>JAAALK010000079.1:21729462-21810478 GCA_019279435.1 Zizania palustris
TATTGTTATTGCATTCTACTAGTAATATTATACTAAATTATATTACCACGCATAAATTAATATAACAATCCTCCATCATTTTAACCCTAAGCTCGAATAAAATAAGACCAACTAAAGAAGTAGGTTAATAATTATTTACTGATCGACTGGATGGCGGCGACGACGGGCGGCGCCGACGGGCTCCGAGGAAGGCGGCGACGGGCGGAGGGCAGCGGCGACGTGCTCCGTGACGTCGACGGCGGCGACGGGAGGAGGGGGGCGAGTTTAGGGTTTAGAAAATGAAACTAGGTTTTCGGACGGCGGGAGTGGAAAGTATATATAGGTGTCTTAGTAGTGGCGGGCATGATGACGTCAGCATGCCCGCCACTACTAAAAGGATAACGGTGGCGGCTGGTGACGTCATCCTGCCCGCCACTACTAATCCGACGCTGGTGGGGTTATCTAGCATACGTTGCCACTCAAGTCGAGAAAGACTTAGTAGCGCAGTGGTGCGGGGGTTGCTTTGGTGCCATGCGGTTCGAGGTTCGAACCTTGCTGCCTGCAGGCGGTTTGAGGTTCGAACCTTGCTGTTAGCATCCAAACATTTTTTTTTACATTTCTATTCTAATTTTCATGACTTTTTTATTCATAATTAAATTCTAGTTTGAACTTGATTTTTTTAACAATAAAAATACATCATAACTTATCAAATTTAAAAAATTGGTATTATTCTGCCTCACTTTACTTTTTCTCCCTTAGTGTACTGTTTTTATTTCATTAAGTATGTTTTTATGATCAAAGTCAAAAAAAGTTCAATTTGAACTACAAGACATGAAATAATTCACAACACTCAATCCTCATTTGATCTTGAAAATGTTTTAATAATAAATGACATAATTGATTTTACAACTAAACATAAATGATCTAGCCTTGAACTAATTTTCCATCGCCATTGGTGCGTAGATAAGGAATCACACTGCCAAATGACAGTTTTGCTTCAACCACATTGATCCTTGATATGTCAACGAAAAACGACACCTCATCAAACTGATTGTATTCTTCTTCGTCTTCGACTCCATCAACTCCAACAATTCTTTGTTTTCCTGGAGCAACGATGTATTTTTTCTCATCTTTAGGATCAAGTATGTAAAATACTTGTGCCACGGATTGAGCGAGTATCCAAGGGTCATCTTTATAAGCCACCTTATTAAGGTCAACTATCGTAAACCCGTAATCATCCACCTCCACACCTTCTGGATGTCTCACCCACTGACACTTAAATACAGGGATTTCTATAGAGTTCCCGTAGTTAAGTTCCCATATTTCTTCGATGTATCCATAGTAAGCATTCTTTTGTCCAGTGCTATCTTCTGCTTCTCCTCTGACACCACTATTTTGGCGCTGACTCCTTTGATCCTTTGCTTTGGTATAGAATGTGAAACCATTGATGTCATACGCTTGCCATGTTTTAACCATGCTCAATGGACCGTAAGACAATTTATTTATCATCATCTCTTCGTCGGTTTCTCCGATCGAAAGGTTTAGATCCCTCAGCCATGATGTGAAATAAATTTTGTGTTCTTTCATAATCCATTGTTCATCGTGATCTTCATTCTTTTCACGAAGCTCTTGTAGGTGTTGTTCAACATATGGTCTCATAATCGCCAACTGATGCATTACACTGTAATGTGATTCTCTTATTCTTTGATAACTATTGTCTCGTATGATTTTCCTGCCTTTAGTTCCTTTACCGGTGAGTCTTCCATGGTGCCGCGACACGGGAACTCCTATTGGTCTTCCATCTCTTATGTAATCTGCATAGCACTCAATGACTTCCTCAGTCGTGTAGCCCTCTATCATGGAACCCTCTGGATAAGCACGATTTCGTACGTAACCCTTGAAGATAGCCATTAGACGCTCGTACGCATACATATTGTGCAGGTACGTTGGACCGAGAACAAAGATTTGGTCTGCTATATGTATCATATAGTGCTCCATAATATCAAAATATGAAGGAGGAAAGCACATCTCAAGCTGACACATAGTCTCCCTCATTTGTTTACGTAATTCATTTAACTCTTCAGTGTCGATCACCTTCTTTGATATGACATTGAAGAAGTGACACATGCGTGTTATCACCATCTTCAGAAATGAATGTTTGACTCCTCTTACTGCGATGGCGAGGAATAGCCCAAGCATAACATGACAATCATGAGTGTTGTAGCCGCTCATCCTCAAATCTGCTACGGAGACAATATTCTTTATATTCGTTGAGAATCCTGTTGGAACTCTAATTCCATGTAGACACCTGCAGATTGATCTTTTCTCGTCAATTGTGAGGTTATAGCTAGCAGCCGGAAGGAAAAATTTTCCATTGGCCCTTTCCTGTGGGTGAAGCTCGGGTCTAATTCCGAGAGTTTGAAGGTCCCTTCGTACTTTGAGTCCATCTTTTGATTTGCCCGGTATGTCTAACAAAATACCGATAGTGCTTTCGAAGACATTCTTCTCAACGTGCATTGTATCGATAGCATGACCAATCTCCAACTCCTTCCAATAGGGCAAATATCTAAAGAAGATCGACTGCTTTTTAAATGGAGCGTCCTTTGAATTTTTTCAGATTTCTTCCTCTTCTTTCCGAAAACAACTTTGATATTCTTTACCATTTCGAATAGAAATTTGCCATCTCGATTTCGTGGAGGCTGTCCAAGCTCGATTGTACCGTCGAAATGGTTCCTATTTCTTCGATATTTGTGGTTTTTTGGTAAAAATCTGCGGTGTCGCATATATCGTCTTAACGAATGATGGAAGATGCATAGATTCTGTCTGGTCCACACACACTACACATGCTGTCTTTCCTTTAACCTGTCCTGTTAGGGACATGCGTCCTGGGTTGTCAGCTATGGTGCAAAAGATTATGGCTCTTAGATTGAAGTGCTCTTTCTTGTGCTCATCCCACACACAGACACCATGTTCCCATAGACGTTTCATATCCTCCATCAAAGGTTCTAGAAAGATATCAATGTCATTGCCAGGTTGTTTTGGACCAGAAATTAGAGTAGTGAGCATAAGGTATTTTCTTTTATGGCACAACCATGATGGAATGTTGAACAAGCATAGAAAGACTGGCCACGTACTATGTGGGTTCCTCATCTCACCGAAGGGATTCATTCCATCCGTGCTAAGTCCCATCCTGATATTTCTAGGATCGTCCGAGAAATCTGGATGGGCCAAGTCAAATGATTTCCACTGCCTAGCATCCGCAGGGTGCCGAAGTTTTCCGTCCTTCTTTCGCCCAGCGAAATGCCAGATTAATAGTTCAGCATCTCTAGGATTAGAGAATATACGTTTCAAGCGATCAATCACCGGTAGGTACCACATTACTAAGGCCGGAACTTTCCTCTCCATCTTTTTTCCAGGATGGTCTTCAATAACATTTTTATTCCTCTTCTGCAACCTCTTATTATTCTTCTTCTGGTGGTCATTGTAGTCCTCCGCACAGTCATTTGGACGTTTGTATCGACTCGCGTTGCACTGCGGACATCTCTCTAACAATCCATACTCTTTTCGATATAGGATACAGTGGTTCGGGCATGCATGAATCTTCTGAACGCCCAAAGTCAACGGACAAATCATCTTCTTTGCTTGGTACGTATCAGATGGTAAACCATTGGGTTTTGGCAAAACCTTTTTTAGGAGTTGTAAAAGATCTGAAAAACTGGTGTCAGACCATCCATTGCTGGCCTTCAGTTTCATAAGCTCAAGAATTGTGTACAACACAGTATACTGCTTATCGCATCCGTGGCGTTCCTCGTAAAGAAGGTTTTTTGATGCTTTGTCAAGTGCTTCAAAGTTATCGTATCCTTTGGTTGTAGTTCTCTGCAACAACACCTCAGGCGCAACATTTCGCATCAGTTCCTCCACATCAAAGGCGTCATCATCATCATGTTGATCAACATCATCATGTGTTATGTCGGATGTATGATCACAACCTCTTCTATGTTGATGAGCATCTTGCGGCACATCAGAATCTTCAGGAGGATTTTGGCCCATCTCACCGTGTTTCGTCCATATATAATAGTTCTTCACGAAACCATTTTTCAACAAGTGAAATCGTATGGTTTCACGATCAGAACACGGATACATCGCTTCGTTTTTACAAACTTTACAAGGACAATATATTGCCTCTTCACTCTGACGGGAAGCATATTGTGCGGCAGCTTCAGTAAATTCAGTTACTCTGTTAAAATATGCCACCACATCTCCGTCGTTGGACGAGTACATCCAGGACCTGTGCTCCATCTAAAACATATATATTTGAAAAAATATTAATAAAATCATTATTGTTAATTTTATTAATTTACAAATTGAAAATATATTGATTTATTATCGCTCATAACAACATTAATTAAAAATCCTCAATGCTTTAATTAAAACTACTTATTAAGCAGAAAAAATTATTAAATAAATTAACTATATTGGTTTCTCTCTCTCTCCAAACAACATAACTCTAGATCTATAATCATAAATCAAATTAAAAAAGAGATTAAAATGACGTAAATCAATATACAAGTGATGAATAATTGTGAGGAGGGTCATATTTGTTCATTTGGGAGAAGGTAACACCGTAAATGGAAGATTATTTGAAAATTTCTATTCACAAACCCTAAATTAGAAAAACGATAATAACTCATTGTATACATGATTAAATACAAAATAAATGTGAGATTCGGAATGGATTTACCTCCTAGAATGAAATCCTTCAAAAGAAACGAAAACAAAGCCTCCCCCCTCTTTATCTAGATTTTTGTCGCCATTGTACGGACAAAATTGAATGCGAACTCCAGTAGAGCTCGGGGAGGAAGACGCTGCGCATTTATAGCTAGAATAGTAGTGGCGGTCGCAAGTGATGTCATCATTACTTTACTGGCGGCCATCTTAGCAGCGGCGGGCAGCACCAGCGCCCGCCACTGCTATTGGTACATTAGTGGCGGTCCGGGCTGACGTCATCACCGACCGCACTTTGATAACTATTGTCTCGTATGATTTTCCTGCCTTTAGTTCCTTTACCGGTGAGTCTTCCATGGTGCCGCGACACGGGAACTCCTATTGGTCTTCCATCTCTTATGTAATCTGCATAGCACTCAATGACTTCCTCAGTCGTGTAGCCCTCTATCATGGAACCCTCTGGATAAGCACGATTTCGTACGTAACCCTTGAAGATAACCATTAGACGCTCGTACGCATACATATTGTGCAGGTACGTTGGACCGAGAACAAAGATTTGGTCTGCTATATGTATCATATAGTGCTCCATAATATCAAAATATGAAGGAGGAAAGCACATCTCAAGCTGACACATAGTCTCCCTCATTTGTTTACGTAATTCATTTAACTCTTCAGTGTCGATCACCTTCTTTGATATGACATTGAAGAAGTGACACATGCATGTTATCACCATCTTCAGAAATGAATGTTTGACTCCTCTTACTGCGATGGCGAGGAATAGCCCAAGCATAACATGACAATCATGAGTGTTGTAGCCGCTCATCCTCAAATCTGCTACGGAGACAATATTCTTTATATTCGTTGAGAATCCTGTTGGAACTCTAATTCCATGTAGACACCTGCAGATTGATCTTTTCTCGTCAATTGTGAGGTTATAGCTAGCAGCCGGAAGGAAAAATTTTCCATTGGCCCTTTCCTGTGGGTGAAGCTCGGGTCTAATTCCGAGAGTTTGAAGGTCCCTTCGTACTTTGAGTCCATCTTTTGATTTGCCCGGTATGTCTAACAAAATACCGATAGTGCTTTCGAAGACATTCTTCTCAACGTGCATTGTATCGATAGCATGACCAATCTCCAACTCCTTCCAATAGGGCAAATATCTAAAGAAGATCGACTGCTTTTTAAATGGAGCGTCCTTTGAATTTTTTTCAGATTTCTTCCTCTTCTTTCCGAAAACAACTTTGATATTCTTTACCATTTCGAATAGAAATTTGCCATCTCGATTTCGTGGAGGCTGTCCAAGCTCGATTGTACCGTCGAAATGGTTCCTATTTCTTCGATATTTGTGGTTTTTTGGTAAAAATCTGCGGTGTCGCATATATATCGTCTTAACGAATGATGGAAGATGCATAGATTCTGTCTGGTCCACACACACTACACATGCTGTCTTTCCTTTAACCTGTCCTGTTAGGGACATGCGTCCTGGGTTGTCAGCTATGGTGCAAAAGATTATGGCTCTTAGATTGAAGTGCTCTTTCTTGTGCTCATCCCACACACAGACACCATGTTCCCATAGACGTTTCATATCCTCCATCAAAGGTTCTAGAAAGATATCAATGTCATTGCCAGGTTGTTTTGGACCAGAAATTAGAGTAGTGAGCATAAGGTATTTTCTTTTATGGCACAACCATGATGGAATGTTGAACAAGCATAGAAAGACTGGCCACGTACTATGTGGGTTCCTCATCTCACCGAAGGGATTCATTCCATCCGTGCTAAGTCCCATCCTGATATTTCTAGGATCGTCCGAGAAATCTGGATGGGCCAAGTCAAATGATTTCCACTGCCTAGCATCCGCAGGGTGCCGAAGTTTTCCGTCCTTCTTTCGCCCAGCGAAATGCCAGATTAATAGTTCAGCATCTCTAGGATTAGAGAACATACGTTTCAAGCGATCAATCACCGGTAGGTACCACATTACTAAGGCCGGAACTTTCCTCTCCATCTTTTTTCCAGGATGGTCTTCAATAACATTTTTATTCCTCTTCTGCAACCTCTTATTATTCTTCTTCTGGTGGTCATTGTAGTCCTCCGCACAGTCATTTGGACGTTTGTATCGACTCGCGTTGCACTGCGGACATCTCTCTAACAATCCATACTCTTTTCGATATAGGATACAGTGGTTCGGGCATGCATGAATCTTCTGACCGCCCAAAGTCAACGGACAAATCATCTTCTTTGCTTGGTACGTATCAGATGGTAAACCATTGGGTTTTGGCAAAACCTTTTTTAGGAGTTGTAAAAGATCTGAAAAACTGGTGTCAGACCATCCATTGCTGGCCTTCAGTTTCATAAGCTCAAGAATTGTGTACAACACAGTATACTGCTTATCGCATCCGTGGCGTTCCTCGTAAAGAAGGTTTTTTGATGCTTTGTCAAGTGCTTCAAAGTTATCGTATCCTTTGGTTGTAGTTCTCTGCAACAACACCTCAGGCGCAACATTTCGCATCAGTTCCTCCACATCAAAGGCGTCATCATCATCATGTTGATCAACATCATCATGTGTTATGTCGGATGTATGATCACAACCTCTTCTATGTTGATGAGCATCTTGCGGCACATCAGAATCTTCAGGAGGATTTTGGCCCATCTCACCGTGTTTCGTCCATATATAATAGTTCTTCACGAAACCATTTTTCAACAAGTGAAATCGTATGGTTTCACGATCAGAACACGGATACATCGCTTCGTTTTTACAAACTTTACAAGGACAATATATTGCCTCTTCACTCTGACGGGAAGCATATTGTGCGGCAGCTTCAGTAAATTCAGTTACTCTGTTAAAATATGCCACCACATCTCCGTCGTTGGACGAGTACATCCAGGACCTGTGCTCCATCTAAAACATATATTATTTGAAAAAATATTAATAAAATCATTATTGTTAATTTTATTAATTTACAAATTGAAAATATATTGATTTATTATCGCTCATAACAACATTAATTAAAAATCCTCAATGCTTTAATTAAAACTACTTATTAAGCAGAAAAAATTATTAAATAAATTAACTATATTGGTTTCTCTCTCTCTCGAAACAACATAACTCTAGATCTATAATCATAAATCAAATTAAAAAAGAGATTAAAATGACGTAAATCAATATACAAGTGATGAATAATTGTGAGGAGGGTCATATTTGTTCATTTGGGAGAAGGTAACACCGTAAATGGAAGATTATTTGAAAATTTCTATTCACAAACCCTAAATTAGAAAAACGATAATAACTCATTGTATACATGATTAAATACAAAATAAATGTGAGATTCGGAATGGATTTACCTCCTAGAATGAAATCCTTCAAAAGAAACGAAAACAAAGCCTCCCCCCTCTTTATCTAGATTTTTGTCGCCATTGTACGGACAAAATTGAATGCGAACTCCAGTAGAGCTCGGGGAGGAAGACGCTGCGCATTTATAGCTAGAATAGTAGTGGCGGTCGCAAGTGATGTCATCATTACTTTAGTGGCGGCCATCTTAGCAGCGGCGGGCAGCACCAGCGCCCGCCACTGCTATTGGTACATTAGTGGCGGTCCGGGCTGACGTCATCACCGACCGCCACTACTTTACCAGCAATAGTGGCGGGCGCTGGTGCTGCCGTCAGCACCAGCAACTCTAGTGGCGGGCATCTAATGGCCCGCCACTACAGTGGTTTTGCCCAACGCCACTACAGTGACAGTTTGTAGTAGTAATAGTTGCCTGCGCTTTGATATCAGCTTCACGTGACTGGCCCTTCGCAAGGGCTGAGAATGCTTCGGTCAAACAAGATAAAGCATCCGTAAGCTGGTTCTACTCAAGATGAGCAAGACCCATCTTGTAGCACTCTGCTGCAGGAGCTCCATGTGGAACCTGTAATCATCAATTAAGATGTCAGATAAAGCTTCCAAACTATCGATTTTGTCTAGAAGAAAAATATACAAATTGAGCACATGTTCAGGGCGCATAGCAGTAGGTGTTGGGGGCCGAGCAGCTTGCTTTCCTGGTCCTGGACCTTCAAGAGCACTAAGATCAATTGGTTGCAATGTGTCAGGAACAACAGGTTGAAATCCTTGTGGCTGCCAAGGAATAGCCTACTGTTGTGTTGGAAGAGGCTGGCTCTGGGGGGATGCCACCATCAGGTAGACCAATAGAGTCCATAAGAATGCCTGGTTGCTATGGAAACTGCATCTGTTGCGGAGGTGCCTGATGTGGAACCCCACCATCTGGAAGACCAACATTAGCCATCATGTTTTGATTATGAACTGGCCGGATTGTTCTCATTCCAGGAGCAGGTTGAGCAATTCATGACAGAATTATTCCAGGTGGAGGTAGTTGAGCTGCAAGTTGCTGCGATGGAATAGTGTTCTGGAAGAAGTCCTGACGAATAGGTCCAGTCATCACTCCCATGCCACAAATTACAGGAACTGTTGCTGTAACACCAATGGGAGCATGTGGTTCTACTAAAGCATTAGTACCAAATAAATCGACAGCAGCATTTGGCATTGCTGGAGCAGCGGGTTGTGCTGGCCCTGGTGGCTGCATAGAAGCCTAGTTAAATTCTTGAGGTGTCCATGATAATGATCTTTTCATCAAAACATAAGGTTGCAGTGATGATATTTGAGCTTGAAATTTCCCATTCTATGCTACTCCCGGGTACCAACTATAGGGATCTACTATATTACCAACAACCAAATATGAACCATGGCATTGGAATGTTTCGGGTTGCCATCGTCAGTCACAAAGTAGTTGTTGGCGTAAAAGATTACGCTAACAGGTTTCTGAAGATTAGAAACCAAGCCTCATAAAGGATAATAGCTTAAAATAGTTCGAAAGTGTGTATTGAATAACTTGTATTCGGTCCCTATTACAGGGTAAGACGGGGAGTATTTATAGGTCCAAACATTAAGGAAAAGACCCTTTTACCCCTCTATTACAACCGACATAGTGGAAACTATTCGGTACCCTTAATAGAGCTAAAATGATAAAAGACTAATCTAATGAGAAAGAAGATAAGCCTTCCATCTTAGTTGGCAAAGAAATCCTCGGAAGAGTCCAAGTTCGAAGATATAATCCGAACTAGAGTCCGTCATCATACTTCGAACTTGATTCAATGCATCCCCAGAGTCATATGCTGGAAATCTTGGACTTAATCACCAACCTTTGTCCTGTTACTGCAATAACCCTGAAGATGGAATATTTTCCCCCAACAGTAGCCCCTCGAATACGCTTCTCCGCTAAATCTGTAAAGTTAGGAGAGCAGTATACGCAAGAAAAATAATCATGCGTAGGGGTTAGCAGATTTTAATCCATCTCCGAAATGCATGGAGATGCAAAACTTCGAATCAGTTTCTAAGAAAATTACATTCGAACCATCTTAGAACTAACTCAAGAAGCTTGAAAGCCTTTTTAGACTTGGAAGAAATAGCCGTTGGCTTCTTTCTTCTAACGGAAGTTACGTGACACGTTAATTCCGCAACAAAGTAACGGTTAAGAATACGAAACGGCATAGGCAAACGGTAAAAAATCGAGGTCTAGGCTATAAATAGAGGGCCCAGACCCTTCTCGAGTACCTTTCCACCGCTTTCGTGCAAACAAACCATCAATCAAGCCCTAGCCTCCATTTTTCTTCTGAAGCAATCCGTGAGATCCAATGGCGAAAACCAGTTTCAAGGGTCCTGGAGCAGCTTCAACCTTGGCCCAGCAGCAGGCTGCGGCAGCAGCGGTGGCTGCAACATTGGCGACGGCGACTCCGACACCAGCAATGGCAACAATGGCGGCGGTGGGGAGAAATCCCCAAAATGTCGGCCCTCAAGACCTTTTTCCGGCATCAACGAAGTACACGGATCAGTCCTTTCAATTGGGGCCTTCAACCTGCAAAAGAGAATCACTCGTGGCCGCAATAGAAGGCAAAATTAGTTCGGGAGTCATGATTTGCAAACCCGGGAAAGAGATCATTCCATCGCCAAGGCCTGGAGAAGTGGTCGTCTTCGAAGCCTTCTTCGAAGCTGGCTTGGGGCTTCCGGTGGTTGACTTCTTAGCGGAGGTATTGGACTTATTCCATGTTACTCTTCCCCAGATCTCTCCGAATGCCGTAGCACGTCTTGCCATCTTCGAATGGGCGTTGCGGGCCGAGGGTTGTGAAGGAAGGGCTGAGATCTTCGCAGCACTGCACAGAGCTTCGTGTCAACCGAAGACCTTCGTAGGCCCCGGAGGTGAGAAGATGGTAGTAGCCTTCGGAAGCATCAACTTCAGGCTTCAGGACGAGTATGCTCTTCGGTTTCCGGCCAAGGCTATCAATGCTAGATGGCATACAGACTGGATCTTGAAGTGGTTTTATGCCGAAGTTGGGGCAAGCAGTCGCCTAGCTGGACCCTTGCAAGATATCAACTTCCGGAAGGAAGCTCTTGTGCATCCTGATCCGGGCCAGCTCGAAGCTCGCCTCAGCCTGCTCCAAAAAATCAGTCACCGCCTGAGTATGCGGGACTTAGCCGAAGAATTCCTCGGGCTTCAAATCCCTCCTCTGATGGCCAACTGGCCGATCACCTTTGAGGAAGATTCGGAGGGTGGTCTTCGCAAAATTTCTTCGACTTCGAGCCCTGCAGGTAACTTCGAAAACAACATATATCATGTATATTTATTCGAAGGAATAACCAACTTAACTCATTTTTCAGCCTCTTTAGCCCCTATAACTTCGGAGCAGATTGTACGAGCTTCGGAGAAGATTCTGGGCGTCCCAACTCCGACCGAGAAGGAATGGAGAATCAAATTGGTTGGTACTTGGGAACGGTCCAACTGAGTATGGGGACTACTCGAAGTTGTTCCGCCCCCTCTTCTGGATTGGTGCCTTCGGAGAAAGGGCCCAAAAAGAGAAAAGCCGAAGTTGGAGCTTCGAGCTCTGCCAAGACTCCGCTAAAGAAGGTGGCTCGAAAGCCAAGAGTTCCTGCACCTTCAAGTCCAAGAGCTTCAGTCTCAGATTCCTTGGAGGATGTAGGCAGGATGCTTGTCGACCTGATCGACGAAGATGCAGCCCAAAAAGATGCACATATTGATGAAGCTGCGAGCGTGCCGGAGTCTCAAGAGAACCTTGAGCAAGTGAGGACTCCGGCTGCTCAAGAAAATTTACCGCAAGACAGAGCCCCTGTGGACGAAAGCGAAGTCGAAGTTGCTGCAGCTTCGATTCTGGGTGAAGTAACAACAGCTACTCCTGAAGATGCTCCAACAGTCGAAGATTTGACTACTGACTTCAATGAAGACTTTGGAGTAGCCTTCGACCCGCCAAGCAGCCCAATGCTCACCTGTCGCCAAAATGTCGAAGGTAAACTTCACATAATTCGTTAGTTCTTTTTTCTTGCGAAATTATACAATGTATAATACATTTGTTTTAACAGGATCCACTCTCGTGGAAGAGGTCTATCCCGAAGATATAATTCCTGGACCTTCGACAACTTCAGAGCCAATTCCAGGAGCCACTCAAATGGGACCTGGAAAAGGCAAAGGCAAGATGGACCACCTCCCTGCTCCGAGCTCAGGATCAACTCTGTCTTAATCAACAGACGAAAGCCAATCTACGGAGGGGGGCCAATCTGCCGGAGCTCCAAAAAATACGGCTCAGCACTCCGGGCCTTCACCAAACGAAGATGACCAGCAAGCCTTGAGCATGCTCCCTCTTCTAGCTCCTTTCTTGGAGCGAAGAACTGGACTTCGGACTTTGCTCGAGCCATTGGATCGAGCTAGCCGCGAAGTGGGGGAGATGGACTTGGTGGCCATCTTAAGCGAGGCGGAGAGTTCGGAGCTTAACGTTGCTATGGAACGTGCAGCATACCAGGTACGAAGTATCTGGAAAACAACATCAAACTTATATACAAATAATTTCTCACCTTGGTTTTTTCTCTTCGCAGCAAACAGTCTTGGCCCGAGCTGCGAATATTTCAAATGAGCGTGGAAGCCTTCGCCTTCGAGAGGAAAATACAACTCTTCAACGAAATCTTACTATCTCCGAAGGTCGGGTGGCCCACTTGGACAACATGGTTTTGACGGAGCGCAGGGCCAAACAAAGCTTGGAAGCTGCGAACAAAGAGCTCGAAGAAGAACAAATTGTGCTTCGAGCGGAGATTGAAAAGATGCGGGCGGAGCATGCTACGGCGGGAGCTGAACTTGTCAGGCTCCAAGAAGAAAAAGCTAAAGCTGTCGAAGAAGCTAGCCAGCTACTTAATCAGAAGAATTCTTTAGCTACGGAGGCAGCTAGGCTCACTGGAGTAGTAAGAGAATTAACTTCGGTGAAGGATGCCTTAATTGAAGATAAGCTGAAGTCAGAGAAGGTTATCTTCGGGGCTGATGGGTTCGTGCACGAAGGTGGAGTCGTTAAGACGAAGGGTGCTCCGAGTAATGATTCGAAGGAACCCTCCGTAGGATATGAGGCTTCGGAGATACGACGGCAAGGTTGATAAGATCTTTGGCTTATCTACTTGCTCTGGGTAGATTTTACCATTTTAACCCTGTTCAGGGTACCGAATAGTTTCCACTATGTCGGTTGTAATTGAGGGGTAAATAGGTCTTTTCCTTAGACCTTGTTGCCTATAAATACCCCCCTTCTTACCATGTAATGGGCGTCGAATACTCAGCTATTCAATACGCATATTCGGACTACTTAAGCTATTATCCAATTCGGAGGCTTGAGATAGTTCTTAAACACGAACTCACTGTTTGTCTGTTCTTGATCTCAGAGAACCTGTTAGCGTAATCTTTTACGCCAACAGTTGGCGCCGTCCATGGGGAACCTAGTTCTATAAGCTAGTTCTCTACTGCTGACTGCACTTCGAAGAGCATTTACGGAGGGAGCCTCGGAGTCCCAAGATTCCGCGCACCCTTCGGTAAGGGGCTTCCTAGTGCGGTTCGAAGGCCTTCCCTCGCCTTCCCAGACCAATCGAAGTCCTCGGTCTTTGGACCTCTCCGTTACTAGCTATGCCTCCCAAGCGAAGCCAACCCTCGGGTCCACTCCGAAGGTCCCCTCGGACCAACGGAGCCAGACCCTCAATTGTTCCAATGGTTCCCGAGGGCGCCGCTGGGCGTCGAGTGCCCAGAGGCCCTCGGGCTTCTCCTACGGTGCTCCAAACTGATTATGTCAGTTCCCAAGACCCGGAGCTACCCTCCGACGAAGATGAAGACCTTCCTGAGGCCGAAGCTACGCAGATAGCACGGCTTCAGGAGGAAGCGGCTAGATGGAGGCAAGAGGCCGCTGATCGCCTCCGCTCCCAAGCCTCCACCGAGACTCTAGAAGGGCCCCAAGACGGTGGTGCTCGCAATCTTCCCAAAGCTGTTCAAGTCCAGGAGGAGGCTGAAAACGCATCTTTCGATGATGAGTCTACGCTACATTCGGACTTTCAAATGGTGCCCTTCGATCCTAGGTTCAAGGCCTTGAAGTTGCACAAGTATTTCGACGGGTCAAACCCCAGAGAATTTGCTTGCTCATACGCCCTGGTGATAGAAGCAAGCGGAGGGGTGCGCAACACTATGGCAAAGTTTTTCCCCTCTTTCTCGAAGGTATGGCTCTCCGATGGTTTTGGTCCTTGAAGCCAGGATCGATCAGATCTTGGGAGCAGTTGAAGAGGAAGTTCGTGAGCAACTTCCAAGGTACCATTGTGGCTCCAATGTTGATAGGGAGCTTATTCCAGGTGAAGCAGCGAGCAGGGGAAACGCTTCGGGAATACTTTGATGGGGGATTGGTCCCGATCTTCCGTTAGGTAGGGATAACTTGGGTTGGTGAAGAATCTCGACGTTGGCGATCCAAGGCTCCGGTCCGGCGGATCAAAACCTTGCAATCGTTACACCACTGTCTCCGTTGGTTATCAACCACGCAGGACGCGATTGACCTCGCCACGAAGGCTAATTCCTGCAAGCGAACCCAAGAACACAAGCAAGAACAGGAAGGATACAAGTTGAATGCCAAACACACAGACAAACGATGATAAGGTGAGGTTTCACAAACGCCAATGCAGCAGCCAATCGGTCCGGTGCAAGAGGCGGGATCTAAACACACAAGTGTAGATGCAAACTAAGCAAAACCTAACCCTAAAGGCGGCTGGGGAGAATATATAGGGCGTGGGCAGCCTGTGGAAGGCATACAGACTTGGGCTGTGGGCTAGAAGATGTACAGACTCGGACTATGGGTCAACACGGCCCAGTTCTGTCACGCAGGACTGTTTTAAATACACAGGTTGACTCGACACTCTAAATGAGACGAAACCAACGGCAAAAGATCCGTCTTCTCCTTAGCTTTCCAAAAAGTCCAAGAACGCGCCAATCGGACTTCGTATGAGGAAGTTACGCCCATTTTGGTGCAGGATGGTTGATGTAGTCCGAACCAGCGAATTCTTGACTTCAAGTCATCCGTGCGATTCCGTCTTCAACTCCAACTATCCTATTCCATCTCCCATGTTCCTAAGCAACAAAATATCACTAGTATTCAGTAGCATCCCATCCAAACAAATATTAACATAGTTGCTAAGGAAAGAATTAACCTCATGGTTCAAGCGACGGGCACGGGCGCGTGTGATTGGTCCTTGTAATTGAATTGTAGGTGGAGGCTCCATGTGTGTATCATGTGAAGTGATGTCCTCATCATCCTCCCCCTCTTGAATTAGAGTCGTCCTCGACTCAATCTCATTGTCATCTCCCAAATAGGGCTTTAAATCTGAAATGTTAAATGTGGGACTAACCCCAAAAGCTGCAGGTAACTCAAGTTTATATGCATTATCATTTATCTTCTCAAGCACACGGAAAGGACCATCAGCACGGGGCATCAATTTAGACTTTCTCAAATCAAGAAAATGATCCTTGCACAAATGCAACCAAACAAGATCACCCGGTTCAAATGTTATCTCTTTTCTACCCTTACTACCATAAGCACGTTATTTCTCATTCATTTTCTCTATGTTTGCTTTAGTAGTTTCATGTATTTTAAGCAATAATTCAGCACGTGTAGTAGCATCAAAATTCAATTTTTCAGATGGTGGCAATGGTAGCAAATCAATAGGAGCACGCGGATTAAAGCCATAGACCACTTGAAACGGACTTACCTTAGTAGTGGAGTGTACTGACCTATTATATGCAAACTCAATATGAGGTAGACACTCTTCCCATAGCTTCAAGTTGGTCTTCAAAATAGCCCTCAACATGGTGGACAATGTACGGTTGATGACCACCGTTTGTCCATCCGTTTGGGGGTGACAAATAGTAGAAAACAGCAGCTTAGTCCCCAACTTATGCCACAACATCCTCCAAAAATGACTTAAGAATTTAGCATCACGGTCTGAAACGATGGTATTGGGAACTCCATGCAAGCGTACGACCTCTCTGAAAAACAAATCAGCAACATTGGTAGCATCGTCGCTCTTGTGACAAGGTATAAAATGCGCCATTTTAGAGAACCGATCTACCACCACAAAAATACTATCTCTCCCCCTCCTAGTTCGAGGTAATCCTAACACAAAATCCATAGAAATATCTTCCCAAGGTACACTAGGAACGGGCAGAGGCATATAAAGACCATGTGGGTTTAGTCGGGACTTAGCTTTATTGCAAGTAGTGCATCGTGCCACATAGCGCTCAACATCTCGTCTCATTCTAGGCCAATAGATGTGTGTGGACAGCACATCTTTGGTTTTCTTTGATCCAAAATGACCCATCAAACCACCACCATGTGCTTCCTGCAATAACAACAAGCGAAGAGAGCTAGGCGACACACATAACTTGTTAGCACGAAAAAGATATCCATTATTCAGCACATATTTGTTCCAAGCACGGTCATCTGTACAATTTGCAAAAGCATCTTTGAAGTCCAAATCAGTAGCATACATGTCCTTCAATGTTTCTAAACCAAAGATCTTATAATCAAGTTGAGAAAGCAAAGTATAACGTCTAGATAAAGCATCGGCAATCACATTATCTTTCCCTTTCTTATGCTTAATGATATATGTAAAAGTCTCAATAAATTCTACCCATTTAGCATGCCGTTTATTCAGATTTGCTTGACTACGTATATGCTTCAATGCTTCATGATCCGAATGAATAATAAACTCCTTAGGCAAAAGGTAATGTTGCCAAGTTTCAAGCACACGCACTAAGGCATATAATTCCTTATCATAGGTAGAATAATTCAACTGTGGACCATGTAATTTTTCACTAAAATAGGCCACGGGTTTACCTCCTTGTAGCAGCACACCTCCTAATCCAAACCCACTAGCATCACATTCTAACTCAAAAGGCTTACTGAAGTCGGGTAGCTGAAGTAGAGGTGCATGTGTAAGACGATCTTTGAGTGTGGCAAAAGCTTGTTCATGTGCTGGTTCCCAAGTAAAAGTAACTCCCTTCTTGGTCAACTCATGCAAAGGACCGGCTATGGTGCTGAAATCTTTCACAAAACGTCGGTAGAAACCTGCAAGACCAAGAAAACTACGTACCTGTGTGATAGTTTGGGGTTGCGGCCAGCTGTTGATTGCTTCTACCTTCGCCGCGTCAACCTCAATACCCTGTGAAGTGACAACATATCCGAGAAACACAACTCGATCCGTGCAAAACGTGCACTTCTCAAGGTTACCAAACATTCTAGCCTCACGGAGGACAAAAAAAAACAGCACGTAGGTGTTCAACATGTTCAGTGAGAGATTTGCTATAAACCAAGATATCATCAAAGTATACAACCACAAAGCGTCCTATAAAGTGCCGTAGGACTTCATTCATCAAGCGCATGAAGGTACTAGGTGCATTAGTAAGTCCAAAAGGCATGACAAGCCACTCATACAATCCAAACTTTGTTTTAAAAGCAGTTTTCCATTCATCACCTAGTTTCATGCGAATTTGGTGGTAGCCACTACGGAGATCGATCTTAGTAAAGATAATGGCACCACTAAGCTCATCAAGCATGTCATCCAATCTAGGAATAGGGTGTCGATATCGAATGGTCATATTATTAATAGCACGATGTAGGACCGAAAGTAGCGACCAGAGGGGGGGTGAATGGGCGCCTAAAAAAATTCTTGCTGAACTATATCGAAATCCCAACACCCAACCAATATAACCGGACAAACAATATTAGAAAAATAAATTACTAGTACTATAGTTGTCTAGCCTAAAAATAACCGGTGTTCTAATTAAAATGATATTAAAGATAAACTAAATAAACTTACTGCAGTAAATAAAAATACCTAAATAAAACTCGAGATATTAATGTTTCAGTCTAGAAATAAAACACTAATTAAATTAATAAAAACATGGATCATTAAAAATTAATTCAGAATTAAACTGAAAATATTGCAGGTAAAAACTAGAATAAAAATATAACTGCGACTAATAAATTTTTCTTTTCTTTTTATACGAGCAGACTATATATATATAAAAAATAATATGAGATAACTAATAAAAATTTAACAGATCAAAATAACAACGAAATTTCAACATAGATTTTCAGCTAATTAATTAATAGATGATTATCTCTAAAACTGATCTACCAAGAAAATAGGAACTAACTGCGATGTGTAGACTTCACCCGTGAGCGCGCCTGGTCAACCAGCGTGGGACCCATGCTTTTTCCATGCTGTGCCTGCACTGCCGTGGTTATTCGGCTTCCGCCTCCTACCGATCTGTGCACACGGGTCCACGTTGAAGAAAACAAATGTTTGCCGTGGAAATTAAAACTCGTTACCTTGAACGACGTGCACACAAAGCCACACAAGAACACAAGAGAAGCAACGACGTTAATTTTTTCTTTGCCGCAAGCTAGCTATGGCTAGACTAATAGCCTGCAGGGAATTTCTGCTGTTGCACGCCGTGGAGCCATCACGCCAAGAGAAAAATCCCGTCGTCGCAGGCTATGGCCTCTGCTCGTGCTACTTCAATCGACGCAGCTGCTAACAATTAAAACCCGCGCCTAGCTGCCGGCTGCCTTCCCGAGATCGATGAAGTTTCTGTGTTGCCGTGTCACCAGAGGGAAACAGATACCGTAAGTCCTGATTGAACGTGGCGGCGACTTGCGAGAAGAACAGATGAACACCGACGGTGGTGGAAAAATTAGGAGATCTTAAAAAAAACTCGCAGCAAAACTAAATTTGTGGACTGTAGATTGATCTAGAAAAAACAGTCAACTATCCCCAAGGGGATAGAGGCCTATTTATAGGCAAATCCTAATACATGAAAAGACTACTTTACCCTCAGGTAAAATAAACTGACTCTAAAATAAATTCCGAAAATTACTAAAATATTCTTAGAAAAATTAACTCACTCGAATAAAAATATTCTAAACTTAAAACTAAATATTAATATCCTAAAAACGAATTAACGATAGACTGTCAGTTTTGCGCCGAAACTGACAAAGCGTCCACCATCTTCGCACCGGGTACCCGGATTGGGCCGACCCGATCCCGCAGCTTCCTCAGCCCGGCAATCGCTCGCCGCCCTTGTACCTGAGTCAAACCCAGTCAACAGACCAGTGGATCATCTGCCGCTCCTAGCCATGTACCCGGATTGGGCCAGCCCGACTCCGCGGCTCCTCTGCCCGGCCGTCGCTCACTGCCCGTGTACCTGAGTCACATGCGCCTCAGACTCGGCAGGTCTTCATCTCTCCATTCCTTTGACTTCCGTTGACAATCACTCATCACATCTGGAATATCAAAACCATATTCTTCAACATGGTTTCTCAATCTCCCCCTTGATGAGTGCATTGTCAACACCCTTTTCAGCTCATCTCCAGAACCTGCAAAACATGTGGAAACAGAAAAACAAAGACAAAAGAAAATAGAAGAAGAAAAATAAAAGTTTAACCCTAATGACCAAAAGCCAAATAAAAGCACGAAAACGATCATTATGGTTAACCAAAAGTAGAGCCTCAAAAACAAGTGCAAATCTCAAAATTACCAACAAGAATAAACTCCCCCTGAAATAAATCCCAGAGAAAGCCAAAAATATATCCAAAATTTCTCCCCCTTGTTGACAATTGGACTCATCAAGTGAGACTAAATGCACTTTAAAAAGACATAAACACAAACTCCCCCTGAAATGCAGCTCCCCCTCAAAATATGCTATGAATGCAGATGGGTGCAGGTGGAGTGTGAAAAGCATGCTTATTAGATATGATTAACTGCAATTACAACATCTAACAGGTATAGCAAAAGATATACTGTCTAAGATACATGACATGATCAGTGCAATGGATGATATCTTAAGAAAGTCATTAGCACGCATTTTTCGATTTTTGCAAAACAAAAGCATCACCACATTTTCTAGTTAACAAGCAAAGTAAAGCATGATATGCAAAAGCTAACTGATATCTACCAAGATAAGCATTGTCCAAAAACAAAGTGTTTCAGCAAACTTGTCATCTTTTTAAATTTTTCAGACTTTTTCTTTATATTTTTCATTTCTGCCAGGGGTTATTTGCATGTCAAACCTTATGCTAACCGACCAAGTCAAGCCTAGGCCAGAACTAGACCATCAGAAGCTTAAGACAGTGGTCTTGGCATACATTACACCGTTCTAGTTCATACCAAAGTGCTATGGTAAGCAGTCCAGAACAATGCAATGCGCAAAGCAAACCCACCAGGATCTTTTCTAATAAACATAAAAATGCATAAAATTTTCATTTTTCTGAATTTTTATCATTTTTATAGCACATTTTGCATATTTAAAGCATATAAATGTCCAAGTTGCATATCTGCATCTAAGTAAGGATCTAGCTACAAGGCATGTAAAAGATAGCGAAAGCATTCAGCCTACACATGCTAGTTACCAGAAGCAATGGTGATGATTTTAAAGCATAAAAGCCATGCATATGACAAAAATCAGATATATCATATGAACTGACCCAGAACATGATCATCGACAGATAATCAAAAACATATACTAGCTAGAGGAAGTAAAGCAGATTAATCATATAGCAGAAGCAAGCTCAAAAAGTGGTTGATGATTATGCATGATATGAGCGCACACACAAAAAGACTCAATAAAGATAAAGAAGAAAGTAAAAAAACTGATACCAATGAAAATGTGACTCAAAATATCCTAAAAAAGATACACAACTCCCAAATCAACATCAATAATTATGAGTGGGAGCAAACGGTCCAATGCGGGGATTAGCAAAAGTGCTAAACCAGTGTCGAGCCATCTGCTCAAAAGTAGGGAAGCAAAAAGAATCATATGAGTCTGGACTGAAGCGCGGATCAAAGCGTGGTCCTCTGTTCTTCCTAAAATCACGGTCGTGAGATCCAAAATCATATCCATAACGAGCCGGAACTCTACTGGAACGGAAACCACCCTCCAGAGCACGATCATAAAAACCGTATCCTCTACCACCACCTACACGACGTGGCCTGGCCTCTAGCCTCTCTCTACGTCGAGAGACTCTCTGTCTACCACCCTGTTGGTAGAACTGCTCCTGCCCACCTCGAGCTCTCTCTGCTCGCTCAACCCACTTCCTCCTGAAGCAAAACTCCTCAAGATGCCCGTCTCTCTGACAAAACTCACAGTGATAGGTAGGCTTCTTAGGATGTTGTTGTGGTTTAGGGTTCTTAGGCTTGGTGGTGTTGGGTGTAGCATCTTTGGTATGAGAGGGTCTAGGTAAAGAATCAAGAGAAGTGTGAAGAGTTTTAGGCTTAGGAATCCAGATCTGCTTCTTAGGTGGAGCTTTAGGTTGTTCTTGGATCACTCCATCCTTGTGCTGACTATCCTTAAAGGACTCAGTGGAGTGAGTCTTGGGATATCTCTGTTCGGGAGTCACCTTACTCCACTCCACTGCACGACTAATGGCGCTCTCAAAATCAGCCTTGGTATATGTGTACCCTACCCCAAAACCATCCTGTCTCTTGAACTGCTGGATCATCATGCCGAGCTGTGGCTCTTTAGCACTAATCCAACTCAGGATTGAACGGAGGTAAAAATTCTCCTTCTGAACATCAGCTAGCTCCTCTCTCAAAGAAGCTAACACCTCCACATGAGACAAGCATATCTCACACTCTTTATAAGCTTCTACAGACTTCTCAGCTTTTAGCTTAATCAACTCCATTCTAATGGATAAGCAGCTCTCACAAACAGTGGATGGAACTGATAAGGTCTCAATCTCTAGCTTAGTTTGCTCCAACTCAGCTCTCACTCCAGCTAACTCGCTCAACTGCTCATCACTCTTGTCTCTCAGCTCGGCTATACTAGCTAAATGGGATGGGCAGTCTACACAAGGTGCGACGACAGTGACATGAGCATCTTTCAGCTCCTGCTGAGCGCTCTCAAGCTCAGTGGCCAATGTGTCTCTCTCATCTACTCTCTCTGTGTACCTGGACTTAAGAGTCGTCAGGTCACACAACAGCACCTCACAGTTAGGGCACTCACCACTATCATCCAAGTGAGGGGAAGAAGAAAAACTCTCAATCTTGTCATTCGCCGTGGCTAGCTCACTCTCAAGCTCATCTATCCTATTCTTAGCCCCTCTAAGCAGTTTCTCCCTATACTTCAACTCCTGACTGTTCTGTTCTAGTAAATTAATAACTTCTTTTTAATAGGAAGATGCCTTCTCATCGTCGTCGTCGTCGGAGTCGTCGGAGGAGTCCTTCTCTTTCTTCTCCCCAAGAGACATTGAGCAGAAGCTCTTGTGGGGTCTTCGGCTGTGACGTGAGCGACTCTTCGGCTTGTTCCCGAAGGTCATGAAACAGAGGCCCGCCGGATTGTCCCTGTCCTTCACTTTCCTGATCATGACCTCTTCATCACTTGAACTTGAAGACGAGGAGGAAGACGAGAATCTCATGGAGTATCTTTTCTCCATCTCGGCGAATAAGGTTTTGTCTCGCTTCTTGTTCTCACGCCTGTAATCCTTCAGAGCCTTTCGAAAAAATCTTGTCTTGGGCTTGCCCTTTCTGGAGTTGTCATACTTGCCGGAGTTGTAGGAGTTGCCGCCGGTGCCCTTCTTCTAATTCTTCTGCTTGGGGCAGTCAGCGATGAAATGACCTGGTTCACCACACTCAAAGCATCCAGATTTTGTGCTGTGTCTCTTAAACATTCACTTATCATAGACACGTCGCACCCGGTTGTTAAACAGGCACAAATCATCATCTCCTAGAGTATCAAGTTGTTCCTCGGAGATAGACATCAAGGAAAAAGCAGTACAACTCATGGCATTAGGATCAGCCAACGGTGTCACAAGCGCTAGAGTCTTTGAGCCAGAATCAGTGAGATTTGATCTCAACTGAATATCGACCTCTGAGGCCTTGAGCTTACTAAAAAGCTTTGCGATGGTCAAGGTATCATAAGATGTGCTCTCAACAATAGAAGAGACCTTGATCTCCCAGATCTTAGGGTCCAAGGTATGAAGTACCTTAAGCGCTTGTTCATGATCTGAGACCAGCTGATCACCATCGGCCTTGTTAACGCGTAGCTTGTTAATGATCGATTGAAAGCGACCAAACAAAGCCTCAACCGTCTCACCCGGCTTCTGTGAGAAATTTTCATACTCACGCCGGTAGGTCTGATATAGTCTAGCCTTGACCTGAGCTGTCCCCTCATGGTGTGCCTGCAGGGTAGCCCAGATCTCTCTAGCAGTGGTGAGATGGCTAACACGCTCGAACTCACTAGGACCTAGACCAGAAAATAAAATGTTCACCGCCTTACTATTATTTTGATGCTGGGTAATTACATTTTCAGCAGTATCCGCAGCAATAGTCGTTATGGTGAAACTAGGATGAACACAAATCTCCCATATGTTCGAGCTCTGGCTCATAAGGTATGCTCGCATACGAGTCTTCCAATAAGTGTAGCCAAAAGCTTCTAGGGATGGGATTTTACCAGAAGACGTCATGGTCACTACCTAGGTTTTAGAATCGGTTAATATATTAAAAAAAAACCTAACCTCGCTCTAATACCACTTGTAGGACCGAAAGTAGCGACCAGAGGGGGGGTGAATGGGCGCCTAAAAAAATTCTTGCTAAACTATATCGAAATCCCAACACCCAACCAATATAACCGGACAAACAATATTAGAAAAATAAATTACTAGTACTATAGTTGTCTAGCCTAAAAATAACCAGTGTTCTAATTAAAATGATATTAAAGATAAACTAAATAAACTTACTGCAGTAAATAAAAATACCTAAATAAAACTCGAGATATTAATGTTTCAGTCTAGAAATAAAATACTAATTAAATTAATAAAAACATGGATCATTAAAAATTAATTCAGAATTAAACTGAAAATATTGCAGGTAAAAACTAGAATAAAAATATAACTGCGACTAATAAATTTTTCTTTTCTTTTTATACGAGCAGACTATATATATATAAAAAATAATACGAGATAACTAATAAAAATTTAACAGATCAAAATAACAACGAAATTTCAACATAGATTTTCAGCTAATTAATTAATAGATGATTATCTCTAAAACTGATCTACCAAGAAAATATGAACTAACTGCGATGTGTAGACTTCACCCGTGAGCGCGCCTGGTCAACCAGCGTGGGACCCATGCTTTTTCCACGCTGTGCCTGCACTGCCGTGGTTATTTGGCTTCCGCCTCCTACCAATCTGTGCACACGGGTCCACGTTGAAGAAAACAAATGTTTGCAGTGGAAATTAAAACTCGTTACCTTGAACGACGTGCACACAAAGCCACACAAGAACACAAGAGAAGCAACAACGTTAATTTTTTCTTTGTCGCAAGCTAGCTATGGCTAGACTAATAGCCTGCAGGGAATTTCTGCTGTTGCACGCCGTGGAGCCATCATGCCAAGAGAAAAATCCCGTCGTCGCAGGCTATGGCCTCTACTCGTGCTACTTCAATCGACGCAGCTGCTAACGATTAAAACCCGCGCCTGGCTGTCAGCTGCCTTCCCGAGATCGATGAAGTTTCTGTGTTGCCATGTCACCAGAGGGAAACAGATACCGTAAGTCCTGATTGAACGTGGCGGCGACTTGCGAGAAGAACAGATGAACACCGACGGTGGTGGAAAAATTAGGAAATCTTAAAAAAAACTGGCAGCAAAACTAAATTTGTGGACTGTAGATTGATCTAGAAAAAACAGTCAACTATCTCCAAGGGGATAGAGGCCTATTTATAGGCAAATCCTAATACATGAAAAGACTACTTTACCCTCAGGTAAAATAAACTGACTCTAAAATAAATTCCAAAAAATTACTAAAATATTCTTAGAAAAATTAACTGACTCGAATAAAAATATTCTAAACTTAAAACTAAATATTAATATCCTAAACACGAATTAACGATAGATTGTCAGTTTTGCGCCGAAACTGACAAAGCGTCCACCGTCTTTGCACCGGGTACCCGGATTGGGCCGACCCGATCCCGTAGCTTCCTCAGCCCGGCAATCGCTCGCCGCCCGTGTACCTGAGTCAAACCCAGTCAACAGACCAGTGGATCATCTGCCGCTCCTAGCCATGTACCCGGATTGGGCCAGCCCGACTCCGCGGCTCCTCTGCCCGGCCGTCGCTCACTGCCCGTGTACCTGAGTCACATGCGCCTCAGACTCGGCAGGTCTTCATCTCTCCATTCCTTTGACTTCCATTGACAATCACTCATCACATCTGGAATATCAAAACCATATTCTTCAACATGGTTTCTCACATGACAATCAACACACATGCGCCAACTACCATCTTTCTTAGGTACCAAAAGAACGGGTATTGCACAAGGACTAAGGCTTTCACGGACGTACCCACGATCAAGAAGGTCTTGTACTTGGCGCTCAATTTCTTTTGTCTCCTCTGGATTGGTACGGTACGCTGCACGATTAGGAAGAGACGCTCCCGGGACCAAATCAATTTGGTGCTCGATGTCGCGTATCGGTGGCAGCCCGGGTGGTATCTCAGCAGGAAAAACATCTTTAAACTCCTGCAAAAGGTCAGTGACTGCAACAGGAATAGAGCTAGGAATGTGCGCAAGTGAAAACAGCACGTTCGTGCAAACCAAGCCATATATCATGGGAGTATCATCACAAATTTCAGCAAGGTCAGTTTTAGTTGCAAGCATGACACGTCCTTTCAGATTAATAACTTGTGATGAAGAAGGAGAAGCAAGTTTATCTTTCTGTTGCCTCGAAAGCGTTTTGGCTACTTGCTGATTTTTAGAAGGTGGTTTGCTCTTTTGTGCGTCCCTAGCATGTTTTTCTTGTTCAAATTTCACAATTTCAGCAGGAGTCATAGGAAGCAATGTAACTTTCTTTCCTTTATACATAAATGTGTACTTATTGCTCCTACCATGGTGTGTAGCATCAGTATCATACTTCCAAGGTCTACCAAGTAACAGAGAACATGCTTGCATTGGTACTACATCAAAATCAGCAACTCCGAAGTATGTACCAATGGAAAATTTGATGTGAGCAGTTTGTGTTACCTTGACCTTACCGTTATTGTTGAACCATTGCACATGGTAAGGGTGTGGATGCGCACGTGTGGGAAGTTGAAGCTTCGTTACCATGTCGTGGCTCACCAAATTGTTGCAACTACCGCTGTCGATGATGACACGTACACGACAGTCATTGACGAGGAAGAAGGTCTGAAATAGATTATTCCGTTGTGCCCGATTGTCCTGCTCCATGTGAGTGCTCAAGACACGTTGTACAATAAGTGCTTCATGGTCAGCCAAGGCATCCGGCGCAAAAACAACGTCATCGTCAGATGTGTCGTCATCTCCTGCAATGTTAGCAGCAAGTGCATATTCATCTTCAACATCACTAGCACTTACGTAGCCACCGTCTTCCGTAGCAATATAAGCCCGCTGACTAGGGCAGTCCTTCATAACGTGGCCAAATCCTTTGCATCTGTGACACTGGATCGCTGCAGAACATGCAGTAGAGGCCGCCGAGGAGGTGGGCTTGGCTGGCGCCTTGGATGCTGCAGCCTTGGAGCTCTCAGCCTGGGCTGTAGATGTAGAAGGTGCTGATGTAGCCATTGCTCGAGAAGGTGGTAGTGGTGGTCGTTGCTGCTGCCCACTTGAGCGTGAAGTAGCACCACCAATGTTGGTCCTCATGCTGCGTTGTGGTTGTTGGCGACCCTGCAATTCTTTTTCTGCAAGCATAGCAGGGTGGAAAAGACGAGTGATAGTATTGTATTCTTTATAATCAATGATATCCTGAATTTCACGTCTTAAACCACCATAAAAACGGGCCATTTTATCCTCATTGTCCTCCTCAATTTCAGCGCGCATGCAACCTATTTGCAGCTCCTGATAATACTCTTCTACCGATTTATTTCCTTGGTTTAGGCGCTGCAATTTTTTTCTCAAGTCACGTTTATATGAAGGAGGAACCCATCTACCACGCATTTGCCGTTTTAACATATCCCAATTTTGTGGTTCATTGCCAGCCTGAACTATTTCAGTCCACCAAAGAAGAGCATATCCAGTGAAGTCACTAGTAGCTAAGCGCACGCGGTGGATAGCAGGAACCATGAGAGCATTAAATTTTTGTTCGACTGACATCTCCCAATCTAAATATGCATCTGGATCATAGGTGCCAGCAAAAGGAGGTACTGAAAATTTTACCTTGGAGTAGGGATCATCGTTCCTGTGGTTGTCATTGTTACCTTGTGGATGGCGGTTGCGGTGGCCGCCCATACCTTGATGATTGAACTGAAGGGGATGGTCTTCGTTGGCTCGTGCAGCAGGCAAGCGTGTTTCCAAGGCAGTCATTCGGTCCACTAGGTCAGCCATAGTACGCGCGAGATGTTCGATGGAATGTTGGGTCTACCGCTGAGACTCTAGTAGAGCACGTCGTGAGACACAATCATTAAAATCAGATGGAGGGGTACCGCTGTTATCTGCCATGTTAGTGAAAGACAAAACAACAAAGAATAATCATGATGGACAACAGCTAGGTGGGGTGGTGGGTGTGTGGTGGAAGCAATCCGTCAAGCACCTTACCCACGCTTGCAAGTGTTCTTACCACGCCGCAGTGAGGTCACCGGCCTACAGGTGATGAACCAAGTGGAGGGTGGTGTGTAATTGCAAGAAATGAACCTGTCCTGACCAAGAGAAAGGTGTAGCTTGGAAGGCAAAGTGAGTAGCAAGGATTAGCGATAGTAATAACAGTTAAACCAAGTTCAATAAGTATTCCCAAGTACTCATCAAAGTTGCTGGCCTTAGTGCTCCCAATGTGAAAATTCAAGCAATAGAGGGAAACTATGTGCCCAAAACTCAAATGGAAACAATAACAGACCAAAATCAGCTCTCTGCAGATCGGACAAGGGATCAGACAAGAGATCGGACAAGGGATCGGACAAGCAGAAAGTGTTACTGCCGCTGATAATCTGTTACTGCCGCTGCTAATTCTGTTACTACCGCTGATCGGACAAGAGTTCGGACAAGGGATCGGACAAGGGATCGGACAAGAGATCGGACAAGCAGAATCTGTTACCGCCGCTGATAATCTGTTACTACCGCTGATCGAACAAGCAATAGACAGGACCACTTCTCTTTTTTTATATATTTTTTTCTCCTTTTTTTTCACTCTATTTTTTTGAACAAGGATGACCAGATATGCAACCACAAAAATTGGCACCTACAACTGAGGTGGGATGTGGCTCACAAAAATTCAACAAGTTCGCTGACCGGCGAGCAAAAACTTTGACCAATTTTTCTTTATCTTCCTGATTTTTTTTGGCGATTTTGGTGAGGGCTAACAGGCAAAGCTGTTAGGGTACCCATCCAAATTGGGTCAGGAACACGTTCAAAAAATTTCAGATTTTTCTGCCAAACGAGCGAAAAGTTATGCCTGTTTTACCGAAGGGGGGTCACAAAGACTCGATGAGGAAAACAAAATAGGGTTGTGGGGGGGGGTTTCGGGTGGGGAATTTTTTTAAGACACAAGACCAACTACCACTCAAACGACACAAAGGGATTACTAAACCAGCAACAAGACTCGACCAAGAACACAGACTCAACAAGGTTAAAAACTGAAATTAAAATCGCAAGGCACAAAGGGGTTCTCGGTGGGGAATTGTTTGGTGCGGTTTTCTGGACTCTAGGTAAAAACAAAAGCAGATCGAGATTACCTAACGGAAATCTGAGCTCTGATACCAACTGATGGGGGATTGGTCCCGATCTTCCGTTAGGTAGGGATAACTTGGGTTGGTGGAGAATCTCGACGTTGGCGATCCAAGGCTCCGGTCCGGCGGATCAAACCTTGCAATCGTTACACCACTGTCTCCGTTGGTTATCAACCACGCAGGACGCGATTGACCTCGCCACGAAGGCTAATTCCTGCAAGCGAACCCAAGAACACAAGCAAGAACAGGAAGGATACAAGTCGAATGCCAAAACACAGACAAACGATGATAAGGTGAGGTTTCACAAATGCCAATGCAGTAGCCAATCGGTCCGGTGCAAGAGGCGGGATCTAAACACATAAGTGTAGATGCAAACAAAGCAAAACCTAACCCTAAAGGCGGCTGGGGAGAATATATAGGGCGTGGGTAGCCTGTGGAAGGCGTACAGACTTGGGCTGTGGGCTAGAAGATGTACAGACTCGGACTATGGGCCAACACGGCCCAGTTCTGTCACGCAGGACTGTTTTAAATACACAGGTCGACTCGAGACTCTAAAAGATCCGTCTTCTCCTTAGCTTTCCAAAAAGTCCAAGAACGCGCCAATCGGACTTCGTATGAGGAAGTTACGCCCATTTTGGTGCAGGGTGGTTGATGTAGTCCGAACCAGCGAATTCTTGACTTCATGTCATCCGTGTGATTCCGTCTTCAACTCCAACTCTCCTATTCCATCTCCCATGTTCCTAAGCAACAAAATATCACTAGTATTCAGTAGCATCCCATCCAAACAAATATTAACATAGTTGCTAAGGAAAGAATTAACCTCATGGTTCAAGCGACGGGCACGGGCGCGTGTGATTGGTCCTTGTAATTGAATTGTAGGTGGAGGCTCCATGTGTGTATCATGTGAAGTGATGTCCTCATCATACTTCACGCGCTTCACCCACACCAAGTCACAGATCAAGGGCTTGTCTACCTCTTCGTTAGTCGACGTTGCCCGCGAAGGGGTGCTGAACCCCGATCTCCTCAGTAAGCTCCATCGGAAGCCTGTGTCATCCGTGGCACAGCTGATGGCGTACTTCTAACAGTATGCCAAGGCGGAGGAGGGCTGCCTTCGACGAGCCGTAGCACCCGCACCAGCCCTCCGAGAAGTGAAGACGGAGCTCGAAGCCTCAACTTCTCTGCAACCCCCTCAAGACAATCGCTTCAATGAGCACATGCGAGGAAAGAAGCATTTCCGCTCGGAGGTGTTAAGCATCGCACCCTCCGTTCCGAAGGCACCTTCCAGTTATCAGCAGGTGCAAGGCTTCAAGGCTGGAGCGCCGAAGCCTCAAGAAAGACTACCTGTCAGGCGCCAGCATTTTTTCTGCTGCGTGCATGGCGACAATAGAATCCATGACACGAAGGACTGCAAGGCGGTGTTAGCCCTTCGGGGTGAATTCCTAGGATGAAGTACCAGGCGGGGTACTTTAGATCGAACCCCACCAGCGGCACGGTCGGAGCCTGTACAAACCGTGGCCCGAGCCGGTGTCCCCGAAGCCCCCATGCGGCTACCGGTGGCCAACATTATGCCACCACCGAAGCATGAAGAGCCCCAAGACCGCGGCAAGCGAGTAGTCCTGCCCATCTCCGGAGGGGGGACCCTCGGTAACATGTCCAAGAGGCAGCGGCGTGAATACGTCCGCGAAGTAGGGCACATTGGGACCTCGAGTTCTGCGGAAGGAATGCCAGAATGGTCTCATGTGCCCATTTCTTTTACTGCCAGTGATGCCGCGGTGGTGAAGTTCCCCCATGCTGACCCCTTGGTCATTTCAGCAGATATAGCAGGGGTGGAAGTCCGAAGGATTCTGGTGGACGGCGGGAGCTCCGCAGACATACTTTTTGTCCAGGCCTTCAACCAAATGTGCATACCTCGGAAGCATCTGCTTCTAGCGGCCCGGCCACTTCAAGGTTTCACAGGTCCGCCTCTCGATGCCCTCGGCCAAATAGGCCTCGAGGTTGCTTTCGGAGAGGGGCCTTTGGCCAGGGTGGAGGAGGTGATCTTCGACGTCATCGACGCCCCCTATGTTTACAACGCAATCTTCGGTCGAGGGATGCTGAACCAATTTGGAGCTATAGCGCATCACAACTATCTATGTCTCAAGATGCCCACGCAAGGTGGAGTTCTTACTGTTTCGGGAGACCAGGTTATACCCCGAAGAATGGAGTATGGTCACGGCCAGCTGTTGGACCCCCGACAAGTACATAGTGTGACGGATCACACCGAAGGGGTTCTAGATGCTTCGAACTCTTCGAAGGGGCTCTCCCTTAAACCAAGCCCGGAAGGTGATGTTGTGACGAAGATAATTTTGAAGGAAGGGAAAGAATACCCAATACAGTTCGGCAAGGGCTATCCCCGGAGATAGCTGCCTCGTTGGAAGAAGTCGTCAAGCAAAATTTGGACGTCTTTGCCTGGACTGACGAAGACATCACCAGGGTTGATCGGAGTATCATCGAGCACAGCTTGCTCGTCAACCCAAAGGCTAGGCCAGTGCGCCAGGGGCTCTGTAAGCTGTCTGCGGAAAGGGCAGGCCATGCCAAGATTGAAGAAGAAAAATTATTAAAGGCTGGCATCATCAGGGAGGTAGCCCATACCGAGTGGTTGGCAAACCCTGTTTTTGTAAGGAAGAAGGACTCGAGCAAGTGGCACATGTGTATTGACTTTACTTCATTAAATAAAGCATGCCCGCGAGACCCCTACCCTATGCCCTGAATAGACCAGCTGGTGGATGCCACAGCCATCTCCGAATTGCTAAGCTTCCTCGATGCTTATTCCGGGTATCATCAAGTCTGGCTAAAGCGTGAAAACGAAGCCAAGACAAGTTTCATAACTCCATCCGGGGTATTTTGTTATGTAAGAATGCCTTTTGGCTTGCGGAATGCTGGAGGCACATTTTCACGTTTAATAGCTAAGGCTCTAGGTCACCAAATAGGTCGGAATGTCAAAGCCTATATGGATGACATTGTAATAAAGAGTGCTCAAAAGCACCAGCATAGTCTAGACTTAGCTGAAACGTTTGAGAGCCTCCGAGCATGTGGAGTACGCCTCAATCCTGAAAAATGTATATTCGGGGCGCAAGCAGGAAAACTGCTAGGGTACTTAGTTTCAAGCAGAGGGATCGAAGCCAGCCCAACGCAGATAAATGCACTGCAAAGAATGGCTCCACCAGAAAATTTGAAGAAAGTCCAGAAGCTAGCAGGGAGGCTCGCATCTCTTAGTAGATTCCTGGTCAGATCAGCCGAACGAAGCCTTCATATTTTCAAAGCCCTAAAGGGGTCCGAAAGTTTCAACTGGACGCCGGAGTGCTAGAAGAGCTTCGATGATATTAAGGCATACCTCGGAAGCCCGACAACACTTACTGTGCCCCTCCCGGAGGAAACACTCCTCCTTTATCTTGCAGCAATAGTGAGGAGCCATGCTGAATAGCGTGGGCCTCATGGCTCTAGAAGTGATGAGTCATTGTCAACGATAGTCAACAAGGACTGAAGAGAAGAAGAAGATCTGCTGTTTCATGGGCCGCGTGTGACTCAGGTACACGGGCAGCGAGCGACTGTCGGGCAGAGGAGGCTGCGAAGTCGGGCTGGCCCAATCCGGGTGCATGGGCCAGAAGCAGTAGAAGACCCACTGGGCTGTTGACCAGGATTGACTCAGGTACACGGGCGGTGAGTGATTGCCGGGCTGAGAGAGCTGCGGAATCGGGCCGGCCCAATCCGGGTACCTGGTGCAAAGTCGGTGGAGGCTTTGTCAGTTTCGGCGCAAAACTGACGACCGTCGATCTTGTATCCGACTGTCCAGAAGAGAAGCCGTAGTCGCTACGAAAACTTAGCTTCCGGACAAGTCATCTGTAACTCTAGGCCCACAGTCAGTCTGTCGTGTCTGTAAAAATACCTAAGGGCAGTAGAGTCTTTTCCTTTATTCTTGCGTCTGTAAAAAACCCTAAGGGGCAGGAGGAATATTCCTAGTGTTGGGAGCCTATAAATAGGACCCCAATCCCTAGGGTTTGAGCACCCCTTTTGCTGAAATCAATACTACTTCTTTGGGTCACTCTTGTCTCTTGTTTTGTCTCTCTTCTCTCCTGTTCATTCTTGTGCAACCAGGAAGTTTTGCCCCTGTTTATGGCCATGCATTTATTGTTGCTATTCTCAAATCGTGTGCAGCTTCTGCAGTAATTTTAATGGCTTCACTTCTCTTGCACAACATGTTTTTCCATGCATTTTAAGGCTTCGGAAGCTTCTGTTGCTTGTGTTCTTCACGTAAGTAGTACTTGTTCTTGCTGTTGCAAGTAGTACTACTACACTGCAGCAACAGTACTCTAGTCCCAGCTTTTTACTTTTCTGCGTAGCTTTCTGATCGAGGTTGTCAGGGCTGAGTAACTTTTCTGGCTGTTTTCTGGCGAAGCCCCCTCTCTGTTCGAAGCCCCTCAGCTCCGTGAGGCAGGCTTCGATCCGACCATACTCGAAGGCTTCGTTTCAATCTTCGAACCTTGTTTTGTGTTCTGTGTTGCTAGTTTCGAAGTACTCTTTGAACGGACAGCATCGCATACTTCGAACGACAGTGCGAAGGTATTTCGGCTCTAGCTGTTCGAAGTCCATACTTCGATAGATTTCGAAGTTGGTTTCGAAGCTTGTTGTTTTGCTAGACTTCGCTTTGGTTTTCTGTGGCGTGTCAACCTTCGCTTCTCATTTCGAAGGTTACTCTTTTCGAAGGTAGTGTGTAGGCTTCGGTTTTGGTGCCTCTGTCGTGTGACAGGCTTCGCCTCTTTGTTCGAAGGTAGTCCGTCTGTGTGTTGTATTCGAAGTTTCCTGTTCGAGGTTTTTGATTCGCAGTGCTCCATTCGAAGCTGTGTCCGAAGCCTTGCCTTCGAAGTACATACTTCGAAGCAGGCTTCGGCATTGTCATACTTCGCTTCGAAGCATACTTCGCTTATTGTCACTTCGAACTAGGCTAAACCAAGACACCTTCGACATCTCGGACAAGCTTCGCAACTGACCTCCGAAGCAGGCTTCGTCACCAACCTCCGAAGCAGACTTCGACCAGCGAAACAGGCTTCGACCAGCAAAGCAGGCTTCGCCAAGTTCCGAACAGGAGACAACTTTGGACAGTAACTTCTCTTTTCACTTTATACATACTTAGATCATTTCATTGAGAAGTTTAGGCCTGTTATAACTTGTACATCTGCCTAGATTGCACTACTTTTAGATTCACACTGTTTTTCATCAGTTGCTTCTAGGTTAGAAACCTTTAGACTTAGGCCTTCTGTTTATTTTCTGCTGCGTAGTATTTTGAGGTGCGTTGGGTTTTGGGAACAGGCCATTGATTCGAAAGAATTTTTAAGGCGCCCATTCACCCCCCCTCTGGTCGCTACTTTCGGTCCTTCAAGTGGTATCAGAGCGAGGTTAGGGTTTTTCCATACCTTAACCGGTTCTAAACCCCAGTAGTGACTATGACGTCTCCTGGCAAGGTCCCGTCCTTGGAGGCCTATGGCTATAATTATTGGAAGACTCGCATGCGAGCCTATCTCATGAGCCAGGGTTCGGACATATGGGACATTTGCGTTCACACCACATTTGTCATTCTGCCAGTTACTGAGCAAGGTACTCCTGGTATCATTGCTCAGCATCTGAGCAACAGTAAGGCTGTGAACATTTTATTTTCTGGTTTAGGTCCCACTGAATTTGAGCGAGTGAGTCATCTCTCCACTGCGAGAGAGATCTGGGCTACCCTCAAGGCACACCATGAGGGAACAGCCCAGGTCAAGGCTCGGCTCTATCAGACCTACCGGCGTGAATATGAGAACTTCACACAGAAGCCGGGTGAATCTGTTGAAGCCTTGTTTGGTCGCTTTCAGTCGATCATTAACAAGCTTCGGGACAACAAGGCTGAGGGAGCTCAGTTAGTCTCAGATCATGAGCAGGCGCTCAAGGTTCTTCATACCTTGGACCCAAAGATCTGGGAGATCAAGGTATCATCTATCGTTGAGAGCACTTCTTACGATACCTTGACCATTTCTGAGTTATTTAGCAAACTGAAGGCCACTGAGGTAGATATCCAGTTGAGATCAAATCTCACTGGTTCTGGATCAAAATCCCTGGCCCTTGCTACACCTTCTGTTGATCCCTCTGCTGTGAGTTGTGCTGGGTTCTCTTTGATGTCTATCACTGAGGACCAGCTTGAGTTGTTGGGAGATGATGATTTGTGTCTCTTTAACAACCGGGTGCGTCGTGTCTATGATAAAAGAATGTTCAAAAGACACGGCACAAAATCCGGATGCTTTGAATGTGGTGATCCAGGACACTTCATCGCCGACTGCCCCAAGCGCAGTGGATACAAGAAGGGCACCGGCAACAGCTTCCACGACTCCGGCAAGCATGAGAACCCCTCCTTCACCAAGGGCAAGCCGAAGACTCGGTTCTTCAAGAAGGCCCTGAAGGACTACCGGCGAGAGAACAAGAAGCGCGACAAGGCCTTCTTCGCCGAGATGGAGAAGAGCTACTCCAAGAGATCCACGTCTTCTTCCTCTTCATCGAGCTCAAGCGATGAGGAGATCGTCATCAAGAAGGGGAAGGACAAGGATGATCCGGCGGGCCTCTGCTTCATGGCCTTCGGAGACAAGTCGAAGAGCCGCTCACACCAGCACCGAAGATCCCGCAAGAGCTTCTGCTCCATGGCTCTTGGGGATAGAGAAGAAAAGAGCTCCTCCGACGACTCCGACGACGACGATAGCAAGGTATCATCTTATGAGCGCGAAATTGTAGACTTACTTGAGAGCAATCGTCAGGAGTTGAAGTATCGGGAGAAACTGCTTAGGGGGACTAAGAAAAGGATAGACGAGTTAGAAAGTGAGCTTGCAGTAGCTAACGGTAGAATAGAAAGTCTATCCTCTTCCCCTTGCTTGGGTGTTAGCAGTGAGTGCTCGAAGTGTGAGGTGCTTCTGTGTGACCTGTCGACTCTGAAGTCCAGGTACACAGAAAGGGTTGATGAGAGGGACGCTTTGGCCACTGAGCTTGAAAGCGCTCAGCAGGAGCTGAAAGTTGCTCATGCCACTGTCGTCGCACCCTGTGTTGATTGCCCATCTCATCTAGCTGCCTTAGCTGAGCTGAAATCCAAGGGCAATGAGCATTCGGGTGATTTAGAGAGGTTGAGAGCTGAGCTTGCCCAGACTAGGCTAGAGCTTGAGACACTGTCAGTTCCACCCACTGTTTGTGAGAACTGCCTGTCTCTTAGAATGGAGTTGATTAAGCTAAAAGCCGGAAAGTCTGTCCAAGTAGAGAGTGAGTGTGAGACCTGCTTGTCTCAGGTGGAGGTTCTAGCTTCCTTGAGAGAGGAGCTAGCTGATTCTCAGAATGAGAACTTTTACCTCCGGTCTATCCTGAGTTGGATCAGTGCCAGGGAGCCACAGCTTGGCATGATGATCCAGCAGTTCAAGAGAAAGGATGGGTTTGGAGTAGGTTACACCTACACCAAGGCTGACTTTGAGAGTGCCCTCAGCCGGGCAGTGGAGTGGAGTAAAATGACTCCTGAGCAGAGATATCCCAAGACTCACTCCACTGAGTCCTCCCAGGCTTGTCAGCCCAAGGATGGAGTGATTCATGAGCCACCTAAAGCTCCACCCAAGAAACCTATCTGGGTTCCAAAGCCCAAAAATCTCCACACTTCTCTTGACTCTCTTCCTGGACCCTCTCAGCCCAAGAAGACCACACCAAACACTATCAAGCCCAAGAACCCCAAGCCTCAACCACATCCCAAGAAGCCTACCTATCATTGTGAGTTTTGTCAGAGAGACGGGCATCTTGCGGAGTTTTGCTTCAGGAGGAAGCGGGTTGAGAGAACAGAGAGGGCTCGTAGTGATCAGGTGCAGTTCTACCAGCAGGGTGGTAGACTGCGTGTTCCTCGGCGCGGGGAGAGGCTGGAGGCCAGGCCGCGTCGTGTAGGTGGTGGTAGAGGAGACGGCTTTCTTGCCCGTGTTCCAGTTGGTGGTGTTCGTTCCGGCAGAGCTCCAGACCGAGTTGGCTACGGTTCTGGACCTCGTGGCCGTAGGGTTAGGAAGAACCGTGGACCGCGCTTTGAGCCGCGTTTTGGTCCAAACTCTTTTGATGGTTTTCGCTTTCCATCTTTTGAGCAGATGGCTCGACACTGGTTTAGCTCTTTTGCTAAACCTGGTGCCGGACCATTTGCTCCCACTTACAGACATTGATTGTGCAGGACCGGGGACTGGAGGATGTTTGGATCATGGACTCAGGATGCTCTCGCCACATGACGGGACATCGCAGATGGTTCTCCAGTCTCACTCCCCCGAGCTCCAAAGAATATATCACGTTCGGGAACAGCGGTCAAGGGAAAGTAAGTGGCATAGGCTCAATCAGCATCTCAGACCATTTCTCTTTAAAGAATGTTGCTTTGGTTAAAAATCTGAACTTTAATTTAATATCTGTTTCGCAACTTCTTGAGGATGGTTTGGAAGTGCGTTTTAAGAAGGGAAATTCTTCTGTGATTGATTCTAGAGGGTCTTTGGTTTGTCAGATTTTACCCTTCGGTAAAGTTTTTCGAATTGACTTCTCTAGTTCTTTTGGCCCTTCTCGCTGTTTGATTGCTGGATCTTCTTCTGAGCTCTGGAAGTGGCATAGGAGGTTAGGTCATTTGAGTTTTGATCTGCTAGTCAGGTTAAGCTCTATGGACCTCATCCGAGGATTGCCCAAGCTTAAAATGGAGAAGGATCTGGTTTGTCATCCCTGTCGTCATGGGAAAATGGTTGCCGCTTCTCACTCACCTGTGACTCAGGTGATGACTACGTATCCAGGCGAGCTTTTACATTTGGACACTGTGGGTCCAGCTCGGGTACGCTCAGTCGGTGGGAAATGGTACGCACTTGTGATTGTTGACGACTTCTCTCGATTCTCGTGGGTTTTCTTTTTGGAGTCTAAGGATGAAACTTTTCAATTTGTCCATGACCTGATTTTGAAGCTGAAGAATGAGAACAATGGCCGTATGCGAGCAATTCGCTCCGACAACGGCTCTGAGTTCAAGAACTCTCAGTTCGTCAGTTTCTGTGGTGATCAGGGTCTGGACCATCAGTTTTCTTCTCCTTACACTCCCCCACAGAACGGCGTTGTGGAACGAAAGAACCGCACGCTAGTTGAGATGGCCAGGACGATGCTCGATGAGCACAGGACTCCTAGGCGTTTTTGGGCTGAAGCTATGAACACGGCTTGCTATCTTGCCAACCGTATTTTTCTTCGAGCTTACATTGGTAAGACTTCCTATGAGTTGCGGTTTGGTAGACAGCCCAAGGTGACCCACTTGCGAGCGTTTGGCTGCAAGTGCTTTGTGCTCAAGAAGGGAGGGCATTTGGACAAGTTTGAGTCTCGTTGCTGGGATGGTATTTTTCTTGGTTATGCATTGCATTCTCGAGGCTTCCGTGTTTGGAACCTCGAATCCCAGCTGCTTGTCGAGACGTGTGAGGTTTCTTTTGATGAGTCCTTGCCTTCTTTGACTCCTTCTTTTGAGTTTTCTGGTGATGATGAGCTCGGAGAGTCCATCTTCGAGGAAGATGAGGATACTCCAGCTGCTGTTGAGGGCGGGCCTTCTGCATCCCCCGCAGAGCCCACACCCTCTGTGACTTCGACTGATGATGAGGGCGGACCTCTGATCACTTCTTCCACTTCGATCGAGCCCCCTCAGTCGAGTCCAGAGGTGCCAGCTGCTGACTCAGGTGAGGTGACTTCAGATCACCAGGGAACCCGAGCAGTTCAGCGTGACCATCCCTCAGAGCTCATCATTGGTGATTTGACTGAGAGAACTTTGCGTTCTTCTGCCTCTCTTGCTGTGTTTGCTGAATCGGCTTTTGTTGCATCTTTTGAGCCTAGAGACGTCTCTCATGCTCTTTCTGATTCGAATTGGATTAATGCTATGCAAGAAGAGCTTGAGAATTTTGTCCGCAATCGGGTTTGGACATTAGTTGAGCCGCCATCGGGATGCAACCCCATAGGCACCAAGTGGGTATTCAAGAACAAACAAGGTGAAGATGGGGTTGTGGTGCGCAACAAGGCTCGACTAGTTGCCCAGGGTTATTGCCAGAAGGAAGGTATTGACTTTGAAGAAACCTTCGCTCCTGTTGCCCGTCTTGAGTCCATTCGTATTCTTCTAGCTTTTGCCGTTTCGAAGGGTTTTAAGCTTTTTCAAATGGACGTTAAGAGTGCTTTTCTGAACGGGTTCATAGAAGAGGAGGTGTATGTTAGGCAACCCCCCGGTTTTGAGAACCCTAAGTTTCCTCGACATGTTTTTAAGTTGCATAAAGCTTTATACGGGTTGAAGCAAGCCCCCAGGGCTTGGTATGACCGGTTGAAGAAATTTTTGTTGGGGAAGGGCTTTGTGATGGGTTCTGTGGACAAAACTCTTTTCTTGCTCAGAGATGCTTCAGATTTTTTAGTTGCTCAGATTTACGTGGACGATATTATCTTTGGCGGTACTACTGATTCTCTTGTGTCCAAGTTTTCTGAACAGATGCACAGTGAGTTTGAGATGAGCCTCATGGGTGAGCTTAAGTATTTCTTAGGGCTCCAGATCAAGCAGACCAAGGACGGCACCTTCATCCACCAAGGTAAGTATACTCGTGACATGCTTAAGAAATTTGACTTTGGTGGTGAATTGAAGCCGCAGATGACCCCGATGGGCACTTCTGGGGGTTTGGACAAGGACGAAAGCGGTGTCAAGGTCAATGAGAGAGAATTTCGAGGGATGATCGGTTCGCTGTTGTACTTGACGGCAACAAGACCAGACATACAGTTCGCCGTGGGACTTTGCGCGCGTTTTCAGTCTTCACCACGCGCGTCTCACCGGCAGGCTGTCAAGCGCATTTTCAGGTATCTCACCTATGCGCCTGATCTTGGTCTTTATTATTCAGCATCATCATCACTTGATTTATCTGGCTTTTCGGACGCTGACTTTGGTGGGTGCCGGTTGGATCGCAAGTCGACTTCCGGTACTTGCCAGTTTCTTGGTTCTTCCCTTGTATCCTGGTCTTCTCGAAAGCAATCTGGAGTTGCTCTTTCGACCACAGAGGCTGAGTACGTAGCTGCTGCCAGCTGCTGCTCACAGATGGTTTGGATGATTTCCACTCTTCGAGACTTTGGGTTATTCTTTCCTACCAGGGTTCCATTGTTTTGCGACAGCACTAGTGCTATTAGTGTAGGAAAAAACCCATGTCTTCATTCAAAAACCAAACATATTGATGTGCGCTTTCACTTCTTGCGGGATCAATATGAGAAAGGTGTCATTGACCTTATTCATGTTGATACCCATCATCAGTTGGCTGACATCTTTACCAAACCCCTAGATCAGTCTACATTTGAGCATTTACGAGGGGATTTGGGTGTTGTGTATCCTTTTTAAGGATATTTTGAGTCAGTTCATTTCTTTCTTCTTTACTCTTTTCTTGAGTCTTTTTGTGTGTGTTCATCTCATACATATTCACATATCACACTTTTGAGCCTGCTTCTGTTATATGATTGAACTGCTTTACTTAGTCTAGCTGGTACATGCTTTTGATTACTTGTCAATGATCATGCTTTGGTTCAGTTCACTTGATATATCTGTCATATGCATGGCTTTTATGCTTTAAACCTGAAAAATGATCACCATTGCTTCTGGTAACTAGCATGCGTAGGCTGAGTGCTTTTGCTATCTGTTACATGCCTTGTAGCCAATTCATCACATAGATGCAGATATGCAACTTGGACATCTTTATGCTTTAACATGGAATATGTGCTATAAAAATGATAAAAATCAAAAATGAATGAAAATTCCATGCCTTTTCATGCTTAAATTGCAAAGATCCAAGTGGGTTTGCTTTGTCGCATTGCATTGTTCTGGACTGCTTACCATAGCACTTTGGTATGAACTAGGACAGTGTAGTGTATGCCAAGACCAATGTCTTAAGCTTCCGATGGTCTAGTTCTGGCCTAGGCTTGACTTGGTCGGTTAGCATAAGGTTTGACATGCAAATAACCCTTGGCAAAAATGAAAAAGGAAAATGAAAAAGCCTGAAAATTTAAAAGACAACAAGTTTGCTGAAGCACCGTGTTTTGGACAATGCTTATCTTGGTAGATATCAGTTAGCTTCTGCATCTCATGTTTTACCTTGCTTGTTAACTGGAAAACGTGGTGATGCTTTTGTTTGCAAAAATTGAAAAATGCGTGCTAATGACCTTCTTTAGATATCATCTGTTGCACTGATCATGCCATGTGTCTTAGACAGTATGTCTTTTGCTATACTTGTTAGATGTTGTAATTGCAGTCAATCATATCTGAGAAGCATGCTTTCTACACTCCACCTGCACCCCAGTTGCATTCACTGCATATCTTGAGGGGGAGTTGCTTTTCAGGGGGAGTCTGTGTCTCTACTGAGTGCTTGATGAGTTCACTTGTCAACAAGGGGGAGAAAATTTGGGATCAGAGTTTAAGGGGGAGTTCTTACTCTGTTGATATCCTTGTTGGTCTAAAAATCGCACTCATTTTGAGCTTTTACGTTTTGGTTAACCATAATGACCGTTTCTTGCTTTTGGTTGGCTTTTGGTCATTAGGGTTAAACTTTTACCTTATTTTTTCTTCTTCCTTGTTTTCTTGTATTTTGTTTTCGTGTTTCCACATTTGGTTCACAGGTGCTGAAGAGCTGAGAATTGAGGAGTGTTGACAATGCTCTCATCAAGGGGGAGATTGAGGAGCCATGCTGAATAGCGTGGGCCTCATGGCTCTAGAAGTGATGAGTCATTGTCAACGATAGTCAACAAGGACTGAAGAGAAGAAGAAGATCTGCTGTTTCATGGGCCGCGTGTGACTCAGGTACACGGGCAGCGAGCGACTGTCGGGCAGAGGAGGCTGCGAAGTCGGGCTGGCCCAATCCGGGTGCATGGGCCAGAAGCAGTAGAAGACCCACTGGGCTGTTGACCAGGATTGACTCAGGTACACGGGCGGTGAGTGATTGCCGGGCTGAGAGAGCTGCGGAATCGGGCCGGCCCAATCCGGGTACCTGGTGCAAAGTCGGTGGAGGCTTTGTCAGTTTCGGCGCAAAACTGACGACCGTCGATCTTGTATCCGACTGTCCAGAAGAGAAGCCGTAGTCGCTACGAAAACTTAGCTTCCGGACAAGTCATCTGTAACTCTAGGCCCACAGTCAGTCTGTCGTGTCTGTAAAAATACCTAAGGGCAGTAGAGTCTTTTCCTTTATTCTTGCGTCTGTAAAAAACCCTAAGGGGCAGGAGGAATATTCCTAGTGTTGGGAGCCTATAAATAGGACCCCAATCCCTAGGGTTTGAGCACCCCTTTTGCTGAAATCAATACTACTTCTTTGGGTCACTCTTGTCTCTTGTTTTGTCTCTCTTCTCTCCTGTTCATTCTTGTGCAACCAGGAAGTTTTGCCCCTGTTTATGGCCATGCATTTATTGTTGCTATTCTCAAATCGTGTGCAGCTTCTGCAGTAATTTTAATGGCTTCACTTCTCTTGCACAACATGTTTTTCCATGCATTTTAAGGCTTCGGAAGCTTCTGTTGCTTGTGTTCTTCACGTAAGTAGTACTTGTTCTTGCTGTTGCAAGTAGTACTACTACACTGCAGCAACAGTACTCTAGTCCCAGCTTTTTACTTTTCTGCGTAGCTTTCTGATCGAGGTTGTCAGGGCTGAGTAACTTTTCTGGCTGTTTTCTGGCGAAGCCCCCTCTCTGTTCGAAGCCCCTCAGCTCCGTGAGGCAGGCTTCGATCCGACCATACTCGAAGGCTTCGTTTCAATCTTCGAACCTTGTTTTGTGTTCTGTGTTGCTAGTTTCGAAGTACTCTTTGAACGGACAGCATCGCATACTTCGAACGACAGTGCGAAGGTATTTCGGCTCTAGCTGTTCGAAGTCCATACTTCGATAGATTTCGAAGTTGGTTTCGAAGCTTGTTGTTTTGCTAGACTTCGCTTTGGTTTTCTGTGGCGTGTCAACCTTCGCTTCTCATTTCGAAGGTTACTCTTTTCGAAGGTAGTGTGTAGGCTTCGGTTTTGGTGCCTCTGTCGTGTGACAGGCTTCGCCTCTTTGTTCGAAGGTAGTCCGTCTGTGTGTTGTATTCGAAGTTTCCTGTTCGAGGTTTTTGATTCGCAGTGCTCCATTCGAAGCTGTGTCCGAAGCCTTGCCTTCGAAGTACATACTTCGAAGCAGGCTTCGGCATTGTCATACTTCGCTTCGAAGCATACTTCGCTTATTGTCACTTCGAACTAGGCTAAACCAAGACACCTTCGACATCTCGGACAAGCTTCGCAACTGACCTCCGAAGCAGGCTTCGTCACCAACCTCCGAAGCAGACTTCGACCAGCGAAACAGGCTTCGACCAGCAAAGCAGGCTTCGCCAAGTTCCGAACAGGAGACAACTTTGGACAGTAACTTCTCTTTTCACTTTATACATACTTAGATCATTTCATTGAGAAGTTTAGGCCTGTTATAACTTGTACATCTGCCTAGATTGCACTACTTTTAGATTCACACTGTTTTTCATCAGTTGCTTCTAGGTTAGAAACCTTTAGACTTAGGCCTTCTGTTTATTTTCTGCTGCGTAGTATTTTGAGGTGCGTTGGGTTTTGGGAACAGGCCATTGATTCGAAAGAATTTTTAAGGCGCCCATTCACCCCCCCTCTGGTCGCTACTTTCGGTCCTTCAAATAGGCTCCGTAGTAAGTGCAGTACTGGTTAGGGAAGTTGAGCTTAAGGGAAAGCTAGTGCAGAACCCAGTTTATTTTGTTTCAGAAGCTTTGTCCGGAGCTAAGATAAGATACTCCGAGCTCGAGAAATTTGCTTATGCCCTGGTAATGGCCTCGCGGAAGCTAAGGCATTACTTTCTGGCGCATAACCTAATCGTTCCTACCTCGTACCCTCTTGGTGATATGCTCCGAAGCAAAGATTCTACGGGTAGGATCGGAAAATGGGCTGTCGAGCTACCCCCCTTCGGAATTTCATTCATGGCAAGAACATATATCAAATCCCAAATCATAGCTGACTTCGTAGCAGAGTGAACTCCATCTGCAGTTTGGGCTCCGGAGGAGCCCTCTGAAGGTTTATGGACAATATTTTCTGACGGAGCTTATCAGGCATATGGTGCAGGAGCTGGAGCGGTAATTATATCACCGTCAAGGCAAAAGGCCATGTATTCTGCGAGGCTCAACTTTAAGACCACCAATAATATCGCAGAATATGAGGGGATCTTGCTAGGCCTCCGAAAGGCAAAGGCACTTGGAGCAGCAAGGATAATAATCAAAACAGATTCCCAAGTCGTCGCAGGGCATGTTGACAAGAGCTTTCAAGCAAAGAACCCACATCTAGAGAAGTACCTGGAGGAAATCCACAAGACTGAAGCAGCATTCAAAGGATTTTCTGTTCGAAGTATCCCTCGAGCAGATAATCAACTTGCAGACATTCTAGCAAAAGCTGCAGCCGGAGCATTGGACCTCCCGGAGGGTGCTTTCTATGAAGAACTAGTCAAGTCTACAGTCAATCAATTACCCTCCGCAGAAGTCCTTTGCATTCCAGCTGCAGATTGGTGGGCTCCGATAATGGATATCTTGCAAAGTACCGTAGATTCTTCAGAGGGTCTAGATTTCCGAAGGTTACAAGCAAGGGCTCGAAATTATAAGCTTGTCAATGGAATGTTGTACAAAGCCGGGGTTTGTTCTCCTCTACTCCGGTGCATCTCCCAACCTGAAGGCCAAGACATACTTCGGGACATTCACGAAGGTTTATGTGGAAGCCACCTAGCCCCTCGTGCTCTAGCAGGCAGGACACTTCGGCAGGGGCTCTACTGGCCGACAATTGTAAGAGATGCGGAGGAGTTGGTTCGAACCTGCCAAGGATGCCAGTGGATGGGAAGACGAAGCCACCGTCCGCCAGTACCACTTCAAGTTATTGCCCCAGTATGGCCAATGGCTCAGTGGGGTATGGACCTCATCGGCCCTTTTCCAATGGCCAAAGGCAGCTTGAAGTTTGCAGTAGTAGCAATCGAATATTTTTCCAAGTGGGTCGAAGCAGAACCCTTGACCGCTATCACTTCAAGGAATGTGCAAAAAATTTTCTGGCAAAATATTATAAGCAGGTTCAGAGTACCAAGGGAGCTAACTATGGATAATGGAACTGAGAAACCAAGGGTTGGTTTCGGTGTCTGTGATGAGTGATTGACAGGCTTTAACCCTCTGGTTCGAAGGGGTACCTCCGAAGGGGGTTCGGAGGTTGGACCTACGAAGGTGTTCGGAGGTGGTTTCACCGAAGGGTTCGGTGGTTTGGTTGATGCAGCTGTTGCAACGGAGTGTGCCTGTCGGAGGGGTCTGACAGTACACAATGACTAGGGTCTGTACCGAAGGTCTCTGTACTTTGGGCGGTACACCGGAGTGTGTGCCAAAGGTTGCTAACCCGGAGAGGTCTCCGAAGTACTGGATACACTTGTCTGCTTGTCTGTGGTGCGCAGGGGGCTACGGAGGCGACGGACGGTTCGTAGTAGGTGAACCTGGGTCAAGCGGGAGGCTTGATGCCAGGGGAGCGGGGAGCTCCGTCACGGTGGCTGCGAAGGGGTCTGGGTCGGTCCTTGGGTCGAGGTGCGCCGGGTGAAGACAGTAAGTGCGGAGCGTGGATCCGGGTGAAGGTACTCCGAGACAAAGTCCTCGGAGGTGAGGCACTTCGAAGGTACTCCAAATGGAGTGACTTCGGAGTTTGGTGGATCAAGTCCTCTGCGGAGGCAAGGCGTTCGAAGTGTGCTCCGAAGGGAGACATTCGAAGGTCCCGACGAAGGTCTCAGAAGTCGAGGTGCATCGAAGGCATGGTCCGGGTGAGGCTCATCGAGGAGTGTGCTCGGGAAGAGACACTGAGACGGAGTGCTCATGGAATGCTTCGTGTGGAGGCCTTGGACGAAGGAGGGACTTCGAAGGGTGGTACTCCGAAGGTGGGGCTTCGGAGTGAGGATGGCTTCGGAGCGAGGCTGACTTGTGGTGCTTCGGCCATGCATGGCTTCGGTACACGGACTGACGGAGTTCGAGCTAGGAGTACCTGCGAAGCCGTGGTGGTCCACTCCGGAGGTGGTGGTGCGAATGCCCAAGGGCTTTGACGGCTTCGGCTCAAAACCGTCACTGTATCGGAGGCTATCTTTAGTGAAGCGAAGGCCATCATGCTCAAGGCTTCTCACCGAAGCGACCGCACCCCTCGCGTGCGAAGGGGGGCTTTAGGAAGGTCAAAGACTGCAAAGGCTGACACTGTCTGCTCTGCAAAAAGCTGACGCTGTCCCCTCTGCAAAGCTGACAGAGAAGCCTCCAAATAAAGTTAGACTACCTTTTGTACCCCTCTGTTCTGTAGAGACAAAACTGGTGTAAACCCTAGGGGTAAAGTAGTCATTTCACTTGGGTGAACTGTGGGCTATAAATATGGGGGCTGGGTAGGTAACATTTAACACTTTGAGCATTTACTGTTGAGCTCCTGTACTAGCCTCCTCATACTTTGAATACATCCAGTGAGTTTATTTTTGTGTTCCTTGTTCAAGCGGCGAAGCCCTGCCTCTGTGTGCTTTTTGCTTGAGCTTGTTTTGCATACCTCGCTGCATACTTCGTCCATTTGTGTGTCACCTTGAGTGACTTGTGTCAGTGCATCGAAGCCTGTGTTGACGAAGTGTGTTGTGTGCGAAGTGTGTTTTTCAGTGCGCGTTCGCTCTGTGTAACAGGAGGCTAGACCTCGCTGCTTACTAGCAAAGCCCTGATTGAAGCCCGTTTAGCTTCTCGTGTCGGAGCTCCTAGCGTAGTCTGTTAATGCGTGTTTTGACCTTCGCAGTACGAAGCCCAGCACCAGTTGCTGTCGCTAAGTATTAGGTCGAAGTCCTCGGAGGGTAGTCCACTCTTGCGAAGGGTGAAGTGCGAAGCCTGCTCGAAGCATCCTTTGTGCGGAGCCTGCACTGACTTAGCAGAGTTGTTTTCGGGGTTGTGGGTGGAGGGAAGTCTACTTGGCTTCGGACTTTTACTCCTTGCGAAGCCTGTGTTCGGAGCTGTCAAGTACCTTCGAACCAGACCTTCGAAGGTTGGTGTACGAAGCCTGTTCTGCAGTAGACAGGATTAAAACCGAAGGCTGTTTTTAGCCCGAAATTTTAAAAGCTCCCATTCACCCCCCTCTGGTCGCCGTTTCCGGTCCAACAATTGGTATCAGAGCGGGTTAAGATCACCAGTTGACCTTAACCGGTTTTGTGATCTGTTGGCGACATGGACAGAGCTAGTAAAATTCCTCTGTTCGATGGGACTGACTTTGCATACTGCAAGGTGCGCATGGAGGCTTACTTGCTAAGCCAAGGAAATGCAATTTGGGAGATTGTGGACTCACAATACTCCATCCTTGAGACTCGCACCTCTCAAACAGAGAAAGATCATTATAATGCCAACTCCAAGGCTAGGAATATACTATTCATTGGTTTGAGCCGGAGTGAGTTTGATAGGGTGCAGCACCTTAGGACTGCTAGGGAGATTTGTACAACACTCACTATTTTTCATGAGGGCTCTACACAGATCAAGGCCAGGCGCCAAAGCACATACAATCAACAGTATCAGATGTTTGTGCAGGCACCTGGTGAATCTATAGATGCCATGTTTTCTCGCTTTGATGCTATAGTGAGTACCTTGCGATCCAACGGGACGCTTGCTTACAATGATCATGACAGGGCTATCAAGCTTCTCTATGCTCTTGACCGTAGCATATGGGAAGTGAAGATATCCAGCATTAAGGAGTGTGCAGGTTATGACACATTGACCTGTGATGAGCTCTTCAGCAAGCTGAAGTCCATAGAGATTGCCAAGGCATCTCTTGCTGTGCACAGAAGCTCTTTGCCACAGCCATTGGCATTGGTTTCTAGCACTAGCCGTGGCACCACTGCAGAACCAAGCACATCAGGCACTTGTGTTTTTGCAGATGGTTTTGCTTTGTCCTCCCTGGTCTCCGTCACAAAGGAACAGGTGGACACCCTGGTTGATGATGAGCTTGCTCTCATTGCCAGAAGGTTCACCCGTTTTCATCATGAGAGATGGGATCAGAGGAGAAGTGGTTTTAGTGGTTGCTTTGAATGTGGCGACACTTCTCATATTAAGGCAAATTGCCCTAAGCTCAAGAAAAGAGATGAGAGTGAACGCCCCAAATACCACAAGAAGGAGAGGAAACCCTTTGTGAAGGGCAAGCACGGTAAGGTGGCTAAGAGAGTAGCCAAAGCCGCTTTCAGAGCCTTTGTTGCTGCTCTCAGCGACATCGACACTTCCTCAACTGAGGAGTCGAGCTCTGAGGAGGAGGAGTCCCCAAGGAAGGAGGACAAGAAGGACAAGAAGGGACGAGACTTCACCGGCCTTTGCTTCATGGCCGACAGCGATCACAGCGGCGATGAGCTTGACTCATCCGAGGTACCTCTATCATCTGACCAGCTATTAATTAAATTAGATGAGCTGAATGAAGTAGTTCTCGGTCAGGATAGATTACTTGTGCAAGCCGCTAGAGAAAGAAAAGACCTTAGACTTAGGCTAGAATCTGTTTCTACTAAGTATGTCATGCTTAAGTCTAAAATTAATGATGCTGAATGTGAATCTTGTTCTGTTGTCATGGGTGAGCTTGCTCAGTTGCGTTCTGTACATGCTCAAACTCTTTCTGAGCTTGAGACTGCACAGAAGCAGCTTTTGGTGGTGGATTCTAGACCTCATGATAATATTGAAGGCATGAATTGTTTCTTATTGCACAAGAGCATCAATTTACGTGATAAACATGTTCATGATTTAGAGGCTAGATTGGAGAGGGCCGGTAGTTCTAAGGATGTGCAGCCTATTTGTGACACGTGCATTACCCTTAAGGACTAGCTAGGCACCATTAGAGAGCGAGCTGAGAACCTCATGTCTGAAAATGAATACCTTCTTTCTGTGGTTAACAAATGCACTGAGGGAAAGGGTAGGATGGATTTGCTCTTGGCCAAGACCAAGATGTGTGCAGACAGAGCAGGGTTAGCTCTAGGTTTGGGTTTTGAGAGGACTCCTTCAGATAGTGAAAACAAAACTGTTTTCACCTCTCCTACTACCCTAGAGAAAGAGAGAGCTCTGTTAGACACCCCTTCAGCCAAAAAGCCTACCCGACCACCAAAGAAAACCACTCCTCCTGCCAAGAAAAATCCTCCCAAGAAAACCACTCAGAAGAAGCCCAAGGAGCCTATGAGAGTTGCTCCTGTGACCCATGAGAGTGCCCCTAGGAGAGTCTTTCATTGTTCCTACTGTCAGCGGGCGGGTCATTTGGTTGGGTTCTGTTTTCGTCGCATCAAGGATGAGTGACGCTCTCAGGCGATGAGTTACCAGGACATGCATTACACATCTTTAGGTATGCATGAGTCTGAGTTTTACTATCGTCCTGCTTTTGAGGCTCCTCGTGCTTCTCGGAGAGGTTTTTCTTCTCGAGGTGTTCACCATGTTCCATATGGTGGTAGACCCCGGGCGAGTAGCTTTGTACCTCATCAGAGTAGGAGACCTCGACATGTTGTGCGATCACAGCATGTAGGTAGACCTCGCACTTTGCATCATTCCGATTATCATGTGCGTAGACAGTCTACTTTTACTGCACCTACTACTCGTGTCACTCAGTGCTGTATGCCTCATCATTTTTTCACTCACCCCAGCACTGAGCGATCGAGATATTCTTATCATGTGTAGGTGACAGATCGAGGCTTGGAGGGCACGTGGATCATGGACTCCGGTGGTTCGCGCCACATGACCGGAGATGCAGCATGGTTCTACAGCCTCACCTCAACCAAGCAAGGGGAACATATCACCTTCGGCAACAATCGAAGGAGTAGAGTGAAAGGTAAAGGTATGGTAAGAATTAACTCGAATTTCACTCTCAAAGATGTTGCTTTGGTTGAAAACCTGGGATACAATTTGCTGTCTGTATCTCAGTTGCTTGATGAGGTCTTCGAAGTGCGATTTCATCGCGATACTTCGCAAGTGCTCAATTCTGATGGCGTTGTGGTGTGTAAGATCTTTAGAGTTGGGAGAGTTTTTGGAGCTGATTTTTCAGAGTCATCTGGTTCTTCTCATTGTCTTGTTGCTCATTCAACTTCTGAGCTTTGGAAGTGGCATAGGAGACTAGGGCATATGAGCTTTGAGTTGCTCGCTCGTCTGAGTGCCTAGGTCTGATCCGAGGATTGCCCAAGCTCAAGTTTGAGAAGAATTTAGTTTGCGCTCCTTGTCGACATGGAAAAATGATTGCCGCTTCGCATTCGCCAGTCACCACAGTGATGACTGAACAACCCGGAGAACTTCTCCACATGGACACTGTAGGTCCTTCTCGGGTTAGTTCTTTAGGCGGCAAGTGGTATGTTTTAGTAATTGTCGATGATTTCTCTCGCTACTCTTGGGTATTCTTTCTTGCCAGCAAGGATGAAGTGTTTTCACACTTTGGAGCTTGGCTTTGAGACTTTTCACTGAACTCCCTGGTGCATTAAAATTCATTCGAAGTGATAATGGCACTGAGTTCAAGAACAGTCTCTTTGTTGACTTTTGCATGGAGCATGGCATAGAACATCAATTCTCTGCTCCGTGGGTTCCTCAACAGAATGGTGTTGTTGAGAGGAAAAACCACAATTTGGTTGAGATGGCTAGGACGATGCTCGATGAGCATAGGACTCCTAGAAAATTCTAGGCTGAGGCCATGAACACTGCATGTTACATCTCAAACCGAATTTTCTTGCGCTCAATTTTAAACTTGACATCTTATGAGCTACGTTTTGGGAGACAACCCAAGGTTACTCATCTTCGAGTTTTTGGCTGTCGCTGCTTTATCCTAAAACATGGTAATTTGGATAAATTTGAGTCGCGTTCTTCTGACGGGATCTTTTTGGGTTATACTACACATGGTCATTCTTATCGTGTTTATAATTTGGAAACTAACACTGTCATCGAGTCATGTGATGTGACTTTTGATGAATCAACCCCCTCTGTTAGTTCTGCATTTGAACAGGCAAATGAACATGACATGGAACAGACCATATTCGAAGAAGAAGATCCCGGAGATTTCGAGGATGAACCCCTACTACCCTCGACATCAACCCCCGAAGCTGACCCCGCTTCGACCACTTCGGCATGAGGTCCCGAAGCAACTACCTCGACATCGGTCATCTTGGACCACTCCAACACACAAGTTGAGGGGGAGACTGCATCCCGCCGCGAGGCTCCACACCATGTTAAAAGGATGCATCCTCCCGAGCAGATCATTGGTGAGCTTGATCAAAGGGTAACACGTTCTCATGCTCACTTCACTAATTCTGCTTTTGTTGCTTCTTTCGAGCCCTTAGATGTTAGTCATGCACTTTCTGATTCTAGTTGGATCAATGCCATGCACGAGGAACTTGAAAATTTTGAGAGAAACCAAGTCTGGTCATTAGTTGATCCTCCACCAAATGTTCATTTCATTGGAACAAAATGGATTTTCAAAAATAAACAAGGGGAGGATGGGACTATAGTTAGAAACAAGGCTAGGCTTGTAGCTCAGGGTTATTCTCAACTAGAAGGGATTGATTTTACTGAAACTTTTGCACCTGGTTCTCGCCTTGAGGCCATTAGGATTTTGCTTGCCTTTGCGACATCCCGGGGATTCAAACTCTATCAAATGGATGTCAAAAGTGCTTTTCTTAATGGCTTCATAGGCGAAGATGTTTATGTAAAACAACCCCCTGGTTTTGAAAACCCCAAGTACCCACATAAAGTCCTTAAACTTCATAAGGCTCTTTATGGACTCAAGCAGGCCCCTCGGGCATGGTATGATAGACTTAAGTCTTTTCTGCTTGAGCGGGAGTACTTGATGGGCTCTGTTGATAAAACCCTGTTTACTCTCAAGCATGGCAAAGATTTCCTCCTGATTCAGATTTATGTGGATGATATCATCTTTGGTGGCTCTTCTCATGCTTTGGTTGCCGAGTTTGCAGATACCATGAGCAGGGAGTTTGAAATGTCCATGATGGGCGAGCTTACGTTTTTCCTTGGTTTGCAAATCAAGCAAAATAAACAAGGTACTTTCGTCCACCAGATGAAGTACACCAAGGACCTGCTCAAGAAGTTTGACATGGCAGATGCGAAGCCCCTCGCCACTCCAATGGCTACATCTGTAGCATTGGATCCCGACGAAGAAGGAGAAGCCGTAGATCAGAAGGAGTTCCGAAGCATGATCGGCTCCCTCCTCTACTTGACTGCTACGAGGCCGGACATACACTTCGCAGTGTGTCTGTGCGCTCATTTTCAGGCTTCACCACGAGCTTCGCACCGCCAAGCGGTAAAACGCATACTCAGGTATCTCAAACATACCCTCGAATTTGGCATATGGTATTCAGCATCTTCATCTCTATGTCTTCGAGGTTATTCCGATGCGGATTTTGCTGGGTGTAGGATTGACAGGAAGAGTACCTCTGGTACTTGTCATTTTCTCGGTACGTCTCTGGTTTGCTGGTCTTCCCGCAAACAGTCTAGTGTTGCACAATCGACGGCTGAGGCCGAATATGTTGCTGCAGCTAGCTGTTGCTCTCAGATTTTGTGGATGGCTTCCACTTTGCGGGATTTCGGGTTAGATTATAAGAGTGTTCCACTTTTCTGTGATAACACTAGTGCTATTTGTATTGCAAACAACCCGGTTCAGCACTCCAGAACCAAACACATTGATGTGCTGTATCATTTTCTCACAGATCACAATGAGAAGGGTGATATTGAACTTCAATATGTTGATACCCAACACCAGCTAGCCGATATTTTCACGAACCCCCTCGATGCTTCTCGATTTTCCTACTTGCGTGGGGAACATGGTATTTGTCACCCTTACGGCATTTTGTGAGGGGGAGCTGTCTTTAATTGTATTGCATATGCTCATCATGTGTGAAATTGCATTTACATCTGTTGCACTTATATGCCTCATTTTAATTCATGAAATCATGACAGCTCCGCTCTTTTTAATTTATCTGAAACATTCATGTGCATGATGTTTTCTTTTCAAAATCAAATCATGCTCACTGCTCACTCTTGAATCTAGCATGTTTAGGCAGGACTGCTTTAGCTAGTTTTTATCTGCTTGATAGCAAGACACTTTTCTCTGGATGCTAAAAATTGCAACTTGAAAAATTGTTCTACATCCTCATGGATATTCATCAAGTGCTAAACAAATTGGTTCACTTAATTAAAATCAAAAACTCCATGATTTGCATGCTTTAAGTGAAAAGATCCAGGTGGGTTTGTTTGTCGCACTACTCTATTCTAGACTGCTTTCCATTGCACATTGGTCTGAACTGGAATAGTGTAGTGTATGCCAAAATCATTGCCTTAAGCTTCTTATGGTTTTCATGCCTAGGCTTGGCCTGATTGGAAAGTATAAGGTGGACAAACAAATAACCCCTAGCATTAAGAAGAGAACAACAAAATTCATTGATCATCAAGTTTGCTTTCATTGCTCCATTTGAACTGGACTTGTCTGTCTATAGTAGAAATTGACTAGCTTTGCGCAGTCCTTGCTATTACTTGTCTAGTTACCTTGATTGAGTCGTGATGCTTTTATTTCAAAATGATAAAATCACATGCTATCATCATGTTTTTAGAGAATGTTAACTTGAGCTGAGCGCATGATACTTGGTATTAAATGTTGGCATATTTTTGCTTTATATGTCTTTGCAATTCTGCTCATTTCCAAGCAATGCATCTTTTGAATGCTCCTTGATGCTTGCATTGCCAAAGGGGGAGAAATTTGAGATCTCTGTTAAAGGGGAAATTATCTTAGGGGATGTTTTTATCTTGAAAAAGGGGAGATTTGCCGAAGGGGCTTTTACTCTTTTGAAAAGGGGGAGGAAAATTCTTTTGTCAAGTGACATGATTTGGCTCGTTTCTGAGTTTTTATGGTCACTTGTGTGCTGAAAGTTTTTAAATTTTCTTGAACATGAATTTGGTTGTCAATGCACTACTCATCAAGGGGGAGATTGAGAAACCAAGGGTTGGTTTCGGTGTCTGTGATGAGTGATTGACAGGCTTTTACCCTCTGGTTCGAAGGGGTACCTCCGAAGGGGGTTCGGAGGTTGGACCTCCGAAGGTGTTTGGAGGTGGTTTCACCGAAGGGTTCGGTGGTTTGGTTGCTGCAGCTGTTGCAGCGGAGTGTGCCTGTCGGACAGGTCCGACAGTACACAATGACTAGGGTCTGTACCGAAGGTCTCGGTACTTTGGGCGGTACACCGGAGTGTGTGCCGAAGGTTGCTAACCCGGAGAGGTCTCTGGAGTACTGGATACACTTGTCTGCTTGTCTGTGGTGCGCAGGGGGCTGCGGAGGCGATGGACGGTTCGTAGCAGGTGAACCTGGGTCAAGCGGGAGGCTTGATGCCAAGGGAGCGGGGAGCTCCGTCACGGTTGCTGCGAAGGGGTCTGGGTCGGTCCTCGGGTCGAGGTGCGCCAGGTGAAGACAGTAAGTGCGGAGCGTGGCTCCGGGTGAAGGTACTCCGAGACAAAGTCCTCGGAGGTGAGGCACTTCGAAGGTACTCCGAATGGAGTGACTTCGGAGTTTGGTGGATCAAGTCCTATGCGGAGGCAAGGCGTTCGAAGTGTGCTCCGGAGGGAGACATTCGAAGGTACCCGACGAAGGTCTCAGAAGTTGAGGTGCATCGAAGGCATGGTCCGGGTGAGGCTCGTCGAGGAGTGTGCTCGGGAAGAGACACTGAGACGGAGTGCTCATGGAATGCTTCGTGCGGAGGCCTTGGACGAAGGAGGGACTTCGAAGGGTGGTACTCCGAAGGTGGGGCTTCGGAGTGAGGATGGCTTCGGAGCGAGGCTAGCTCCGGAGCGAGGTTGACTTGTGGTGCTTCGGCCATGCATGGCTTCAGTACATGGACTGACAGAGTTCGAGCTGGGAGTAGCTGCGAAGCCGTGGTGGTCCACTCCGGAGGTGGTGGTGCGAAGGCCCAAGGGCTTTGACGGCTTCGGCTCAAAACCGTCACTGTATCGGAGGCTATCTTCGGTGAAGCAAAGGCCATCAGGCTCAAGGCTTCTCACCGAAGCTACCGCACCCCTCGCGTGCGAAGGGGGGCTTCAGGAAGGTCAAAGACTGCAAAGGCTGACACTGTCTGCTCTGCAAAAAGCTGACGCTGTCCCCTCTGCAAAGCTGACAGAGTAGCCTCCAAATAAAGTTAGACTACCTTTTGTACCCCTCTGTTCTGTAGAGACAAAACTGGTGTAAACCCTAGGGGTAAAGTAGTCATTTCACTTGGGTGAACCGTGGGCTATAAATATGGGGGCTGGGTAGGTAACATTTAACACTTTGAGAATTTACTGTTGAGCTCCTGTACTAGCCTCCTCATACTTTGAATACATCCAGTGAGTTCATTTTTGTATTCCTTGTTCAAGCGGCGATCCCTGCCTCTGTGTGCTTTTTGCTTGAGCTTGTTTTGCATACCTCGCTGCATACTTCATCCATTTGTGTGTCACCTTGAGTGACTTGTGTCAGTGCATCGAAGCCTGTGTTGATGAAGTGTGTTGTGTGCGAATTGTGTTTTTCAGTGCGCGTTCGCTCTGTGTAACAGGAGGCTAGACCTCGCTGCTTACTAGCGAAGCCCTGATCGAAGCCCGTTTAGCTTCTCGTGTCGGAGCTCCTAGCGTAGTCTGTTAATGCGCGTTTTGACCTTCGCAGTACGAAGCCCAGCACCAGTTGCTGTCGCTAAGTATTAGGTCGAAGTCCTCGGAGGGTAGTCCACTCTTGCGAAGGGTGAAGTGCGAAGCCTGCTCGAAGCATCCTGTGTGCGGAGCCTACATTGACTTAGCAGAGTTGTTTTCGGGGTTGTGGGTGGAGCGAAGTCTACTTGGCTTCGTACTTTTACTCCTTGCGAAGCCTGTGTTCGGAGCTGTCAAGTACCTCCGAACCAGACCTTCGAAGGTTGGTGTTCGAAGCTTGTTCCGTAGTAGACAGGATTAAAACCGAAGGCTGTTTTTAGCCCGAAATTTTAAAAGCTCCCATTCACCCCCCCCTCTGGTCGCCGTTTCCGGTCCAACAGGAACCCAGTTCGAAGCTGACACATTCAAAGAATTTTGTGAAGAACTGGGCATTAAGTTATGCTTCGCAGCAGTGCGCCATCCACAGTCCAACGAAGCTGTCAAGCGAGCCAACGGGAATATTCTCTCCGGTTTGAATCGAAGGATTGTTGGGTTGGCCAAGGGGTTGTGGGTCGAAGAGCTTCCCAAGATTTTGTGGTCCATTCGGACCACTCAAGCCAGGTCCACAGGCTTTATCCCATTTAGACTACTATTCGGAGATGAGGCCATGACTCCTACGGAGCTCAGGGGTGGATCCCTTCGTGTAGTGCAACCTGGAGACGAAGATGAGAGGAACACTTCGCTGGACTTGTTAGAAGAAACAAAGCTTCGAGCTGTAGCCAATCTGACGAAGTACCAAGGCCAAACAAAAACATGGTATGACCCGAAGATAAAGCTGAACGAGCTTAGACCAGGTCATTTAGTTTTGCGAAGTGTAATAGCCACGGGGAAGCTAGGAAATAAATGGGAAGGACCATATATTATCCTACGCTCAGGCCGCCCCGGATCGTTTAAATTAGCTAATTTAGAAGGGGAAGAATTGAAACATGCATGGCATGCGGAGCACCTTAAGCGTTACTACACTTAGGGGCTCCTTGTAATCACTTGTAAAAATTCCTTTCTAAATAAAGTGGAGGGTCGAATCTTGTTTGCTCTTCGAATATCCCTTACTCCTAGTGGACGCATCAGGAGGACGGAGATGCTTGCGGAGTCAAGCATCTTTCTAAGGACTCGGGCAACAGCCTGCGAACCATGGGTTCAAGGGCTTAGCTGCCAGCCTACGGATTCCAGGCTCCGACTTGTTAGGATGCGTAGAAGAGTCTAAGGACTTTAAAAAATAAACAGATTTCCGGCCTCCGGGTTCGAAGCATCTTTAAAAGAGCCGAATGTGGCCAGCCTACGGATTCCAGGCTCCTCCTTGTTAGGATCCGTAGAAGAGTCTAAGGACTTTAAAAGAACAGATTTCCGGCCTCCAGGTTCGAAGCATCTGTAAAAGAGCTAAAGGTGGCCAGCCTACGGATTCTAGGCTCCGGCTTGTTAGGATCCGTAGAAGAGTCTAAGGACTTTAAGAGAACAGATTTCTGGCCTCCGGGTTCAAAGTATCTGTAAAAGAGCTGAAAGTGGCCAGCCTAGGGATTCCAGGCTCCGGCCTGTTAGGATCTGTAAAAGAGTCGAAGGACTTTAAAAATAAATAGATTTCTGGCCTCCGGGTTCGAAGCATCTATAAAAGAGTCGAAGGTGACCAAGCAATAAGGTTTCACGGCTCCGACCAATGAGACACTTTTAAAGTCCTAAGCGACTAGTATAGGAGCCTGCAAATATAGATTCAGCTCCGAAACTTACAAAAATCATAACACGAACCTATGTTTGAAGAACTCTACGAAAAGGTAAAATATGGCTATTAAGTGTTGTACGAAGCATCCGATTGTTGTGCACGTCATTGTGTCCGACGAACCTTTTTGCAACACGTAAGGTCCCCCACCCACAAGGAGGGGTAGGAGGGTAAAGAACAAACAAGATGCTTCCGGTGCAATTCATATTAATTTATCATACTTTTACATCAAGAGAAATTTTGGTCCAAGCCTAAGTAAAATCGGAGACCCTTTCGGCCTCTACGGCTACTTTGACCTTCGGAGCTCGAAGCCGCCGAGATTGTCCTTTTAGTTCGAGTGCTTCTCTTCTTCTTCAAGGCTCGCAATTTCTTTTGCTCCTCTTGAAGCTCAGCCCAAGTCAGAAGTCTTTCAGAGTTAGCCTCCGCAGGGTCTTCGGCCTGATACTCCGAGTCAGACCAATCTATATGTTCGGAGGATTAAGATGTCTTCTCCTTTTCCTCTTCCTTGATGTAAGTTAAGACTTCTTGAAAAACTTCGAGGGTTACCTCTCCTTTATCTCCGCGAGGAACAGAGAAGCGGGAGCGGCGTTAAGGCCTTAAGCTCTCAAGTATTGACCACTGCTTCCAGAGCCCTTCGTTAATTTCTAGTATTTCGAAGTCAGGTTCCGAAAGACATGATAGAACCTAAAAGAATAAAACACCCAAACAAGTTCTTGTTTATAAACTTTTCATTAATGCAAATGGCTTTACAAGATTTCTTATACATAATTAAGTTCCCTATGAGCTATACCTGCGGGTCGGTTGGCGGAGCAGGAGGTGCCGGAGTCGGCGAAGCTGGAAGCGATGGCCTTGTTTTTGCTTGCTTCTGCCAACGGGCTTCGTCGATCCAAGCTTTAGCTGCAGCCTTGTGGTTTGTCTTCCAGGTTGACCGGAAAACTTCCCAAGCCGAGGCTACATCTGGCGAACGATGCAACAAGTCCTCGGAGGCAAAGCTTTCGGGTGTCGAACCCCTGACTAGAGCGATAGGAATCCGAAGGGCTTGGAGGTGACGAAGGACTCCAATTCCAGCTCACTGTCCGGAGATCTCTCCGTACCGGATGCCAGAGCTCATCATCAGCGACATCGCCACTTGAATCCTCTTCAGCTTCCGGTCGAGGGACTCGTTGGCCACAGCAGAAGACGAAGGGCACATAGTGCCAAAATATTCCAAGGTACCCTAAAGGGCATCCAAGGTACGTTCTGCTATAATAGCATTCTTCTTCTCTGCCGCCTCCAGCCCCGCAGCAGTAGCAGACACTTTGGCCATCTGGGACAGCAGGGAGCTTTTCTGGGCCATCGCTTGCTTAAGAGAGCCTTGAAGCTCTACCATTTGGGTGCTCGAAGTAGCCGCCGCCTGCCGGAGCTTCTCGATCTCCCCTCGGAGCACCAAGCACTCGGCTTCAACTTCTTGGGCTGAAGTCAAGAGTGTGTCGCTGTTCTGCCTTTCGAGTCGGAGGGCTTCATCGGCTTCGGCCCTAGCCCTCCGCTCTTTGAGGACCTCTTCCACTAACCGAAGTGTTTTCTCTTCGAAGCCATTAAGCGCGGATTGGAGGGTGGTAACCTTCCTCTTGAGTCGGTTAGTTTCGACTTCATTGGAAGTCGCTGCCGCTCTAGCAAGGACAAATTGCTGCAAGAGGGATGAGTAAGTACCATGTATTTACATTTGCTAGTTAAAAATATTCGTGGTACTCCTTATACCTGAAGGGCAGCCCTTTCGAGGGCTAAGTTAAGCTTCGGGGCCCTGGCTTCACTCAAGACGGAGACCAAGTCGGAGTTGACGACTTGCTGGCTTTTCTCCGCCAAGGGCTCTAGAAGCGCCCGGAGGCCCGTCCGATGCTCCAAGAAAGGAGCCAGCAAAGGAAGCCAAGACAGAGATTGGCGGTCGTCTGCCATTACCTCTTCCTCCGAGTTGCTTGCTGAGGGCTCGTTGGAAGAGGGTGTCATCGTCGGAGCGGGAGGGAGTCCGAGGCTTGACATGCTTTTGCCCCTCCCCGGCACGAAGACAGGAGGCTCGACTCCGGCGGAGGTAGCTCCTCCTTCGGCAGCTGCCCCTTTGGCTGGAGCCACGTCGGCAGGGATGGCCCCTGCCACCAGAGCCGCATCGGTGGAAACGACCCCTGCCACCGGAGCCGGGGCGTCTAGTGGAGACGAGGTGTCCATCGGAACCGCAACCCCAGAAGAGGCTGGAGCTTCATTGGCAGCAGGGGCTTTGTCTCCCTTCGATATACCTGCAGCATCAAGGTATTTGGTGAACATTTACGAGTAAAAAATGTTGCAGGAATTGACCAAAGCAAAAGATTCGAAGTATACCTTCGGAGGCACCTTGAGGTAAAATGGTCGGGTCCTCCAGGACTTTGTACATCCGGAGAATCTAGTCGAGGTCATCCCCCGAAGTCCTCTCCGGTGTAGTTTCCACTGGAGCTGCAACCTCTGCCGTGATCACCCTATCTACGGGTGAGTTGGGAGCGACGGTCTCTGGCTCCGAGCTCACGACAGCGGGCGCTGGAGTATGGACCGTGTCTGCCTCCACAGCCTCTCGAGCAGCAGCTTTGGTTGGGGCCCCTTCTTCATCTTCATCGCCTTCCAGGAGGTAGTTCTTGAAGTTCTTCGCTAGTTGGGCATCGAAGCCCTTGCTCCCGTAGCCTTTGCTCCCAGAGTCCTCCGAAGCCGAGCTTCGAATGCCCAAGGATGAGGCGGACGAAGCAGGGGTCAGTTGAGGAGGGATGTTCACTACATTTTTCCCCTTCTTGACGGGGGTTTTGCTGGCCTTCTTCGGAGGTTCGGCGACGGCTTTCCTATTTCGAGGGGCCGCTCCGGCCAGGTTGAAATCCGGCAGAGGAGGAGGCAACATTCTGAGTGCTTCTCACACCCTGTTGGAGCGCTCCCAGCTCCCCACCAGTTCAATCCTATTTTGCCTTTCGACCACCGTAGGGGCTCCGAGGACCCGTTCGGTGGCCCGTGCTATCTGCTCCGGAGCTAATGCCAGTGGAGCCGCTGAAAAAGGTAACATATTATAAGTATGTTATTTCTTCATCTAACATGTTGTTGCAGGAGAATCGAAGTCTTACCTAGAGTTCGGAGCTCGCCCTCCAAAGCGTGTTGAAACACTATTGACCAGTCTACCCCGAGGGGTGGAATTTGAAGAGCGATGAACTCTTCAGCAAGATCGCGCATGCTAGGGCAGTAGCCCTAGCCGCGTTGAGGGCAGGCTAGGGTTCAGGGTAACCTCCGCCTCCTTCCGAAACCAGATCTCTTGGAGGGGTCCAGCGAGAGGGGAACCCTCTCCGACTTCGGCGTAGAACCACCGAAGGATCCAGTCAGTGTACCATCGGTCATTGATGGCCTTCGCTGGAAAATGCTGGGCGTGCTCCCTCCGCAGCTGGAAGTTGACGCTTCCGAAGGCTGTTATCACTTTGGTGTCCCCGGGGCCATCTTGCGGCTTCGATTGGCAGATGGCTTCGTGGGTGGCGGCGAAGACCTCCGATCACCCCTCGCACCCTTCGGCCCGAAGCACCCATTCGAAGATGGCCAGACGGGCGATGGCATTTGGAGATAGCTGGGGCAAGGTAATGTGGAACATGTCCAATACCTCAGATAAGAAGCCGATGGCAGGAAGCCCCAGGCCTGCTTCGAAGAAGGCCTCAAAGACCACGACCTCTCCACTCCGTGGCCGCGGGGTTGATTCTGGTCCTGGGACTCGAGTCCTCATTCCGGACGCCAGCTTCCCTTCCACTGCCTCTTCAATAGATTCCACGGTGCATGTGGATTGGCCGATGAGGAAACTTTGAGGGATCTTCTTCTTGGATGGCGGGCGGAGCTCCCAGGGGTTCTTGGGCCAAGCGTTGCCTGGAGATCCCGCCATTGCTGCTACAGCTGAAGCTGCCCACGCTTGCCTCTGCGCCAAAGTGCCCGCCGCCGACGGCACGGTGTGGCTGGTCCTCGCCATGGCTTGGTGGCTCGGGAAGTTGAGAGAGTTGGAGGTTGAAGAAAGTAAGTTTCAGATGCTAGGCACGGTAAAAGGCTCTTGGTAAATTCCAATCCCCTTTTTATAACCCCCGCTAGTTGCCGTGCTTCGATTGCATTCACACTGCAGGTTCAACTTCCGTCGCTGGCAGGTGGGTCCAGGAAGCAAAACGGTATGAGTCCGCCGTAAATTTTGACCGCTACCTTTTAAGAGCGTAACGGCTACTTGCATGGTAACGGTTCTAAGTAAACGGCTCATCACGACGTTTGGACTTCATAACGGTTCTCGTTCCCACGAAGCGTTCACACGGCGGTTGTAGGTTCAAAGCCGTAGTCCGAATGCTTCGGGGTCAAGGACCCTTCGAATGACTGTAATGTATTCAAACTTCTCTAAGTCTCAGAATATGAAAATGTTCCTTGCGTATACTGCTTCCCTTCTATATAGGTCAAATTCAGAGAAGCGTATTCGAGGGGCTACTGTTGGGGGAAAATGCTTCACTTTCAGGACTTAGAGATTAACAGTTCAGAATGACTTATTATCTTCGGGGCTGATGGGTTCATGCACGAAGGTGGAGTCATTAAGCCAAAGGGTGCTCCGAGTAATGATCTGAAGGAACCCTCCGCAGGATATGAGGCTCCGGAGATACGACAGCATGGTTGATAAGATGTTTGGCTTATCTACTTGCTCCAAGTAGATTTTACCATTTTAACCCTGTTCAGGGTACCGAATAGTTTCCACTATGTCGGTTGTAATTGAGGGGTAAATAGGTCTTTTCCTTAGACCTTGTTGCCTATAAATACCCCCCTTCTTACCCTGTAATGGGCATCGAATACTCAGCTATTCAATACGCATATTCGGACTACTTAAGCTATTATCCAATTCGGAGGCTTGAGATAGTTCTTAAACATGAACTCACTGTTTGTCTGTTCTTGATCTCAGAGAACCTGTTAGCGTAATCTTTTACGCTAACAGTGATGTATGAGATGCATGCAATGAATGTAAATTAAATATGGCATGCGTGGCATGCTTATTTATAGCCCAAGGTTGATGTAAAATTTATTACGGCTTGCATGTCATTTTCACGGTACTTCGGCCCATGTAATTAGTATAGCCTATACGATGATAGAATAGTTTTCCTCAGAAAATTAAGTGTTGACGCTCTTCCTAAAAGTTGCACCCACTAGGGTTCATGCTCATCGATAGTGGGTATGCTAAAGCAGGGTGCTATCTTTTATCTCGACTAGTTGGGGCAGAAATCGGACTTCTGCACGCATAGCGTTGGTTTACTTGACGAGGCTATAGAAATGGTTTTGGACCTTGGAGCATAGGAGTTGGGGTCGAGGATTTGATGCTTCTCCAACGACAAGAGTCACATACGATGTGATTAGCAAGGAGTTGCTTGCCTATGTCAACTAGCTTCTAGCAGTGATACCAAAGCTCACTAAGAGATAGCGTGACCATGGATCTTGCGCCACTATTAGTCATGAGAGGGAAAATGACTGGTTTAGATAGTGGAACATCTTTCATTGGATTGAAGATAAACATTGCATAATGCTAAACCTCACATTTAATCTTTTGTAGATCATGGCACCTACTATGTCTACTGTTAAGAGCACTCCAATTTTTAATTTGCAATTTATTCTTGAACGTGATAAATTGTCTGGAATGAACTTTATGGATTGGTATCGAAACTTGAGAATTGTTCTCAAGCAAGCGAAAAAGGATTATGTTCTAGAGGAACGCCACCCTGATGAACCAGGAGAGGATGCTTCTGCGGTAGATAACATGCTTATGAGAAGCATGCTAGTGATTCCATTGATGTCATCTACCTGATGCTTGCCTGCATGTCCTCTCAGTTTCAGAAATAGTATGAGGAACGTGATACCTATGATATGATCATAGGGCTTAAGGGCATGTTTCAGGACCAAGTAACGGTAGAAAGATACAATGCGTCTAAAAGCTTGTTTGGTAGTAGGCTGGCTGAAGGGAGCCTAGTGAGCCCTCATGTGATCAAGATGATTGGTTGTGTGGAGACTCCAGAGAGACTGGACACTCCAGTGGATCCATACCTTGCTATTGATGTTATTCTCCAGTCACTCCCATTGAGCTTTGAGTCGTTCATCATGAACTACAACATGGTTGGACTGGAGAAGACACTAGCTGAGTTGCATGAGATGTTGAAATCTGCTGAAGAGAGTATCAAGAAGGCTCCATACCATGTGATGGTTGTTCAGAATGAGGGCAAGAAGAGGAGGATGAAGAAGGCTAAGACTATAGATGCGATCTCTAGTGCGAAGTCTAACCCAACTAGAAAGTCCAGGTCTAGTCCTACCAACTCTGATGTGTGCCACCATTACCACAAGCCTGGGCATTGGAAGCGCAATTGCAAGGTGTACCTGGAAGAACAGAAAAGCAAGAAGGGAAGTGGGACTTCCGCTTCAGGTATTAATGTTATTGAAATTAATCTTGCTACTCGTCCAAATGATTCATGGGTATTTGATATCGGATCGATGATTCATACTTGCAAATCATTGCAGAGGCTGAGTAGAGTAAGAAAGTGTGCAAGTGGCGAGCTGGATATCCACGTCGGGAATGGTGCAAAGGTTGCAGTGTTGGCCGTCGGCCTCTATTCACTGTCACTACCGTCAGAATTAGTTTTGGAGTTAAATAATTGTTATTTCATTCCTGCCTTAGGCGGAAACATTATCTCTTCTTCATGTTTAGAGGAAGATGGTTTTGAATTCGTAATAAAGAACAAGAGTTGTTCAATATTTTCGAGTGACATGCTCTATGGTGTTTGTGCATTAGTGAATAGATTGTACATCCTAAGTCTTGACGATGCACACGTTTATAACATTAGTACTAAGAAACAACGACTAAATAATTTGAATCCCACCTACGTCTGGCATTGTCGTTTAGGTCATATAAATGAGAAGCGTGTACAAAAGCTCTATAGTGATGGACTTTTGGAGTCATTTGATATTGAATTATGTGACACATGTGAGTCTTGTTTACTTGACAAAATGACGAAGACGCCTTTCAGTGGACAAAGTGAGAGGGCAATTGAACTATTGGCCATAGTACATACTGATGTGTGTGGTCCAATGAGTTACACGGCTAGGAAAGGATTTTGGTACTTTATTACTTTTACCGACGACTTTTGTAGATATGGCTATGTCTACTTGATGAGGCATAAGTGAGAATCATTTGAAAAGTTCAAGGAGTTCCAGAATGAGGTACAAAATCATATGGGCAAGACAATTAAATTTCTACGATCGGATCGTGGGGGTGAATATTTGAGCCATGCGTTTAGTGATCATCTGAAGTAGTGTGGAATTGTTCCACATCTGACACCTCCCGACACGCCACAATGGAATGGGGTGTCCGAGCGGAGAAACCGCACATTGTTGGACATGGTATGGTCCATGATGAGTCATATTGATCTTCCATTATCCTTTTGGGGTGATGCTCTAGAAACCACAACATTCAAGATTAATAGAGTTCCATCTAAGTCAGTAGAGAAGACGCCATATGAGAAGTGGTCTGGGAGGCGTCCCAGTATGTATTTTCTAATGATTTGGGGATGTGAGGCGTAAGTCAAATGTATGGCATCTGACAAGCTCAGTCCTAAGTCTCACAAGTGCTTCTTTGTGGGATATCCCAAGGAAACCAAAGAATACTATTTCTATAATAGAGAAGAGGGCAAAGTGTTTGTCGCTCAAAATGGTGTATTCCTTGAGAAATAGATTCTCTCAAAAGGAGTTAGTGGGAGGACCGTGCATCTCGAAGAGGTTCGAGAGCCACTAGAAAGTGTTCCAGATCCCACTGAACCAAAACAGGAGGCGCAATATATTGTTGACCCAGTTATGGATGCGCCATCCCCATGGAGGTCTAGGAGAGTAGTCCATGCACCATAGCGGTACATGTTTTTAACCACTAGGCATCGCAACGTGTTGTTGTTAGACAACGACTAGCCCAAGACCCATATGGAAGTAGTGATGGGACCAGACTCTGAGAAATGGCTTGGAGCCATTAGATCCGAGTTGGAGTTCATGTGTGTTAACCAAGTTTCAAACTTGGTTGATCCACCCGATGGTGTAAAAACCATTGAGTGTAAATGGTTCTTAAAGAAAAAGATAGACGTTGATGGAATTGTTCACATCTATAAGGCACGATTGGTGGTGAAAGGTTTCAGACAGATTCAAGGTGTTGATTATGATGAAATGTTTTCACCCGTCGTCATGCTTAAGTCAATTCAGATCATCATAGCTATTGCTGCATTTTATGATTATGAGATATGGAAAATGGATTTCAAGACGAGTTTCCTAAATGGAAAACTAAGTGAGGTTGTTTACATGACATAGCCTGAAGGTCTTGATGGTCCGGGGAATGCTGGGAAAGTTTGAAAATAGCTAAAGTCCATTTTTGGATTGAAGCAAGCTTCTCGGAGTTGGAATCTTAGCTTTGATGAGGTAGTCAAAGGGTTTGGCTTTATCAAGAACGAAGAAGAGCCTTGTGTTTACAAAAAGGCTAGTGGAAGCTCACTTGTGTTTCTGATCCTATATGTTGATGACATATTGTTGATCGGAAACGACATTCTTTTGTTGAGTGTTGTCAAGACTTCACTGAAAATAGTTTTTCGATGAAAGAACTTGGAGAGGAAGCATACATTTGGGCATAATGATTTATAGAGATAGATAAAAAAGGTTAATTGGATTAAGCCAAAGTATGTATATTGACGAGGTTTTGAAACGGTTCAAAATGCAGAATTGTAAGAAGGGTTTTCTGCCAATGTCACATGGTATTTCTCTTAGTGAGACTCAGTGTGTTGTGACACCTGATGAGCTAGAGAAGATGAGTGTGATCCCGTATGCCTCCGTAATTGGATCCATCATGTATGCCATGCTGTGTACACGCCCAGATGTGTCATAGGTTCTAAGTGTTATGAGCAGGTACCAATCGAACCAGGTGAAAGTCACTGGGTTGTGGTAAAGAGTATCCTCAAGTACTTGAGAAGGACTGAGGAAATGTTCCTAGTTTATGGTGGTGAAGAGGAGCTCATTGTAAGTGGTTACATGAATGCTAGCTTTCAGACTGATAAAGATGATTCTCGATCGAAATCTGGTTTTGTGTTCTGCCTCGATAGAGGCGCAGTGAGTTGGAAGAGTTCCAAGCAAGAGACGGTGGCGGATTCTACAATGGAAGCTGAGTGTATCATTGCTTCGAGATAGGCGAAGGAGGCCATTTGGATCAGGAAATTTGTTTCTGAGCTGGGTGTTGTTCTTAGTGCATCTAGTCCAGTGGACCTCTATTGTGATAATAGTGGTGCCATTGCGCAAGCCAAGGAGCCTAGGTCGCACTAGAAATCCAAACATATATTTTGGCGATATCACCTGATCCACTAGATCATTGAGAAAGGTGATGTGAAGATTTGCAAGGTGCACACGGATTTGAACATGGCTGATCCATTGACGAAGCCTCTTCAACAACCCAAGCATGACGCGCATATGAGCTCCATGGGTATTAGATACTTGCGTGAGTGAGTCATGTGTTTGTGGAAGATGCTAGTAGAGTCTATGCTAATGTATGAGGATAATTGTTATCTTGTTTCTTAAATAAATATCATTTGCATTTAATCAATGAGTATAAATTGTTATGTGAAACTTTTTGCTTTATGACGATGTTGTTCAAAAGGGTCCCTAATATTGTCATCATGTGGGATAGTGATGATACATGGATTAGCACATCCGACTGATTGATGATTGTTGTTGGGGGAATAAGTTTTCCCTTAACAGGCGCCAAAAGACGTAAGCCTCCGTAGGCCTTCGGCCCGGAGCTTGACACTGTTGAAGCAGATTCTTGCCTGCCGGAGCTAATTCCAAGCATCATATAGTACAAGCCTTCGGACTCCTTTCGGAGCCCTCCGGAGCGAGGCCTCCGGACTCCTTTCGGAGCCCTATGAAGCAAGGCCTCCGGACTCTTTTCAGAGCCCTCTAGAGCGAAGCCTCCAGGCTCCCTCTGAAGTCTGCTAGAAGCCAAGTCTTTAAGCTCTCTTAGGAGTTCTCTTTAGAGTTAGCTTCCGGGCTTTCTTCGGAGTTAGCCTCCGATCTCCTTTCGGAGCTCCCTAGAGCAAGTCTCCGGACCCTCTCCAGCCAATTGGAAGGCTAAGTCTCCGAGAGCCCTGTTCGGAGTTCAGTTCAAAGCACGCTTCGAAGCCCACTTCGGAGTGTCCTCCGAAGCCTTCACCGCAGCCTCCGCCCGAAGAGCTCGAGCCACTACTTCGAACCAGGAAAATATCTGTACTTCACTACAGTGTAGAAGCCATACCGGGACCCCCTCTGCCCCTAGTATGTCGTTTAGCTTTCCAGAAGTGACGTTTATCTAGCACGTCTGTAAAGCTGTAAAGCATTTTGTATAGTAGACTAGCCTTTTCCCCTTCTTGCCCCTATAAAGCCTATGACTTATAGAGGGCATTTAGGTCTTTTCCTTTGGCCTGTGTGCCTATAAAAGCAGGGCCAAGCCCTTGTAATAGTTAGGGTCCTCCAGATCCATTAGATCCTCTGGGTCCATTAGATTCAACCAAGGAAAACTATGCCAAATCCACCACAAACTGGACATAGGGCTATTATCCCTTTGGGGAGGTCCGAACCAGTATAAATCTTTTCTCCTTCTGGGAGAACCCTTCGAGGTTCATCTTATACACCATATACATACAAAACCTATGCTGTAGCTAACGCAATTGCGACAACAGTTGGCGCCGTCCATGGGGACCTTAGTCCTAAAAGCTAAGTTCTCTGCCAAAACCTGCATTTCGAAGTGCACTTGAGGGGGAGCTTCGAAGTTTCTTGCTTCGCGCACCCTCCGACAACAGTTTCGGGTATAGTTCGAAGGCCTTTTGCGCCTTCCACCATCCTTCGTGCTTCACGTGCCGAAGGCCTTCAAAGCCCCAGGGGCTACGAGGCAAGTTTTTCACCGGCTTTGCGAGGTATGTACACTGTCTGAAGCACCACTTCGATGTACAAATTTGCAATTACTTTAGTAGAAAGTCGAAGCCCTGCTTCGCCTTAAAATCGAAGCTTTGCTTCGCCTTTAAAGAAAAACATTGCTCCATCTCAGTAAAAGCCAAAGCCTTACTTCGCGTTTTAAAGCCGAAGCCTTGCTTCGTGTTTTAAAATCAAAGCCTTGCTTCCCTTTACATTAAAACTCGAAGCCTTGCTTCATTTTATCAAAAACTCGAAGCCTTGCTTCGCCTTATTTAATATTTTAAGCCTTTCTTCGCTTTACAAAATCTGGAGCACCCCTTCGAAGGCTACACAGCGCCTCCGGGCCCGTAGCAGTGGGCTTTGACACTTCCGAGCGATGGCTCGGCAAGTCCGGGATTCTAGGCTCCGGCCTGATGCATCCTAGGGTCGAAGGTGGCCCAAGGTCGTAGGTGACCAAGAGTTGTAGGTGGCTCAACCCATCGTAGGTTCGGTGAATCCACACCAAATATCCTATTGGAGCAGCGGACTAAACCAATAGGTTTTTGAATGTGTGAGAGCAATGAGAGGCTAAGCTCCAAGCTGTATTCTTGGATCTCATGTCCTTTACAACATGGGGAAGGGGAGTATTTATAGAGGAACCCAACCGGGGAATCCGATACTTCCAGAACCCCCTAGCCGTTGCACTCCTGACACAGGCCTACAAAATAGACAAGGGTGGCAGCCCCATAGTACAGACAAAAAGTCTAACCCTGACAGCGTATCAGCCATTCTGGGCGTTGCAGCGGAGCTTGACGCTGTGCAGACGATCGCGATCCTGTCCTCGGACCACTTTGACCGAACTGGTCCCTGGTCTTCTATCGCGGCCTCGGACCCTTCGCACCTTCCGGAGACTTGGCTCCGGCCTCCTGCCAACTCTCTGCTCCGGGACCCCTCTCGCCTGCTTCGAAGCCTCCAGAGGCCCCTGGCCTCCCCGTCTTGAGGTTCACCGATGCCTTCAGGAGGGGGCGTCCGGCCTTCGGCTAACGAAGCCCTTCTTTCGAACCGTGCGCCTGCTCTTCATGTTTCCAATTACCGTCGGGATTATCTCCCCCAACAGTAGCCCCTCGCTTCTTTCTGCTCGAGGGCCCTGCATGGAAGAAAAGGAAAGAAGCACACAAGATAATACCGATGCTTAATCTTATAAGAAATCAACTCATGGCGGGGCCTTGGACACTTACTGCGAACCCTACCCTTCGCTTCGAATGCCTTGGAGGCGCTCCTAAGCCCTAGGAACGCTCCGAAGCCCTGGAGCCCGGGGTTGGCCTCGAAGTAGCTCCGATGCACTTGGCGTGTACTGGCACGACTGGGAACTTGGCAGACATCCTCAAGCGACCCTTGGATGCTCGTCGCGCACCGTCCCGCGGAGGGTGTTTGACCAACTGGGTTCAATGCACGTGCAACTTTGACCGTCGGGCATCAGTGCATGGAAAAAGTGGACCGGTGCGGCTTAAATGCATGGAACGCGCGCCTGGCGCGCGTGGCGCGTGGGGAAGACAGACCGTCAGGGGCCGGCGCATGGGAAAAGTGGACCGGCGAGGCTTTAATGAGACGGCTGTGCGCCCAGCACGCGCGCAGCGCATTGGGGAATGCGAACCGGCGGGGCACCGAACGGACTGAGCGGTCGCCCCACGCGCATAAATAGCCCCTGCCAACCAAATTGAACTCCTCCTGCTCAACTGCCAGCCCCTAGAGCTTCAACTTTCACCTTAATCCCCTGAACTCCCATCCTCCTCATCACCACCCTCAGTCATGGCGGAAAGGGGCGCTCCCGCAGCAGCGGTTGATCCTCGGTTCCTGCAGCGCCAGGTGGCGGCGGCAGCAGGGGCGGCGATGGCTCCCGGCTCATCGGAAACACGCGACCCACGCAAGCTCCGCCCGACATTGGAGAGATTTCAGGAGCAGACCCTAGAGCTGGGGCCATCATCGTGCTCTGCCGGGTCCATCGAGCTCGCAACTCGGGGCCGCCTTGGTCCCGGCACGCATGCCAGGAAACCGGGCTTAGAGACTGTACCGGAGCCGCGCGAAGGAGAAGTCGTTGTCTTCAGGGCATTCTTCGATGCGGGGGCTTGGGTTCCTGACCTCAGAGCTTTTGTCGGGGGTCCTAGACACCTTCCACCTCGAGCTTCCCAGTTGTCTCCGAAAGCCATGGCTCGCCTCTCCATCTTCGAGTGGGCCATGCGTGCGGAGGGCTGCGAGGGCCGAGCGGAGGTCTTCGCACAGATGCACGAGGCCCTCTTCTAGCCAAAGAAGAAAGATGGCTTGGTTCAAGCTTATGGAAGAATTAACTTCCAGCTCAAAAAGAGGTATGCTGACTCCTTCCCCACGAAAGCCATCAACGAGCGGTGGTACTCCAAGTGGATACACCGTTGGTTCTACGTCCGGGTAGGGCTGAACTCCGGGCTCGCCGGGCCTCCGCGCCACATCTGGTTCCGGAGGGAGGCGACCATCAAAGCCAGCGCCGACTCGGTTTCTGCCCGCATCTGGCTCCTCCAAATCATCACTCTCCAAATGAGCATGCGAGACCTGACAGAGGAGTTCGTCGCACTCGAGATTCCATCTTTGAAGGAGGAGTGGACAGCATCACTCCGAAGCACCCAAGACGGATCCTCTTTAGCGGAGCTCTCCAACCGGCTAGGGTCGCCTGCTTCCCTCGCTTTCCTTCAAACTTCATGATTCGACCGTAGGGTTTTTTGGGGGGCTAAGACATTTAACTTGACTACAGGGTCGCTCGTCGCCAAGACTCCGGACGAGGTGACCCGATGGGCTCGAGCTCTCTCTGCCGCCTCTGCTAGAAAGGAAAGCCCTTTGCCCGGCTTCAAAGAAGAGGGCGACGAACCTCGATGCCTGGCTATCTCCGAAGCAACCCTCGAAGAAGAAGAAGACCGTGAGGGGTCCCAAGTGACTCTCTCCGGCTTGCTCCTCCGCCTCTAACTCCGAATGGGGGTACTCCAGCGAGGGGGCGGGGACAGAGCCGGATGACTCCCCGGCAGACCCCGGCCCGACTCGTCCTTTACAGCCGGTCTCCGGCAGCACTACTGACGGAGGGGCGCCAGCTTCGTTGAGCCGACGGCCACCTGCCCCAAGGACTGGACAAGAGGTGCCTAACATCGGAGCCTCCACATGGCCTGGCATCGGAGGTGGTTTCCGCCAGCTCCCATGGGAGTCGGGAAACCGACAACTTGGATCAAGGGGGGTTGGCCGACCCCTTAGGGGCTATCGAGGGGAGCGCCAATGTCGAGGCTAAATTGGCCACGGCGCTGGCGGGCTCCCCGATAAACTCGATGGATGAACTGTTCTACCGGCCCGGCACTCCCAGAGGCATCCGGCCTTCGGGTCTTCTGGCCGAAACCATAGATGAAGGTACGTAGCTTCGCTTCGGCACCTTGCCTGGACGTATCAGCTCACCCTGGTCTTGACTTGACTCTCTCCCGTGCAGGCACTTCTTCTCGGTTCCCAGCCCCATCACCGGTGTCCTCCGAAGGCACCGCTGACACGAGACCCGAAGCCCCTGCAGACGTGGCGGAGGCCCCAGGGTTAGGCGGCAAGGCGGAGTCGGAGGGAACTTTAGAGGAGGCCCCGGGGGAGGCCACTTAGGAGACCGAGGTTTTTGAATGTTTGAGTGCAATGAGAGGCTAAGCTCCAAGCTGTATTCTTGGATCTCGTGTACTTTACAACAGGAGGAAGGGGAGTATTTATAGAGGAACCCAGCTGGGGGATCCGATACTTCCAGAACCCATTAGCCGTTGCACTGCTTGACACAGGCCTACAATACAGACAAGGGTGGCAGCCCCATAGTACAGACAAAAAGTGTAACCCTGACAGCGTTTCAGCCGTTCTCGGCGTTGCAGCGGAGCCTGACGCTGTGCAGATGATTGTGATCCTGTCACCGGACCACTTTAACCGAACTAGTCCCTGGTCTTCTATTACGGCCTCGGACCCTTCGCACCTTCCGGAGACTTGGCTCTGGCCTTCTGCCAACTCTCTGCTCCGGGACCCCTCTCGCTTGCTTCGAAGCCTCCGGAAGCCCCTGGCCTCCCCGTCTTGAGGTTCACCGATGCCTCCGGGAGGGGGCATCCGGCCTTCAGCCAACGAAGCCCTTCCTTCGAACCGTGCGCCTCCTCTTCATGTTTCCAATTACCATCGGGATTATCTCCCCCAACATATCCTTTTCATTCACTACAGGATCAAGCTCAAGAAGCCTTGCTTCACTATCTGAACACGCACCGAGGCCTCGCTTCGCGTGACGTGATCTAATCTAAAATTTAAGCATCTTGAAGTCATGCTTCGCCTAAAATCTTAGTGTGTTTCGGAGCCTTGCTCATGCATATTATCCAAATCAAAGCATGCCGAAGCATGGTTCGCTTAATTTGGCTACGCTGAAGCCTTGCTTCGCTCCAAATTAGTGCGTTTGAAGCCCAAAAGAGGCCTTCGCTCGACGTGATATAAGCGTCCGAAGCCGCCAAAAAGGCGCACCCGTTCGCATTCTATAATTTCCTGCACCAGCAACGACTAAGTCCCTAGATGCCACGCGCAAGGGAGGACCAAAGTATGTATGCGAAGTGTGCGAATGTAATGCGCAGTACAAGCGTGACAAGCTAAAACGTTTGAAACAATCAAGTCATGCGAAGCATGCAAACAATGTATGCAAATACAAAAAATCTCATTCATTGAATGATAATTGAGAAGTATGTTACAAATACACTTCGAAAACAAAATTATGAGTAGTATGTATCTAAGCCTAAGAAAAAGCGAGCTAGAGGTCCCGACCCTCGCTTGCTCTTCTTCCGGCCAGGGCCCCCTCAGCTGGACAAAGCCTTGTCGGAGCCTGCTCTCCCACGTACGGTCCGTCCATGCCCCAAAGCCCACAGACCTCGTCTTTCACCTTGCAGGTTTGTCCAAGTCTTCGAGGCAGGCGGTGTCGTGTCGAAGGCAGAGAAGTCTAAGGCTTCACCGTCTGTAAAGGCCGTACCCGAAGGCCGTACCCCCTCGCCACTTAAGTCTACTTCAAAACAGCTTTAGTCTATTCAGGAGGAAGAACTCCGAAGGGGCTCCATCTTCATAGTAGCCAGCAGCTCCTGGGCTACTTCGGAAATGGCTTCGCCCTTAGGACCCGTCGGAAGCTTGAACCGAGGGGGCCTTCGGACCTAGCTACCTCGAGCACCACACATAGCTGGCGAAGCTCTTCAGAGTCTTCAAGTACTTCGAGATCAACATTCGAAGGCTGAGCCTAGGCAGGTATAAAGTACCTCCACATTTATATTAATAAACTGATGACTTTTTACAAAACCTACAGCTAAAAGTTACAAGGAGCCTAAGGAGATCTACACCTTCGGAGGCGGAGGCGTCGACGTCGAAGGCAGAGCTGGCGAGGCTTGTGCCCTGGCTCGGTGAAGGCGGAGGGCCTTTTGGAGGACAAGGATTGCTTCGCAGCCTTGGGCCTTCCAAGGCTCTTGAAGGTGGCACCATGCTCCGTGGATGCCCGGTGGAGGTGTCACCAAGTGCTGGCCCTCGAAGGCCACCGGAGTCGCCGAAGTCATTGCGTCGAGGTGGATGCACCCCGAGTCATGAAGCATCTGCAGCACCTCTTGACCGACCACTCGGCCGGCCATCTGAGAAACCATGTTGAAGAATATGGTTTTGATACTCCAGATGTGATGAGTGATTGTCAACGGAAGTCAATGGAAGGGAGAGATGAAGACCTGCCGAGTCTGAGGCACATGTGACTCAGGTACACGGGAAGTGAGTGACGGCCGGGCAGAGGAGCCGCGGAGTTGGGCTGGCCCAATCTGGGTACATGGCTAGGAGCGGCAGAGGATCCACCGGTCTGTTGACTGGGTTTGACTCAGGTACACGGGCGGCGAGCGATTGCTGGGCTGAGGAAGCTGCGGGGTCGGATCGGCCCAATCCGGGTACCCGGTGCGAAGACGGTGGACGCTTTGTCAGTTTCGACGTAAAACTGACGATCTATGTTTAATTCGTTTTTAGGATATTAATATTTAGTTTTTAAGTTTAGAATATTTTTATTCGAGTCAGTTATTTTTTCTAAGAATATTTTAGTAATTTTCGGAATTTATTTTAGAGTTAGTTTATTTTACCCGAGGGTAAAATAGTCTTTTCATGTATTAGGATTTGCCTATAAATAGGCCCCTATCCTTTTTGGGATAGTTGAATGTTTTTAAGAGATCAATCTATAGTCCAACAAAAAAAATTCGCCATTATTTTTCTCTCCGATCTACAGAAAATCTTGACGTTTTTCGTCGTGCGAGGAGCCTGCGCTCTAGGAAGAAGAAGCAGGCGGTGGAGGGGGCGCTTCAGCCTATCACGGCAGTTCATCCGTGCGGGGCCCACGTCCAAACGGCGGCCGAGTTCCTGGTTCTCGTGGAAGCCGCTAGGAAGCGCAGCGCGTGCAGCTTTCCGCCGGTGTCAGCTGCAGCACGTCCCGGTGGGAGAAAAACGGACGCGCGTTGCCAAGCGGGCCCCAACCATTGATTCCACGATTTTTTCCCTGCGAGCACTGTTTTCCTTTTTCCCAGTGTGCGAAAGCAGGGATCCGGCCACCGGGCAGCAGCCACATGAAGCCATCGGTGGGAATTCTTTCTCCGCTCTCCACGCCGGCAATTGTTTTTTCTTTTGTTTTCCATTGCAGGAATCCACGCAGAGCACGGTAGGAAAAAGCTGTGTTGAAATCTCGTTTTGCGTGCGCCATAGGGCTTCTATTCAGTTTTTTCCTAGCTGACGTGCAGCGATTGTGGTCCAGGGTGCACGCTAGGCAATTTGAGTTTCGTTGGCACGGAGATCGATGCACGCAAAGAACTGCGATGAACACGCAGGTTAGTATTTTTCTAATCCGCTATTCTTTTGGTGATCAGTTTTAGAGAGATAATCATCTACTTTTAATTAACCTGTGAATTTGATTATTGATTTCGTGGTTAACTTTTATCTGCTAAAATATTATTAGAGCTCGCATGTTTTATTTAAGTGTTTTTAATCTGCTCATATAAAAAGGAAAATTTATTAGTCGCAGTAGTATTTTTAATTCTAGTCTGTACCTTAAATATTTTTAGGTTATTTCTGAATTAATTTTTGGATGGTCCATGTTTATTCAGTTAATTAGTATTTTATTTTTAGACTGTGATCTGAACATTTTATTAAGATATTTAGTGTTTTTTTATTACGTCATTAAATATCTCTAGTACCTATTTTTATTTACCGCAGTATCTCTGTTTGGTTTATCTTTAATATTATTTTAATTAGGACACCGACCATTCTTAGGCTAAACCAGTTTAATTCCTACTATTTGCTTTGCTAATATTATTTGTCCTGTTAAATTTGTTGGGTGTTGGGATTAGCACGTAGTTTAGCAAGAATTTTTAGGCGCCCATTCACCCCCCCTCTGGTCGCTACTTTCGGTCCTACAAGTGGTATCAGAGCGAGGTTAGGTTTTTTCTAATATCTTAACCGATTCTAAACCTAGGTAGTGACCATGACATCTTCTGGTAAAATCCCATCCCTAGAAGCTTTTGGCTACACTTATTGGAAGACTCGCATGCGAGCATACCTTATGAGCCAGAGCTCAGACATATGGGAGATTTGTGTTCATCCTAGTTTCACCATAACAACTATTGCTGCGGATACTGCTGCTGATGTAATTACCCAGCATCAAAATAATATTAAGGCAGTGAATATTTTATTTTCTGGTCTAGGTCCTAGTGATTTTGAGCGTGTTAGCCATCTCACCAATGCTCGTGAGATCTGGGCTACCCTCCAGGCACACCATGAGGGGACAGCTCAGGTCAAGGCTAGACTATATCAGACCTACCGGTGTGAGTATGAAAATTTCTCACAGAAGCAGGGTGAGACTGTTGAGGCTTTGTTTGGTCATTTTCAATCGATCATTAACAAGCTTCGTGTTAACAAGGCCGAGGGCAATCAGCTGGTCTCAGATCACGAACAGGCGCTTAAAGTACTCCATACCTTGGACCCTAAGATCTGGGAGATCAAGGTTTCTTCTATTGTTGAGAGCGCGTCCTATGATACCTTGACCGTGGCAGAGCTTTTTAGTAAGCTCAAGGCCTCAGAGGTCGATATTCAGTTGAGATCAAATCTCACTGATTCTGGCTCCAAGACTCTGGCGCTTGCGACACCGTCTGCAGATCCTAATGCCATGAGTTGTACTACTTTTTCCTTGATGTCTATCTCCGAGGAACAACTTGATACTCTAGAAGATGATGATTTGTGCTTGTTTAACAACCGGGTGCGACGTGTCTATGATAAGCGAATGTTCAAGAGACACGGCACAAAATCCGGATGCTTTGAGTGTGGTGACCCAGGTCATTTCATCGCCGACTGGCCTAAGCAGAAGAATTACAAGAAGGGAATAGGCGGCAACTCCTACAACTCCGGCAAGTATGACAACTCCACGAAGGGCAAGCCCAAGACAAGATTCTTTCGAAAGGCTCTGAAAGATTACAGGCGTGAGAACAAGAAGCGAGACAAGATCTTCTTCGCCGAGATGGAGAAAAGGTACTCCAAGAGATCCTCGTCTTCCTCATCGTCTTCAAGTTCAAATGATGAAGATATCATGATCAGGAAGGGGAGGGACAGGGACAATCCGGCGGGCCTCTGTTTCATGGGCTTCGGGGACAAGCCGAAGAGTCGCTCACGTCACAGCCGAAGACCCCACAAGAGCTTCTGCTCAATGGCTCTTGGGGAGAAGAAAGAGAAGGACTCCTCCGACGACTCCGACGACGATGACGATGAGAATGCATCTTTCTATGAACAAGAAGTTGTCAATTTACTAGAACAGAACAGTCAGGAGTTGAAGTATAGGGAGAAATTGCTTAGAGGGGCAAAGAAGAGGATAGATGAGCTTGAGAGTGAGCTTGCCACGGCAAATGGCAAGATTGAGAGTCTATCTTCTTCCCCTTGCTTGGGTGATAGTGGTGAGTGCCCTAACTATGAGGTGCTGTTGTGTGACCTGGCGACTCTTAAGTCCAGGTACACAGAGAGAGTAGATGAGAGAGACGCATTGGCCACTGAGCTTGAGAGCGCTCAGTAGGAGCTGAAAGATGCTCATGTCACTATCGTCGCACCTTGTGTAGACTGCCCATCCCATTTAGCTAGTATAGACGAGCTGAGAGCCAAGAGTGATGAGCAGTTGAGCGAGTTAGCTTGAGTGAGAGCTGAGTTGGAGCAGACTAAGCTAGAGCTTGAGACCTTGTCAGTTCCATCCACTGTTTGTGAGAGCTGTGTAGGACCGAAAGTAGCGACCAGAGGGGGGGGGGGTGAATGGGCGCCTAAAAAATTCTTGCAAATCAATGACCTGCTCCCAACACCCAACGCACCTCAACAGACTAACAGTAAAAAGTAAACGGATCAACAGAGCCTCAAAAGATCTAGCCTAAAAACAACCGGTGTCCTAGACAAAGAAACACCAACACATTTGATCATATAAAATAAATGCAAGTAAATAATAGAGCTTGCATATGATTCAAAATGCACTAACAAAACAAATTTATCAGTAACTAATTCTAGTGCATTAAACGACTCCTAGAAAATTAATCCAGCACAAAATATTCTAGAGGCAAAAATAAAATAGGTGCACTTAAATGAGGAAGGAACAACATGGATTACTGTGCTTCAATGGGATTAGTACGTTCAGTGTACAGAATTAGTCCGGCCAACAACAAGTAAAACAAAGTGCTTAGGCATGATTTTCAAGGAAAAACTAATCTCAAAAATCAAATAGTGCTAGCCATAATTAGTACACTAACCATGCACATTTCCGAACAGAAGAAAATTAACAGGAATAAATATAAAAAACTGCATGCAAATAGGAAAACATGCTACAGTAATCCTCTTACCTTGATTTGCATGTGCCTGGCTTGAACAAGCTCCTGTTGCCGTGTAGACTAGGAATCCCTGTTGATTTGCAGCCAAGGACGTGGGCTGGTCTTCTCGTGGCTTTTCTGCAGTGCACACCGCATGAAGAGGCAGCACGCAAGTGCTATGCGGCCAGGCTAGGAGCTAGAGGCTACAAGTGCAGCGTATGTCACGGCCTACACACGCGAGCACTCCGCATTCACGTGCTCCCACGCCGAAGAACACAGCCGCTTGCCTCGGCTCCCAGGCGCTTCGAGTCCCACGCCGCCTGGACGTGCAGCTTCCAGCGCGTTAAACCTCGTGCTCGATTTCAGCCGGCCACGCGTGAAGAAGAGAAAAACGGTGGCGTTAAGAGCCAAGGGACAAAGATAATCAATGGCGGCGCAAGAAGATGAACAAATGCCGGCGGCGGAAAAACATGGAGAGAAAGGGAAAAGTCGACCCAATATTTCAGAAATTGGGAAAGTGTATTTCAAAAATGGGTGCCCTAACCCTAGGATCTTGGGGCCTATTTATAGGTTGCCCATTAAATGGAAAAATGCAGAAATACCCCTAGGGTTTTTACAGACGCTGAATAAAAATGGAAAAGACCGAAATGCCCTTAGGGTTTTTTACAAACTCGACTGACAGACTGTGGGCCTAAAGGAAAAATAGAAAAAACTAAATAAAGGTAACTTGTCCTGATGCGGAGCTTTCGTAGCAGCTACGGCTTCGCCTCAGAACGGTCAGATCCGAAATCAACGGTCGTCAGTTTTGCGCCGAAACTGACAAAGCATCCACCGTCTTCGCACCGGGTACCCGGATTGTGCCGGCCTGATTCCGCAGCTCCCTTAGCCAGGCAATCGCTCGTCGCCCGTGTACCTGAGTCAATCCCGGTCAACAGCCCAGTGGATCCTCTGCTGCTCCTAGCCCATGTACCCGGATTGGGCTAGCCCGATTTCGCGGCCCCTCTGCCCGACAGTCGCTCGCTGCCCGTGTACCTGAGTCACACGCGGCCCAGACGCAGCAGGTCTTCTCTCTCTTTTCAGTCCTCTTTGACTATCGTTGACAATGACTCATCACTTCTGGAGCCATGAGGCCCATGCTCTTCAGCATGGCTCCTCAATCTCCCCCTTGATGAGTGCATTGTCAACACTTCTCTTCATCAGCTCTCAGTAACTGCAAGCAACCGTGGAAACACGAAAACAAAGCACAAGAAAACAGAGAAGAAGAAAATAAAGTAAAAGTTTAACCCTAATGACCAAAAGTCGAACAAAAGCAAGAGACGGTCATTATGGTTAACCAAAAGTAAAAAACTCAAAACGAGTGCAGTCTTAGAAACATCAACAAGGATATCAAAAGAGTAAGGACAAACGGGACAAAAACTCCCCCTGAACAAATCCCAGAGAAAGCCAAAACTCCCCCTTAAACTCTTATACCAAAATTTCTCCCCCTTGTTGACAAGTGAACTCATCAAGCACTCTAAAACAACACTGACTCCCCCTGAAATGCAACTTCCCCTCAAAATATGCAATGAATGCAACTGGGGTGCAGGTGGAGTGTAGAAAGCATGCTTCTCAGATATGATTGACTGCAATTTACAAAATCTAGCAGGTATAGCAAAAGACATACTGTCTAAGACACATGACATGATCAGTGCAACAGATGATATCTAAAGAAAGTCATTTGCACGCATTTTTCAGTTTTTGCAAACAAAAGCATCACCACATTTTCCAGTTAACAAGCAAGGTAAAGCATGAGATAAGCATTGTCCGAAACAAAGTGCTTCAGCAAACTTGTTGTCTTTTTAATTTTCAGGCTTTTTCATTTTCCTTTTTCATTTTTGCCAAGGGTTATTTGCATGTCAAACCTTATGCTAACCGACCAAGTCAAGCCTAGGCCAGAACTGGACCATCAGAAGCTTAAGACATTGGTCTTGGCATACACTACACCGTCCTAGTTCATACCAAAGTGATATGGTAAGCAGTCCAGAACAATGTAATGCGACAAAGCAAACCCACTTGGATCTTTTCAACTTAAACATAAAGAGGCATGGAATTCTCATTCATTTTTTTGATTTTTATCATTTTATAGCACATTTTCCATGTTAAAGCATAAAGATGTCCAAGTTGCATATCTGCATCTATGTGAGGAACTAGCTACAAGGCATATAACAGATAGCAAAAGCATTCAGCCTACACATGCTAGTTACCAGAAGCAATGGTGATCATTTTTCAATTTTAAAGCGTAAAAACCATGCATATGACAGATATCAGACATATCAAATGAACTGAAACAAAGCATGATCATCGACAAGTAATCAAAAGCATGTACAAGCTAGAATAAGTAAAGTAGTTCAATCATATAATAGAAGAAGGCTCAAAAGTGTGATATGTGAATATGTATGATATGAACACACACAAAAAGACTCAAGAAAAGAGTAAAGAAGAAAGAAAAAACTGACGCAAAATATCCTAGAAAGGATACACAACACCCAAATCCCCTCGTAAACGTTCAAAAGTAGACTGATCTAGGGGTTTGGTGAAAATGTCAGCCAACTGATGATGGGTATCAACATGAATAAGGTCAATGACACCTTTCTCATATTGATCCCGCAAAAAGTGAAAGCGCACATCAATGTGTTTGGTTTTTGAATGGAGACATGGGTTTTTCCCTACACTAATTGCACTAGTGCTGTCGCAAAACAAAGGAACTCTGGTAGGAAAGAACAACCCAAAATCTTGCAGAGTGGAAATCAACCAAACCAACTGTGAGCAGCAGCTAGCAGCAGCTACATACTCAGCCTCAACGGTCGAAAGAGCAACTCCAGATTGCTTTCGGGAAGACCAAGAGACAAGAGAAGAACCAAGAAACTAGCAAGTACCGGAAGTCGACTT
>JAAALK010000079.1:21810578-22200540 GCA_019279435.1 Zizania palustris
TAAAAGTAAACCACCACAAATTTGCCAATAAATACTCTCAATACTTCATTCATTAAACACATGAAAGTGCTAGGAGCATTAGTTAACCCAAAAGGCATGACTAACCACTCATATAAACCGAACTTAGTTTTGAAATCTGTTTTCCATTCATCTCCTAATTTCATTCTAATTTGGTGGTTTCCACTATGCAAGTCAATCTTCGAGAAAATGATAGACCGACTCAACTCATCAAGCATATCATTAAACCTAGGAATAGGATGACGATACCTTATTGTAATATTATTGATGGCTCTACAATCAACACACATACGCCAACTACCATCTTTCTTAGGGACTAAAAAACAGGCACAACACATGGGCTAAGGCTCTCTCGTATGTACCGATTGTCCAGAAGTTTTTGGACTTGTTTCTGAATTTCTTTAGTCTCCTCCAGATTTGTTCTAAATGCAGCACATTTTGGCAATGTCGCTATAACACCCCAAATTTTCAAAGTAATAAAAATATTATTTAATTCAATTTCTTGAATTTATTAAATTGGGAAATACCTAAATACCCTTCTATACCATTTTGAACTACAACATAGAGTAAATGGCCAAACCAGGAGCTGAAACTTTTTGAGTGTGATCCTAAGACCAAAATATATTTTTGAGAATTTTTATAAATTTTTACCAAGCTTGGAAGTAGCCCTAAGATTTTAATCTATTTCCTAGAAATATTTTTATTTAGAAATGTTTTGAAACAGTATCGGGCCTCCCTCCTCCCTTTCTCTCTCTCCCGGCCGGCCCAGCCCATCACCTCGCCCGCCTCTGGCTGACAGCCCGACCCCACCTGTCGGCGCCAACTGCCCTCTCTCGCCCCCTAGCCCGACCCCACCCGTCAGCCTCCGCACTCGCCCACTCGTGCCCACTGACATGTGGCCCCCGCTTGTCAGGTCCTTCGTCCCCACGAGATCCGCCCCCAAATCGCCCGCCCCCCTCGCCGGCCGACGCCATTACTCGCCTCGGATCCCTTGCCCCCAACCCCCTCCCCTCGAATTAAGCCTAGCAATCAAACCCCCGCGCTCCGGTGACCGTTTCCCCCCATTAAACCCGACCGATTCGCGTCCAGGTTCGATGGATCGGACTCAACCTGAGCTTGCCGGCATTTAAACGCCTTTTATTCCCGGCCACCGTAGATTACGCCCTCTCTGCCCCCACCGATGGCCCTATTTAAACCCCCTAGCCGTCCGCATTGCACCCCTACGCTCACACACTCCGAGAACGCACAGAACGCCCTCCATTCGGTTTTTAGCACAACACAGCCGCCCGTCCTCTAGCCGTCGCTCGCCGTCACCGGAGTCCCCCTCCGCCCTCGCCGACCGCACCACTGCGACCGCACGAACCTCACCGACCCCGGCCACCGCTCCGTCGTCGACGAAACCCACCGGATCGCCGTCGCCGCCAAGGACCCGAACGCCTTCACCGCCTCCTCTCATCGCCGGCCTCGCTCCGTCGACCTTTCTTCACTGCAAGGGTACCCTCGTGACCCCCTTGTTGTCCTCTTTCCATTTTAGGCCTTAGCTTCAACCGCCATCGCTCGTCGTGGCCTCTGGCCCACTCGCTGTCGCTGGAGAAGATGACCGGCATGGGCTGAGTACCCGTGCCGTGTCGGATTCACGAACGACCGTGCGATCTGGATCCGACGGTGACGATTAATTCCCGCGTGCGATTTAATCCGATCCGTTAGATCTCGGCGAAGGGGTACGTTTTAATCTCGTGCGTCCGTTAGTATTTAAAACCCGCGCTCGATCTCGTGCGTCCACGTGGTACCCTTTCGCGCATTTTAATCCTGGCCGTCCGTTATCACTTAAGCGCCCCGCCTCGCCCTCACGCGTTGGATCTGGATCCAACGGTCCAGATTGGGCCAAACCACGCACACAGTGCGCGGGTTCACCGTGGGCCTGGCTCACCATGGACCCGAGGGGATTTAAATTTAAAATAAATTCCAGAAACTGTTTTAAAACATGTAAAATTCATATCTGGCGCATTTGAACTGTAAAAATTGCCATTTCAATTTTAGAAAATTTGTAAAATTATTCCCTACATGTTCATGCAATAAAAACAGTAGGTTTACTTTGGATTTTTCATGTTTAATTAAATAGGTATTCAAATGCCATTAGGATAAAAATGTAAATTTAATTATTTAAATTTCAATGAATCTTATATTTAATTAATTCATGTTAATATGAACAAACCACTAAGTTTTCTATGGACCCTTCATTTTAAATTTATTAGAAAACTTAAAATGAGAGTAATCACTTTTAAAACCCTTTTTCAAAGAACAACACTTCATTTTAATTTCTTTTAAAATTGTTTATAAAAGGAACTTCAAAACCTTAACAACTTGATTTATTTTAATCAAACCAACTTAGACCTACGTGCTTATTATGTGATGTTATATTGTTTGATTGGATGTTGTGTTTATTTGATTTTACTTTATTTATATTGGAAAGACTACGACGCCGTCGAGGAGCCGGAATACTTCCCGGAAGTTCCTCCCTCACCCTTTGCTGAACAAGGCAAGTCACCAAACTAATCTTTTGAGCATGTTGAACCCATGTTTGATAAAACTATCGCTAAAACACATAGGCTATACATGCATTAGTCAAATGAACCCTTACAATATATTTATTTAGGATCCCCCGACCTTGATGTGCAACCCAAGCCATGCTCTCTAGCCTAAACTCCTTGTCACCATATGATAAATGTTATTAGCTAGTGTCCAATGTATCGACACGATCGCTATAGGATAAAAATGAGTCGTAGTACATGGTTCTACTATATGATCCCCGTTGTTTCTTATCTATGGAATTCTGTCGATGTTGGAGTTGCGGTTGTGAGTGAATGCATGGTGGGTTTCGGGTGCAAGCTAGGGCATTGGTCGGTAGCACCCGGGGCACTATAAGGACCGGTCTGAGGGATCCGTTGCAATACACTTCCGTACTAACCACAAGTCTAATGGGTAAGTCCTAACTAAGGTATGGAGTGTTCCAAACCGATGCCACCATTTGGAGATGGGTCAAGCAGCACCTGCGGGTGGCTTGTACCAATGTGGCGCAAAAGGGGGTGCGACGTTAGCCGGGATGCGGCCCGGCGTGCCGGCGAAACCTAGAGCGGGTGGTTATCGCTTGGAGCATTTCATGCTGAGGTTTTGGCATGAGTTCCCGTGGTATGGGTCATCTCGTTTGGGATGAATGCGTGCCTTGTGGGTACAGTAGTACATCTCTGATCAGAGTCTTAAATCTTTTCGAAAAGCCGAGCCCACGGTCAAGGGCGGGTTGCGTGACATCCCACAGTTAGATTACTTGAATATGGATGTGCATGTTGGTTGACATGTAAGGACTGTTGTGCGAGGAGGTAAAACGTACTCCTCGAGTTAGATGGTGTTGTTGATGCTCATGTTTACTTTTCCGCATGATTAAATCTGACTACACTAAATGCAATAACTGAAAATGTACTTTTCTGCACTATTAGCCATTACCCTTCCTTGTTTATTATCCTGCATTATTACTTGCATTTGCGGTGGCTTGTTGAGTACTTTTTGTACTCATACCCGTTGAACACCTCAGAGGATGCCTATTATGAAGATGGTCTGGAGTAGCGACCCAATCAAGAGAAGATCCTGAAGAAGACGTTCGTCATGCTTTTATTTACTTATTTAATTTTTACTCTGATGTAATAAATATGGTCTGCGTGCCATGAATACTTGTCGTATGTACGATTGTCGCATGATGAACCTCTTGTTATTATTGTTTTTCTATGGAAATTCAATATTGTCTCGATTTTGATAAATCGGGGCGCCACAAGATGGTATCAGAGCCGACTTGACTGTAGGAAGCCAAACAGACTCGCCTAACCATTAGCTGTAGAAAATTATTTCTCGAAAACTTACTTTATAAACTTTGTTCCTCGCCTCACTTTTTCTTCAACTTTTTGTTTTGTAGATGCCTGTCTACCAAGTACACAGTTATTGCCGCCACTTCGTGGGCTTCGTCAGGGAGCTCCGGATGATGCTTACATTCCTCGGGTTCCTCTTCGAGCCCGAATTCCAAGGAGTGTACATGGAGGAGTTTGCCGGACCCTGCGACGTCTCCCTCACCGTCCACGGCTCTGGGGAGCATCTGCCGTCCTACACCACCGCACTTGGAGGCCCGACGTTCGACGTCGCGTGCCAACGAGTCGCCCTACAGGCCCTTATGGAGCTGAGGATGATCTACGATGATCGTCTTCAGAACTCGTCTTTTCGGCTTGTGCCGTTGCGCACTCCCGGTGCCTACCGTAGTATCAACCTCGGAGTTCACTCCGTGCGTGATCCGGTCATGGCCCGGCAGTCACGTCTTCTACAAGCTATGGACGACCTCCATACCGAGGCGGTGCTCAATGCCGATGAGCACCATGAGGCGGTTGAGTTTCTTCGTGAGGAGACGAAGAACATGATCCAGCAGAACAGCGAGCTGCAGCGTAAGATCATGCAGCTGCAGAAGGATATTGCGGAGATGGTTCCTCTCCTTCCGAGGAAGAAGAAGCCCATTTGTGAGCCCCTCCCTCGCCCCAAGAGGATCCCGCCACGCCCCTCCCATGCCAGACCCTCCACCAGCGCCCCTGCACCACGCCCCGGCCTCGTCTCCGACTCCATCATCGAGAATTTTCTCGAGCCCACCGTCCCTCTGGAGCTGCGTACCCGTGGTTCCGAGAGCACGGAGACCGCCTCCGGTGGCAATTAGGCGTTAGGAGTCGCTATTTTAAATAAAGCAAAATTTTGTATGTGGTGCTATCCACAACGAGTGTGTTGTGGATAGAATAAAAGCTCGATTGTAATGAACAATTTTTACCACTTTATATATGCCGAAACCTTATGAGGTGTTTTTGATCGTATTATTGTTTCATCATCTTTTTGCCTTATAATGTCATATATTCAGAAGATGGCCGACCACCAGAACACCGGCTCCAACAATGGAGAAGGAGGAAGCCGCGACGCACGCGAGGGTGTTGTACCCAACTAGGGTGCAACAGGCCCACGTCAGTCTGGGTCGCCATCCGCCAACCACCCTACTTTGGCGGAGATGATGGCGAATCTGAACCAGCTGATCGCCGCTCTCCTCACTCAGATGCAGCACCAACAGACTAAGTTGGACCGTCTGCAGAATGGGGAAGTCGCTCCTCACGCACCAGCAGCCGCACCCGCTCCCCAACTTTCGGAGTTTCTGCGCGTGCGCCCGCCTATCTTCTCAAGCACCACCAACCCAATGGAGGCCGGAGATTGGCTCCGCACCATTGGGAAGAAGCTTGACCTCCTCCCCTGCACCGACCGGGAGCGAGTGGCCTTCGCCACTCATCAGCTCCAGGGTCCCGCCGCGGAATGGTGGGACAACTACCGTGAGTCCCAGCCTGAGGACCACGTGGTGACATGGGCAGAGTTCACCATCGCCTTCCGTGCCGCCCACGTCCTCGCCGGTGTCATCACGGTAAAGCAGCAGGAGTTCCACGACCTACAGCAAGGCAGTCGGACAGTCATGGAGTACCTCCATGAGTTCAACCACCTCGCCCGCTACGCACCGGAAGAAGTGCGCACCGACGCCCTCCGCCAAGCCAAGTTCCTCCGGGGACTCAAGGATGAGATGTCCATCCAGCTCGTCGCCACCGACTACGCCGATTTCCAATGGCTTGTCAACAAAACGCTCATCCAAGAGACTGAGCAGAACAAGCTAGACCTCAAGAAGAAGAAGATGATCGCCTTCAAACATCAGCAGGCGAACTCTCAGAGGCCCCGCTTCGTCCCTCCGCCACTAGTGCCCGCCTACCATCCTCGGCCTGCCTACAGGCCACCTCATGCCGCTGGTGGATCCAACGTCGGGCATCCTCACCCCGCTCCACCAGCCCCGGCCGCTCAGCCGACGCCAGCCACCAAGGCCCCGATCTTGAAGGATCGCCAAGGGAGGCCGGTCGTCTGCTTCAACTGCCGCAAGGAAGGGCACTATTCGCACCAGTGTCCTCACCCCAAGCAGCCCCAAGGTGTGGCACCCAACCAGGCGGTACGTGCCCGCGTCAACCACATCAACGCGAAGGAAGCTCAGGAGGCTCCCGAAGTCGTGCTCGGTACGTTTACTGTGAATTCAATACCAGCCGTAATATTATTTGACTCTGGAGCAACACACTCCTTCTTCTCAGAAGATTTTGTGAAAATCAACGAACTGGACGTACTCCCTCTATCCGTCCCCATGGTGATTGCCACTCCAGGCAATAGAACCTTAGCCCGCTCATACAACCCTAAGGTTCAGATAGAGATCCAAGGAGTATTATTTCGGGCAGAGCCAGTCCTCATAAAATGCACCGGACTCGACCTCATCCTCAGGATGGATTGGTTGATGAAGCACAAGGGAGTGATCGACTGTGCCAACAAGTCTGTCACAGTGACCAACCCTGAAGGCGCAGCCGTCACCTTTCGGATGACCAGTCGCAAACCACTCGAAGCATCCCTTCACTCGCTAGCTCTTGAAGAAGTACCCATAGTCAAGGAGTTCATGGATGTCTTCCCTGAAGACCTACCAGGAATGCCTCCCAAGCGGGACATCGAATTCAGAATCGAACTTGTCCCCGGGACCACTCCAATCTCCAAGCGTCCATACCGGATGGCCGCTAACGATCTAGCCGAAGTCAAGAGCAACATAGAAGACCTGGAGCAGAAAGGGTATATCCGACCGAGTACCTCACCCTGGGGTGCACCGGTCATCTTTGCCATGAAGAAATACAAGACCAAGAGGATGTGCGTGGACTATAGAGCCCTAAACGACGTAACCATCCAGAACATGTACCCATTGCCTCGGATCGATGACCTGTTCGATCAACTGAAGGGATCCTCTGTGTTTTCCAAGATTGACCTCAGGTCAGGTTATCACCAATTGAGGATTAGAGAAGAGGACATACCCAAGACTGCCTTCACCTCCTGCTATGGACTCTACGAGTATACAGTGATGTCGTTCGGACTCACGAATACCCCGGCCTTTTTCATGAACATGATGAATAATGTATTCATGGAGTTCTTGGATAAGTTCATCGTGGTATTCATTGACGATATCCTCGTTTACTCCAAGACCAAGGAAGAACACGAGACTCACCTTCGTCTGACCCTCGGAAAGCTTAGGGAGCAGCAACTGTACGCCAAATACAGCAAATGCGAATTTTGGTCGTCTGAGGTGAAGTTCCTCGGCCATGCCATATCTGCCGGAGGAATAGCAGTGGACCCAACCACCGTCGAAGCAGTGACCAACTGGCTGTAGCCCACTACCGTGACCGAGATCCAGAGTTTTCTCGGATTGGCCGGATACTACCGCCGGTTCATCGAGAATTTTTCCAAGATCACCAAGCCTATGACTAGACTTTTGCAGAAAGAAGTAAAATTTGAATGGACCCCAGACTGTGAAGAAAGCTTCCAGACCCTCAAGGAGAAGCTCGTGTTCGCCCCAATCCTGACCCTGCCTGACATCCAAAAAGACTTTCACGTCTATTGCGATGCTTCTCGCCAAGGTTTGGGATGCGTCTTAATGCAAGAAGGGAAGGTGATATCCTACGCCTCCCGACAGCTAAGGCCACATGAGCTGAACTACCTGACCCACGACCTGGAGTTAGCAGCCGTGGTTCATGCCTTGAAGATATGGAGACATTACCTTGTGGGGAATCGGTGTGAGGTCTTCACCGACCACAAGAGCCTCAAGTACATATTCACCCAACCAGATCTGAACCTTAGGCAAAGGAGATGGTTGGAACTGATCAAGGATTACGACTTGGGCATCCATTATCATCCGGGCAAAGCAAATGTGGTGGCAGACGCCCTTAGTCGAAAAGTGTACTGCAACGCCATCATGATTCAGGACCAAGCTCCTTTTTTTACAAGGAGATGGAAAGGCTAAATCTAGGGATCACCACCCGAGCGTACCTCGCTGCCTTGGAGTCTCGACCTATATTGATAGATCAGATCCGAGAAAAGCAGAAGGAAGACCCGGACATCTTGGAGATCCAACAGAACATGCAGAAGGGTAAAGCCCCCAGATTCTCCGAGGACGAGCATGGTACCGTCTGGTTCGGAAACCAGATATGCGTACCCGACCAACCTGAGTTGAAGACCCTCATCCTTCAAGAAGCCCATGATACTCTATACTCCATTCATCCCGGGAGTACCAAGATGTATCAAGACCTGAAGGAAAAATATTGGTGGGTCAGCATGAAGAGAGAAATAGCTGAGTATGTGGCCAAGTGCGACACATGTCGGTGAGTCAAGGCAGAGCATCAGAGACCTGCCGGACTTCTTCAACCCATCAAAGTCCCTGAATGGAAGTGGGAAGAGATAGGAATGGACTTCATCACGGGACTGCCCAGAACCCAAGCTGGACATGATTCTATCTGGGTGATCGTTGACCGACTCACCAAGGTAGCTCACTTCATCCCGGTCAAGACAACTTACACTGTCGCCAAACTAGCCGAGTTGTATATGACCCGGATCGTGTGCCTTCACGGAGTTCGTAAGAAGATTGTATCTGACCGCGGGAGTCAGTTTACCTCCATGTTTTGGAAGAGCCTTCAAGAGGAACTCGGCACCCGGCTAAACTTTAGCACCGCCTATCATCCACAGACCGACGGTCAAACCGAAAGGGTCAACCAAATATTGGAAGATATGCTTAGAGCTTGTGCTCTAGACTTTGGCGGAATGTGGGACAAGAACTTGCCGTATGCGGAGTTCTCCTACAACAACAGCTATCAGGCCAGCCCGCAAATGTCCCCGTTCGAAGCACTCTACGAATGTAAGTGCAGAACACCGTTGCTATGGGATCAAACCGGAGAATCGCAACTGTTTGGGACAGATATATTGAGAGAAGCTGAAGAGAAGGTCAAGATCATAAGGGATCGGTTAAGGATAGCCCAGTCCCGACAGAAGAGCTACGCCGTTAACCGCCGAAGAGGCTACATGGGAAAAAGAAGACGAGCTGAAAGCCCAATACCCCGCATTATTCGAGTAATGTTCCAATCTCGAGGACGAGATTCTTTGTAAGGGGGATAGGTTTATAACACCCCAAATTTTCAAAGTAATAAAAATATCATTTAATTCAATTTCTTGAATTTATTAAATTGGGAAATACCTAAATACCCTTCTATACCATTTTGAACTACAACATAGAGTAAATGGCCAAACCAGGAGCTGAAACTTTTTGAGTGTGATCCTAAGACCAAAATATATTTTTGAGAATTTCTATAAATTTTTACCAAGCTTGGAAGTAGCCCTAAGATTTTAATCTATTTCCTGGAATTATTTTTATTCAGAAATGTTTTGAAACAGTATCGGGCCTCCCTCCTCCCTTTCTCTCTCTCCCGGCCGGCCCAGCCCGTCACATCGCCCGCCTCTGGCTGACAGCCCGACCCCACCTATCAGCGCCAACCGCCCCCTCTCGCACCCGAGCCCGACCCCACCCGTCAGCCTCCGCACTCGCCCGCTCGTGCCCACTGACATGTGGCCCCCGCTTGTCAGGTCCTTCGTCCCCGCGAGATCCGCCCCCAAATCGCCCCCCCCCCTCACTGGCCAACGTCATTACTCGCCTCGGATCCCTTGCCCCCAACCCCCTCCCCTCGAATTAAGCCTAGCAATAAAACCCCCGCGCTCCGGTGACCGTTTCCCCCCATTAAACCCGACCGATTCGCGTCCAGGTTCGATGGATCAGACTCAACCCGAGCTCGTCGGTGTTTAAACGCCTTTTATTCCTGGCCACCATAGATTACGCCCTCTCTGCCCCCGCCGATGGCCCTATTTAAACCCCCTGGCCGTCCGTATTGCACCCCTACGCTCACACACTGCGAGAACGCACAGAACGCCCTCCATTCGGTTTTTAGCACAACACAGCCGCCCGTCCTCCAGCCGTCGCTCGCCGTCACTGAGTCCCCCTCCGCCCTCGCCGACCGCACCGCTGCGACCGCACGAACCTCACCGACCCCGGCCACCACTCTGTCGTCGACGAAACCCGCCGGATCGCCGTCGCCGCCAAGGACCCGAACGCCTTCATCGCCTCCGCTCGTCGCCGGCCTCGCTCCGTCGACCTTTCTTCACCGCAAGGGTACCCTCGTGACCCCCTTGTTGTCCTCTTTCCGTTTTAGGCCTTAGCTTCAACCGCCATCGCTCGTCGTGGCCTCTGGCCCGCTCGCCGTCGCCGGAGAAGACGACCAGCATGGGCTGAGTACTCGTGCCGTGTCGGATTCATGCGCAACCGTGCGATTTGGATCTGATGGTGACGATTAATTCCCGCGTGCGATTTAATCTGATCCGTTAGATCTCGGCGAAGGGGTACGTTTTAATCTCGTGCGTCCGTTAGTATTTAAAACCCGCGCTCGATCTCGTGCGTCCACGTGGTACCCTTTTGCGCGTTTTAATCCTGGCCGTCCGTTATCACTTAAGCGCCCCGCCTCGCCCTCGTGCGTTGGATCTAGATCCAACGGTCCAGATTGGGCCGGACCACGCACACAGTGCGCGGGTTCACCGTGGGCCTGTCTCACCGTGGACCCGAGGGGATTTAAATTTAAAATAAATTCCAGAAACTGTTTTAAAACTTGTAAAATTCATATCTGGCGCATTTGAACTCTAAAAATTGCCATTTCAATTTCAGAAAATTTGTAAAATTATTCCCTACATGTTCATGCAATAAAAACAGTAGGTTTACTTTGGATTTTTCATGTTTAATTAAATAGGTATTTAAATGCCATTAGGATAAAAATGTCAATTTAATTATTTAAATTCCAATGAAGCTTATATTTAATTAATTCCTGTTAATATGAACAAACCACTAAGTTTTCTATGGACCCTTCATTTTAAATTTATTAGAAAACTTAAAATGAGAGTAATCACTTTTAAAACTCTTTTTCAAAGAACAACACTTCATTTTAATTTCTTTTAAAATTGTTTATAAAAGGAACTTCAGAACCTTAACAACTTGATTTATTTTAATCAAACCAACTTAGACCTACGTGCTTATTATGTGATGTTATATTGTTTGATTGGATGTTGTGTTTATTTGATTTTACTTTATTTATATTGGAAAGACTACGACGCCGTCGAGGAGCCGGAATACTTCCCGGATGTTCCTCCCTCACCCTTTGCTGAACAAGGCAAGTCACCAAACTAATCTTTTGAGCATGTTGAACCCATGTTTGATCAAACTATCGCTAAAACACATAGGCTATACATGCATTAGTCAAATGAACCCTTACAATATATTTATTTAGGATCCCCCGACCTTGATGTGCAACCCAAGCCATGCTCTCTAGCCTAAACTCCTTGTCACCATATGATAAATGTTATTAGCTAGTGTCCAATGTATCGACACGATCGCTATAGGATAAAAATGAGTCGTAGTACATGGTTCTACTATATGATCCCCATTGTTTCTTATCTATGGAATTCTGTCGGTGTTGGAGTTGTGGTTGTGAGTGAATGCATGGTGGGTTCCGGGTGCAAGCTAGGGCATTGGTCGGTAGCACCCGGGGCACTATAAGGACCGGTCTGAGGGATCCGTTGCAATACACTTCCGTACTAACCACAAGTCTAATGGGTAAGTCCTAACTATGGTATGGAGTGTTCCAAACCGAGGCCACCATTTGGAGATGGGTCAAGAAGCACCTGCGGGTGGCTTGTACCAATGTGGCGCAAAAGGGGGTGCGACGTTAGCCGGGATGCGGCCCGGCGCGCCGGCGAAACCTAGAGCGGGTGGTTATCGCTTGGAGCATTTCATGCTGAGGTTTTGGCACGAGTTCCCGTGGTATGGGTCATCTCGTTTGGGATGAGTGTGTGCCTTGTGGGTACAGTAGTACATCTTTGATCAGAGTCTTAAAACTTTTCGAAAAGTCGAGCCCACGGTCAAGGGCGGGTTGCGTGACATCCCACAGTTAGATTACTTGAATATGGATGTGCATGTTGGTTGACATGTAAGGACTGTTGTGCGAGGAGGTAAAACGTACTCCTCGAGTTAGATGGTGTTGTTGATGCTCATGTTTACTTTTCCGCATGATTAAATCTGACTACACTAAATGCAATAACTGAAAATGTACTTTTCCGCACTGTTAGCCATTACCCTTGTTTATTATCCTGCATTATTACTTGCATTTGTGGTGGCTTGTTGAGTACTTTTTGTACTCATACCCGTTGAACACCTCAGAGGATGCCTATTATGAAGATGGTCTGGAGTAGCGACCCAGTCAAGAGAAGATCCTGAAGAAGACGTTCGTCATGCTTTTATTTACTTATTTAATTTTTACTCTGATGTAATAAATATGGTATGCGTGCCATGAATACTTGTCGTATGTACGATTGTCGCATGATGAACCTCTTGTTATTATTGTTTTTCTATGGAAATTCAATAATGTCTCGATTTTGATAAATCGGGGCGCCACAGTCGCTCCTGGGATCAAGTCAATTTGATGCTCAATACCTTGAATAGGTGGAAGCCCCAGAGGCATATCCGCTGGAAACACATCCTTACACTTCTACAACATGTTAGTGACAGCAGGAGGCAAAGAAGTGGAAGAATCCTCAAATAAAAACAAAACTTCTTTGCATATCAATGCATAACAAGGAGAATCAAACTCATTAACATCAACCAAATCATATTTAGTAGCAAGCATAATACCCTCCTTTAATTTAATTCCATCCGACTTAGAGCTATTGTCTTTCTTATCTTTCTTAGGTGGGAAAATAGTGTTAGCTACTTGCTGATTTTCAGATTGTGGTGCAATCTCCTTCTTGCTATTCTCGATACTCTCTTTCTCACATTGCATAATTTCAGTGGGAGTCATAGGAAGCAAAGTAATTTTATTTCCCTTGTGCATAAGTATATATTTATTACTCCTACCATGATGTGTGGCATCCGTATCAAATGCCCATGGCCTACCCAATAAAGTGAACATGCTTGCATGGGTACAACATCAAAATAATTAAAGTCATGGTACGTACTAATAAAAAAGTGCAATCTCGCAGAGTGTGTTACCTTGACCTTACCACTATTGTTGAACTACTGAATATAGTATGAATGAGTATGTGGACGTGTGGTCAATCCAAGCTTATTAACTAGATCTAAGCTCACCAAATTATTGTTGCTCCCTCCATCAATTATGACATGAACAAGACGATCATTAACAATTAGGAACATTTGAAATAAGTTATGTTGATGTAGTGTCTCCGTTTGCTCCACTTGAGTGTTTAAAACATGTTGTACAATCAACGCCTGATACTTCTCTGTGGCGGCAGTACCTAAAATCTCCTCGCCGTCACTTTCATTCTCCTCATCGTCACATGTATTGTTAGTACCACCATCATCAATATCACTAGCACTAACATACCCACCATCCTCAGTAGCAATGAATGTCCATCTCTGGCATTGGACAATCTCTCATGAAATGGCCATTCCCTTTGCAATTGTGGCAAATGACTCCACTGGTTCGGCCTGTAGAAGCAACCGATGAGAAACTATTTGTTGGTAGGGCTGTTTTACTCTTCTCCTCTGGTGGTTGTGAAGACGAAGGTGCTGCTGAACGCGCCCTGGATATGAAGGGGGTAGCAGACCGTGCAGGAGAAGGTAGTGTTGATTTTCCTGTTGCAGACGCCGATCTTGTGTTAGTGAAGTTGCTCTTCGACTTCGGCTGTCGTCCATGCAATTTTCTTTCTGCCTTCATAGAAAGGTGAAACAATCTATTGAGAGAATTATATTCCTTATAATCAACTATGTCTTTTATTTCTCTTCTTAACAAACCAAAAAATCTAGCCATTTTACCATCCTCATCCTCAACTACCTCACAACGCAACATTCCTATTTGCAGTTCTTGGTAGTACTCCTCTACAGATTTATTTCCCTGGTTTAAATGATGTAATTTTGACGCAAATCATGTTTATAAGTAGTGGGGACAAATCTACCACGCATAGCTCTCTTTAGCCCATCCCATGTGTCAGGTGCTAAGCCTATATTTGATAGCTCATTCCACCAAATAATAGCAAAATCGGTAAACTCACTAGTGGCTTGTTTAACTCTATGAATTTCTGGAACAAGATGAGAGTTAAATTTTTGTTCTACTGTCATCTCCCAATTCAGATATGTCTCAGCATCATAAGAGCCAGAAAAAGATGGTGTGCTGAACTTAACCTTAGCAAAGGAATTATCAGAACGAGGGTTGTTTTCATTATTACATCCCATACCTTGACGACGCAGATTTCGTTGTCGGGGAGGAGGTTATCGCGCAAGGGGCGGGATACACTCTTCTTGATTTATGCCATCTACCTCGAGATCCTCCTCAGCTCTATCTTTCGATGGTGGTGGTTGTCTCTCTAGGTTCTCCATCTTGGTGACGAGGGTGACAATGCTCCACTCTATTGTCTCCAATCTGTTCTCATTGTCATGGTTGCTTTTAATGATGTTTGCATTGAGTTCTTACAGCAACTGTCCAAGCTTGAACTTGGACACACATTCATCTCCATCGCCTTGGTGTTGTGATCCTGTCATGGTTAGTGGAAACACAAAACACAAAGAAGCTCACAAGTGTGTTAGTTTCCTAGGAAATACTAGGATGTGGAGTTGCTCACACTCAAGCGTTTCACCAAGTTCTTGCAAAGTTCTTACCAATCGTAGCAGGTTGCACAACCGGTTGGTTTGGGGATGATACCGTTAAAGTCATAAGTATTGCGATTGCTGGCTTGAAACTGTACTGATCAGAAGGTAGGTGGAGCTCCGAAAGCTGATCTTTGGTAGCAAGGATTAGCACAGATCGATAGCAGTTAGTAAAGCTCAATAATAATCCACAATACTTGTCTTGGTTGCTGGTCTAATTTTTCCTCCTAAAGATGAGAAGAGAAGCCAACTCAAATAACAAGAACACCAAAACACATCACTTAGAGGTATAGATAACAACGCTTAACTTAAACTAGAACAACTTCCTCCTCTTATACCTCACACATTTTTTTATTTTTTTCCTCTTTTTTGGACTCTTTTTTTCTTTTCTTTTGGACTCAAACAATAAGTACTCAACGAGGTACCCGAAAAGGAAGAAGTTACACTGCCTAAAAACAAAAACCCCTCTAGAACTCTATCTTCCTAACCGAATTTGGCCACCTGAATCCAATCGGAAGTGGCTTTGCCTCTCACGGCTGGATGCTTTTTTTCGTCTCGATCGTTTTGACGGGTGGTAGAGCTCAAACGAAGTCAGTATGCAAAAGTTATGGTCGTTATACCGAGGCAAGGTCAAACTGACTCCAAACCGACTCCGACTAGGGTTTAGGGTTGGATTCGGGTATCCTCGGACTAAGCAAGATTATGGATTTGACTCGCGATCAAGAACACAACTCTAAATGAGTAACCCGACATCGACTATGGATCAAAACTCAGCAATACGACACCGTGACAAAATTGTAAAGGCTCCAAACACTAGGACGATAAGGATAATTTACCCTAGATGTCTATGACTTTTTTTGTGGCTTTTTCTGGAGTTCTAGGACAAGGCAAAGAACAATCTAAGGGATACAGTGATACCTGATAAGCAACTTGGGATCTGATACCACTTGATGCGCATGGGATGCCCGATCTTCCGTCAGAGGGAGTAAACTCGATTGCTAGAGGACTCGACGTTGACGATCCGGCTTCCGATCAGCACTGATCTGAACCCCACAATCGCTACACCACGGCTCTATTGTTTATCATCCACGCATGACCCCGATTGACCTCACCGAGAAGGCTTATCCCTGCATGCGAATCAAGAACACGTAAACACAATCTCGCAAACAGATGAGAGATCGATTTCTCAAGTGGGGTTCCACAATCTAACGAATGTCAGAGTTCAATCTGCAAGGAAGTTCAAAACTAAGCAAAACCCAACCTTAATTCATGACGACTATAGAGTATTAGTACCTAGGCTTTGTGGAAAGTCTTCCCTAATGTTGGGCTTAAGGCCCCAAACGGATACAAGGCCCAAAGTGGCCCAAAACGGTGACGCAACACCTGATGACTTGTTTGGACGACACAGAACGTTTTGTAGCGAACCAGGACTTGGCACCAGATCCATTGGAAATATATTTTCATTATCTTTCCAACGCCGTAAATAAAGACTCAATCTGCCTCCGTACGGGAAAGTTATGTCCGTTTTAATGAAGGGTGCTCTGCTGAATCCAAACCAAAATCGGAGTTTGAAGTAAAATCCGAATTAGATTGTTGTGCCGCCTCTCCCTCTTGTGTTTGATCCAGAAGTGCTTCTCCCATGTTCCTTAGAGTCAAAATATCACCCATAAGTAGCACCTCATAATTAATCCTGCCGGCACGAGAGCGAGTTATTGGTCCAGGAATGATAGAGTGTTGGATGTCTTTATAATTGTTATCGATGTCCTCATCACAAACTGTGTGTTCCTGCCAGGTCAGTTTGCCTTTTGTTTTTGCAGGAAGCACACGGTGGAGGGTTAATGGGGCATTTCAGTGTAAAGAAAATAGAGGATGTTCTGACCGCCTATTTCTTTTAGCCCAAGTTAAGGCGCGACATGGAACACTATGTAGCTCGATGCAGAACATGAAACAAAGCTATGTCCCACCTTAATCCCCATGGTCTTTACATGCCTTTACCTATCCCTAGTGTCCCTTGGGAATACATTTATATGGATTTCATTTTATGGCTACCTCAAACTAAGAAGGGGAGGGATTGTGTATTTGTAGTTGTAGATACATTCTCTAAGATGGCACATTTCATTCCTTGCCACAAGAGCGATGATGCTACAATAGTTGTTGATTTGCTTTTTAGGGAAGTCATTTGCCTTCACGGAGTGCCACACACGATTGTTTCTGATTGAGACAACAAGTTTCTTAGCCATTTCTAGATGATACTATGGCACACATTGGGGACCAACCTTTTGTTTTCTAGCACATGTCATCCCCAAACTGATGGTCAAACTGAAGTGGTGAATCGAACCTTATCTACAATGCTGCAAGCTATGTTGAAGACCAATTTGAAGATGTGGGAAGAGTGTCTACCTCATGTAGAATTCGCCTACAATTGATCACAACACTCTACAACGCAGCTATGTCCATTCCAAGTGGTATATGATTTTAACCCCCATGCTCTGATTGATTTATTACCTTTACCATCTATTGAAAATATGAATTTTGATGCTAAAACACGCGTTGAATTTGTTCTCCAAATGCATAAAACCACTAAGGAGCATATAAAGAGTATGAATGCCAAATATCAATTTTCTGGTAGTCTTGGTAGAAAAGAAGTTATTTTTGCACCAGGAGACTTAGTTTGGCTACATTTACAAAAGATAGATTTCTTGATTTGCGAAAATCTAAGTTGATGCCTCGCGCTGCTCGGCCTTTTAAAGTTCTTGCCAATATAAATGATAATGCATACAAGATTGAATTAAATGCAGATTATGGCGTCAATAACTTTTTTAATGTCATGATTTGAAGCGCTATTTGGGTGATGAGCTTGACGAAGATTCGAGGACGACTCCATTTCAATAAGGGGAGGACGATGAGGACATCCCTACGGCCTATACACCCACACCTGAGTACCAAGGACTGAATGATAAGGTATATTCACTCCTTGTCACTCAGTCTATGTCTCCTATGAATGCATTACTAAGTTCCAGTTATGATTTTATTATGCTTAGGAACATGGGAGAAGAGATGCTGAATCGGCCGATTGTCGACCATGACCTCCATCGGCATCGGCTACCACTAGGATAACCATCGGCATCAGCAATCACTCGAGCATCGGCCTCCATCGGCATAAGCTATCGGGCTGATTGCCTCCACCATTGGCGGATCGCTGACGACACAAGCCGTCACTCAGATCTCCATTAGCCATCGGGAAGATCACCTGACCACCAACTGCTGACTACTTCTGACCTACAACCACCACTTGGCCCATAATCGACAACTGACTGCTACCTCTATCGGCAATGGACACCACTCGGATGATGGCCTACCTCTATCATCAGGCCGATATGCTTGTGAAGCCACTAATCGGGAGGCAGACGTCTGACTTAGTTAAGTCTGTGTTTTGTTAGGATCATGAGTCTGTTAGGATTATGTCCTTCTAGGGCACGACCCATATCCTTAGGGAATGACCCATGCCTCGGGTCCTATAAACCCTATAAATAGTTGGCAGCCACAATAGTTAGGGTTGGGTTTTGCTTATATTATTCTGCCGTCGTAGTTTCACCGTGTATCGGTTTGTAAAACTTCAAACCTCGAATCTTCATATTATTATGTACAATTTTAGATTTTGTTTACCTTGTTCTTGCAAAGTTTTACGATTGATTTGCAGGATCAAAACCTTTGTGGTGAGGTCGACTACATGAAATCGTGGTTGATAACGACTAGAGGAGAGGGTGTAATGATTGCAAGGTTTTGATCTCTCATCATAAGCTTTAAAGCGAGAACATCCACTCGTCACCTCAACCATACCAATCAGAAGATCGGGCCACCCTTTTCCATGTCCCCATGCTCATCAAGGTCTTTGGTGGTTCATGCAACTCTGGCTCAATGTTTACACGGTCGAAGTCATCGATTATTCCCCTTTTTCATTGATGGAATTCCCTTTTGACTACTAGGAATCAACCACCCCAACTTATCGCTGATGCATATCTCTAGGAGAAGTAGCCACTTGCCGCGTCAGTTTTCATATGTCACCCAATCCTTTGAGCCTATGGTTAAAAGGTTACTATCACGGCTTCATCCGTGACAAGGTTATTTGGTACCCATACGACTCCTTGCACGAATATGAGCATCCTCATCAGTTGCTTCAAACGGATGTCTATAGAGACGAGGAGTACATCGGGATCTTCAAATCCTTCATCACCCCTTTTATCTTGCCCATTAACTTCACCGTCGGTTACCTTCAAAAGGCATCTTATGAATTCTATCATCCGATGATTTGCTCAAGGAAACTAAGGTTTGGTCAGCTCCCAGTTAATCTTTTCTTCATCGGACAACTCTAAGTACACGCTGAGGTTAAATACAACGTGGAATACCATCGCCTGCTACTCATGGCCAACCAAGTCCCTTACAGTGATTTTACTTCCTTGTTGTCCTGTTGCACAGCTTCTACCAACTTCATCCAATGGTGGGGCAAATGGAAAGAACATCTCTCCAACCGTCGTTTGAAGATGTATTGTTTGCTATTGCACCCTGACTTCGATGGAGCGAACTATGAGGTATGTGCTCCTGATTTGTCTCATCTTTTTTCATTTCGCATTTTCTTTATTTCTTGATCATCTTCATATCTGCAGGAGGATGACCTCGACACACCCACTAAGAGTCGGAGCAGCCGACTGACACATTATCGGCTCATAACAGCCATCACCAATTTATGCACTGGCACCCCCACTCCAATAGCTTGGCTCAACTAGAGGAGGGTAAAGACCCCAGGGCGCAAGCACAAGGCACTGGGTGTACCTATACAGTGGGTCACCAGGGCTTGATCTAGCCAAGTAACTTTGCTAGTTTTGACTTCTCCATGTCCGGTGAACTTCCATCTTGTTTCTAACGAAAACTCTTACACCCATTCAACCTTAACATTTATCCTTTTTCCTTTCTTATAGCCAACGTCGATCGTCCCTTCGGTCGCATAGACTCCTACTTTCGAGGTTCATCCATCGATTGTCGTGGTGTCACCTTTGACTTAGGTTCGTATTCATCATTCTATAGCATCTTGTTTTGTATCTTTGGAGCTCAACATTCTTCATCTTAAATAAGCCATCTACATCGAATCCACCTGATGTCGCATCTCTCCACGTGACCGATGTCCTTATTGGTGCTCCACCGGCTTTGGTTGTCGAGGCTATCATCATAGAGGTTGTGGCCGACACCTCTATCATTAACTAGCTTGATGACATTGTCGTAACTACAGCCCTCATCACTAATGATCCTTCTCAGGTATCTTCTCTTCCTTCAGCATCATTCTTGTTCTCAAGAGATTTAGGTCGGCCTCAGATGCAGTCGCCCCCTAGTCCTTCTATCTTTTCTGCCCTCGGGACGACCTTGATAAAGGTAGTACGCACACCCCATACTGATGAGGTAGAGGACGATGATCCAACCACTGCCACTGATGATGCTTAACAATCGGCTAACTCTGTTGGGCCGACTGACGTATGTATCTCCAATACTTGTTATCCAAATGCGACTCTTTTCTTTTTCAGTCCTTCGTTTAGAGATCGCCGATAGACATATCCCAATATCTCCAAAATGACGAGGTCTCCAATGCCCCCCAACCGACATCACACCAGTTGTTGCTAGAGGTGAGGGAAGTGTTATCGAACATATTGCGTTGTCTGAGTGACCCAGTGGAGGCCCTGATCATTGATTTGGCTCCCATAAGGGCTCACTTCAATGATGTGTGGACTTTTACCCCTCTGAGCTTATTGATTTTTTGACACCAGTGGCGTATTTGGATTACCACCGGCCGGCGGTGGTCGATCAGATGAGGCATGTGTCGCAGTTGGAGGCCGCTAAAGCGCATGATGATGTGATACTTGCCGAAGTTGTTGACTTGTATAGTTTTCGTGGTGAGTCATCGGCTGCATCGCTACGCCTTAGTGAGCTGAGGGTAGAGGAGGCTGGTTTGGTTTCAAAGCTGGATGAAGTTCGGACGGAGATAGCTGGTAAAAAGAGCATCCTAGTCACCCTCCCAGATTGGATAGAAGCCTAGGAGCGTCGTCTCACCAATGCCACTTGTCGCGTGCATCATTGTCACCACACTATCAAGTTGGTCCCTAAGTACGATGCTGAAGATAGGGAGATCATCAGCAATGCAGATGATATCTGGCAGTAGGAAGTTAGGGCTATCTGTCTATACTTATTTTGAATTTTTTACTTTGTATTCACTGACTATCATGTAACTCTGACCTTTTTACTTGCTTGTGGTATTCCGCCATAAACTTTTATTTACTCCCCTTGTCTTGAGAGCTTTATATGTGTGTCTAAGGGTGATGCTTTATCATCGGTCATCTAAAGGCAATACCCTTGGTATCGGCTATTTCTCTACTTCCCTATAGATCCTTAGGCATTTATGCACACGCTCAGGAAATACTTCTTCAAATATTTTTACATTCAATGCTTTCCAAAACACTTCTCCTTCTAGGCTTTCAAGTATATATGCATTACCAGGAACAACTCGATGTACTCGAAAGGGTCCTTCCCAATTCGGTGACCACTTACCGAACTGATTATCTTTAGATCTGATCGACATGATAAGTTTCCATACAAGATCTCCTTCAAATGACTTGGGTACTACTTTCTTATTATAATACCTGGCTACCCTTGCTTTGTTTTCTTCAATTGTTTCTAGGGCTCTCAGTCGGTTCTGCACTATGTCATCTAGGCCACTTGTTACTAAATTATAATAATCATTGGTTGTAAGCTGGTCCTATAGTGCTATCATTCTCGATCCGATGTTATTTTCCCCGGGCAGTACTGCTTCATGGCCATAGACTAACTGATATGGTTGCACTTGTGTGGACCCATGATGAGCCATCTGATAAGCCCAAAGTGTTTTCGATAGGGACCGATGCCAACACTTAGGTTGTTCACTAATCTTCCACTTTATCTACTTGATCAAACTCTTATTTGATGCTTTAGCCATCTGATAAGCCCAAAGTGCTTTCGATAGGGACCTATGCATAATACAGTGATGAACTTAAGAGATTGATTCCTATACCAGATGCAAATTGCTAGAACTCCTAGGATACGAAGATCAACCCTAGATCTGTTGTGATGGTCTGAGAGATCCCAAAATGATATACTATGTGCTCCTTGATGAACTCGATGGCATCGGCAGAAGATACCTTTCTGAGTGGAATGACCTCTTACCATTTCATGAAGTAATCGGTGGCTACCAGTATGAACGCATGTCCTTTGCTTGATGTCGGGTAAATCTAGCCAATCATGTCAATGCCCTATCCTCTAAAGGGCCAAGGTTTAATTATTGGGTTCATTGCTGATGCGGGTGCCCTCTTAACAGCTCCAAATCTTTGACAATTTTGACACCCTTTGTAATACTTTATGTAGTCCTCTACCATGGTCAGCAAAAAGTATCCTGCTCTTTGGAGCAACCACTTTATTTCTGGGCCGATTGTTGCATCCCGCATATGCCGTCATGAACTTTGCACATCAGTACATTGGCTTCTTCGGTGTTTATGCACTTCACAAGGACCCCTTCTATCACCCGTTAATACAGGTCTTCATTCAGTAGCACATATCTTGTAGCCTGATATATAAGCTTTCTTTGTGCCAATGTTGAAGGGTTTCTCAAATACGTATGTTGACACGAAAATGTGCTCCCGCACTTGGGTCAGTTCGACGATCCAAAAGTGTGTGGATACTTAGGGACAAGCCTAAGCGTAACACAACACTGACGTCACGTTCTAACTACCCTTAACAGTGGCAAGGGGGGTGGAGTTGCCAGGTAATCAGATCACATAGAAATAATCCAATTAGCCAAAAGAAATATATAACTAAAATAAATCAGTCAGCTGAACGGAGCCTAACTATTTCGACGTGTACTTGTGCGAAGGGTTCACCGAAGGGGGCATTCGGCGTCTGGTACGAAGGGTGTCACTGAAGATAGTCTTCGGTGTTCGGATCAATCTGGCCGAAGGCAGGCTTCAAACAGATCTAGATGTGAAATCACCTCCGAACAATGGGGTTCGGTGCAAAGTCTCTAACACGACACAAATATCCAAAGTGCAACGCACTAGCGTGACTTTGTCTGGAGCGAAGTGCAAGCATGGCGAGGCCTGATGCTACTAAGCCTGCTGCGAAGCTTTCTGGCCTGCGGGACTTGGTAAAACCGACAACAGCATGACGGCCCGACATGGGTAGTGGAAGCAGGGTTCCACCGAAGCGTGTTCTAGCAGCTTCCAAAACCAGCTTCCTAGCATCGGACACCTCCGGCGAAGGGGCTTCGAGCGTGAAAACCTACAATAGAACCGAGATCAAGTGCCAATTCAGCCTAGGGACCAAATCTACTAAGTGTTGCAGTGTACAAAACAAAGGTAGCAATCTGTTACGTAGATTAACGGATACTTCACATGCGAAGTAACAAGGCGATAGCAATATGTTACATAGATTAATGGGTACTTCACGAGCGAAGTAACAAGGCTTACCATGGTTTCGACAAGGCTGGCGGATGGCTTCCAGTCAAACCCACGAAGGTTGCAGAAAGGTAAATAAAAAGTAAAGGTACGTTTCAAAGCTAGGGCTTTTTGATTGATTTGTGTTGGGGGCTCTAATGGACCGGCCTCACCCCTATATTTATAGGGGACTAGTCTTCTTATCTCTAATATTAATCTGGTAGGATTCAGCCTAATCAAACTTAGGGATAAAATTAGCCAAAATCAGACTCAAAGTCTATCTCTAAAAAATCTCAGCCCGAAGTGGGCCTTCGGCAAGGCCTGCCGAAGCCTGCTCCTCGGGCCGAAGCTTCGGTGAGGCAGGCCTCCGAAGGCCTTCGGGCCGAAGGTAGCAGGCCTGCCATGAGGCTTCCGAAGCCCAAGGCTCAATGGACCTTCGACACTATAGGGCTTCGGCCTTGTCCAAGACTTGTGTATTTTCGACCCAAATTACCAAAATTAATATTTTGACAATCTTGACCATTAATGCCATTTTTTGCTATCAACAATGTAACAATAGCATACCTCCAATCGTCTACATCTATTTCTGTGGTCTCCACCTCGATCGGCCTAGTCATTTGCTTGTATCCTGATGTTGTATGGGCCAGATCGTTTGCTTCTACGTTTTGTTCCCTCGCGATGTGTGTCAGGGTTGTTCTTCTAAATCTTGCTATCATCTCTTGGAAATGATCATGATACTCTTTCAACATGTCATCTTTGCACTCGCATTCATCTGATAGTTGTCTCAAGAAGAATAAAGAATCTCCCAATATTTCGACCGTATATGCACTAACTTCTCTCAGCATTTGCAATCCTTTCAGTACTGCTTCATACTCGGCTTTATTATTTGTGGAGAAAGGCTTCATTGTGTATGTGAATTCAAATGCTTCCCCCGAGGGGAGATGATAACTAGTCCTAAGCCGCATCCATGCCGACACACTGATCCATCGAAGAATAAAGTCCATGGTGCCGACTGAACATAACTCATTGTCTCATCTCTGTGATGGACTGTGAAATCGGCTATTGCATGTCCCTTTATTGCCTTTGTCGATTCATATTGAAGATCAAACTCAGTAAGAGTGAGCACTAATTTTCCAATATGCCCTTTCAAGACTGGGGCTAATAGCATGTACTTGATGACATCGACCTTGCATACAATGGCACACTCTGCTGACAACAAATAATGTCTCAACTTGGTGCATGAAAAATACAAACAAAAATAGAGCTTCTCCACCGCGGAGTGAGTTTCAGCATCTAACAACCTCCTATTAAGGTAGAAAATCAACCTTTCCTTTCTGTAGACCCCTTGCACCTAGGACCGATCCAATGGCTTTGTTATCGATCAATAGGTCTAATCTGAATGGAATCCCCTTTTACGACGGCATTAGTACTAGAGGTGAGCTCAAGTACTCCTTGATCTCTTCAAATGCCTTCTATTGCCTTTCTCCCCATACAAATTCCTGATGAGGCTTTAACTTTAACAATGGAGCGAATGGATCTATTCTTCTTGACAGGTCATGTAACGCCCTCAAATTTTCACAATTTTCAGTCTATTTAATTTCCCTAAAAATCAATTAACAAAATGTTCATCGAGCGACAACGTCTTACGAAAAACAAAATATAGCTCAAAGGCTATTTTATTACACTTAATATAATATAATATAATATAATATAATATAATATAATAAAAGACTCCAAAATGATGAACATCCTACTCCTAAAATCACTCCTCGACTGGGACAGTTTACTCCAAACCTTCTTCTTCAAGAAACTCATTATCTAAAAAGGGTTATTCAACAAGGATGAGTACAAAACGTACTGAACAATCGACCGAATGCAACATAAATGTAAAGGTAATATCAAAGGATAGGCATTTGGCTTGTTTTGCATAAAAGTACATTTTTAGTAGTTAAGTAGTTATAGTGAATGGAATTAATGAACATAAAGTAAATAAACATCATGATAAACCATTCACTACCTCGAGTAGCACAATAGTACTCCCTCGCACAACATTCCTTAGAAAGCTATTCATCATTCAAATTCATGTCAATTATGCTAGTTGTTGAGAACATCACTTAGCTTGCCTTTAACCATAGGCACAACTTTTTGAAAAGATTATACTCTGATCAGAGGGGTACAAATTTACCCACAATGTAAGAATTCAGCACATCATTATCAAATTCCTGCCAAAACCATTTGACATAGATCATTTCAGCAGAAGGACAACCACACTAGGTGTCACCAATGCTCCAGCACTTGGATTACGTAGAGCCCCCTTTTGTGCATCACATCTAGTCAATAAAAAGGAAACAATGCGTCATTTCTTCCTAACTCTCCTGACCCACCGCTCGGTGCATCCTGCCGAAGCGACCTATACGCCAGGTTAGGCCTTATCCACTAGACTTGTGGCTTGTACGAAAATGCTTTGTAACAGATCCCATAGAACAGTCCTTATAGCGCTCTGGGTGCTACCAACCAGTACACTCAATTGCACCTGGAAACCCACCTTTACCATTAACTTATCCATTTTCCAAATAGTTCATTCAACTTTAGAACCATGAGAAGAGACATATCTAGGGATATATAGAAGAATAAAAGTAGCCATTCTAGTCTACGACTCATTTTTAGCAATACTAAGCAAGTGTGTCAATACTAGGGCACTGACTAGTATTATAATATTTAGGAGACAAGGAAAAATGGATAAAAAGCATGGCTTGGGTTTGCACAACAAGGTCAACGGATCTAAATAAATATAATTCTATGTTTTAATTGGAATAATGCAATTAATCCTATGTGTTATAACAATAACTATTTTGAAAACATGGGGTCAATATGTTCATGGAATGGGGTGTGACTTACTTGGATCAACAAAAGATGGAGATAGGTCCACGACGAAAGACTCGGGCTCGTAAACAACTTCAAATTCTGAAGGCACACAAAACAAGAAAAACACCAATTAAAGGGAGAAAAATTAATGGTAAAATTAATGAAAATAAATTATTCCATTTTGCAGAGAAAATTATGGTGATCAAAATGAAATTTGAATGGTTGAATTTGGAGTTAGGATACGAGAGATATGAATTTTTGTATTTTGAATCAATTGTGGAATTATTTTTAAACTGAAAAATAGAAAAATTCCACGGTGAACTGAGTCCACGATGAACTCGCGCATGTGCGCTATGGACTGGGCGGTAGAGGGACATCGGATCCCGATCAGACGGTGCGGGGTTTCATCAGGACCGCATGCCACAGATCGAATGGCTAGGAATCAATCAGCACGTGGCTCATTGCCAGAGGTGACAGAGCATGGCGGCGAGCGACGAAGAGGCAATTGGAAGGCATGGATTGAATCGGAATATGTTGGGGAACACAATGGTACATGAGATGGTTATCGGTGATAACATACGGCGGCCAGCGGCCAGCGGCAAGCGGAGGTGGAGAGTACTCCTCGGGTTCATGACTCTAGCGAGTTCCGGTGACGGGGGCGGCGATCGGAGGTAGTGCCGAGGATGGGGAGGTGGAGTGGTTGCGGTGGTGCTGGCAGTGGGGGCTTGTGGGTCACTGGCAGCAAGTGGAGGCTACCAGAGCTAAAATAGAGGCGAGGGGAAAACTTTGGCGATCACAGACAGTGAGGCTACAATCGGCGAGGCTAAGGGTGGATACGGGTTAGGGGTCATCGAGGCAGGGGTTTATATAGGGGTGGCATGGACGAAGGTGTCAGATTGAGGCACTAGGGTTAGCGGCGGTGAAGAGATTTTGGGGATTCCGATAAGTGTGTGAGGCGGAGATGACAGGAGTGACAACTGGGGCCACCGGTCAGTGGGCGAAGCAAGGGACGTGAGGCTGATGAGGTAGGGCCACACGACAGGGAGAGTGAGACGTGCGCGCAGGCGGAGGCTGGCACCGACAGGCGGGTTCCACATGTCAACGAGAGCGCGGGAATGGGTTGGGCCACGAAGAGAGATTGGATGGAGGAGGCCCAATAGGAGTTAAAATTCATTTTTTTATTAAAATAATTTCTGAAATTCATTTGTAATTTCTATGCTAGCTGCAAAAGTCCTAAAAATTTGGAAAACTTTCCTAAAATATTCTTTTGACTTGGAGAATTTAACAAAAAATTTCCAACTCAAAATGTTGATTATTTCTTAAGATTTTTTATTCATTTCCTTCTTTTCACAATTTAAATAATTCTTTTGTAAATTTTAATTTTCTCAAAAATATTATTTGGCAAAAATTTAGGTTGTTACAATCCTTCCCCCTTCAAAGAATCTCGTCCTCGAGATTCAGACGGAATCTCAAAACAGCTTTGGATGTTGGGCCTTCAATTCCTCTTCTTTTTCCCAAGTAGCCTCTTCCTCTGAATGATTGCTCCACTAAACCTTGCAAAAACGAATGACTCTGCTCTTGGTGACTCTTTCCTTGGTATCAAGGATACGAACAGGTTTCTCCACGTAGGCTAGATCTTCTTGAATCTCCAACTATTATTGGTCGTCTTGCTCTTCAGGTACATGAAGACATTTCTTGTGTTGAGAGTCATGGAACATGTTGTGCACTCCTTCTAAGGTCGGTGGAAATTCAAATTCATATGTGACTTCTCCTTGGTGGTAGATGATTCAAAATGGTCCAACAAATCGAGGAGCTAATTTTCCTCTCATGATAAATCTCTACGTTCCACAGAGATGTGTGACACGAAGATAAACATGACCTCCTTCTTCAAACTCTAAATCTCGGCTACGATTATCGACATAACTTTTTTGACAAGACTGAGCTACCTTTAGCCTGTCTTGGATCTCCTTAACATTTTTTTGGCCTATCAAAATATATCTGTTCCAAAAACTAGACTTTCTCCGACCTGATCCCAAAGTAGAGGTGTTATGCACTTGTAACCATATAAGGCTTCGAATGGCGACATTTGTAAACTGACTTGATAACTATTGTTGCAAGAAAACTTGTCGTAAGACGAAATTTTATCCCAAGTATTCGCAAAATCTAGAGTATAGGCTTGAAGCATGTCTTCGGGAATCTGGTTTACTCTTTTTGTCTTGCCATCAGTCTGAGGATGATAGACAGTACTAAAATTCAGTCGGGTACCAAGTTATTCTTGTAGATTCATCCAAAACATTGAGGTAAATTGACTCCCTCAATCGGAAACATTCTTCTTTTCCATGCAAACATACTATCCTGGTCATATATAATTCCGCTAACTTAGGTCCACTATAAGTTGTATTAACTGCTATGAAGTGAGACACTTTTGTTAGATGATCGATTACTACCCATATTGAGTCATAACCATCTTGAGTTCTAGGTAAGCCTGTGATAAAATCCATTCCAACTTCTTCCCACTTCCATTCGGGAATCTTAAGGGGTTGCAACAATCCTGCTGGCCTTTGTAATTCCGCTTTAACTCATTGGCAAGTATCACACAATGACACATACTCGGCCATTTCCCTTTTCCTACTTACCCACCAATATTTCTCTTTTAGGTCCTAATACCTCTTAGTGCTTCCAAGGTGGATTGAATACAATGTCTCATGAGCTTCCTTGAGAATGAGACTCTTTATTTCTGGGTTATCTGGTACACACAAACGGTCTCCGAACCAAACGGTTCCCATTTCATCTTCTAAAAATCCCATGGCTTTTCCCCTTCGCATATTCTTCTTGATTTCATCTATATTCGGATCTTCTTTTTGTGCTTCCTGAATCTAATCTATTAACATTGGCCTTCCCTCTAGCGTGACGAGGTAAGCTGAAATTGAAAATCCTAGATTCAATCTCTCCATTTCTTGGCATAACATAGGCGCTTCTGTTTGTAACAAAATGGCATTGCAATATCCTTTATGATTTAAGGCGTCGGCAACTACATTTTCTTTTCCCAGATGGTAATGGATTCCCATATCATAGTCCTATATCAATTCCAACCATATTCTTTGTTTAAGGTTCAGATCTGACTAAGTGAATATATACTTCAGACTCTTATGGTCTGTAAGGACTTCACATTTGTTACTGACTAGGTAACGCCTCCAAATCATTAAAGCATGAACTAGTGTTGCTTCTAAATTATGAGTAGGATAATTTAACTCATTGCATCACAACTGACGAGATGCATATGCTACCACTTTTCCATGTTGCATTAGAACATATCCTAGTCCTTGGCGAGATGCATTATAGTAAACATGAAAATCCCTATGGATATTGGGGCAAAGTTAAAACTAGCTTTTTATTCAAAACATGAAAACTTTCTTCATATTCTACTGTCCACTTGAATTTCTCTTCCTTTTGGAGTAACTTTGTCAAAGGTCAGGCAATCTTTGAGAAATTCTGTATGAATCGACGGTAGTAACCACCCAATCCAAGAAAACTATGAATCTCAGTAACTGCCACAGGTTGAACCCAATATGTACTACTTCAACGGTGGATGAATCTACTGCTATCCCTTCGGCTGAAACGATGTGTCCCAAAAATTTCACTTGAGATGACCAAAATTCACACTTCACATACATTGCATATAGTTGATGCTCTCTCAAATTTCCCAAGGTTACATGCAAATGCGCTTCGCGTTGTTCTCTTGTCTTGGAATAGATTAGGATATAACCAATGAACACTACGATGAATTTGTCCAAAAATTCAAAAAAAAAACCTTATTCATCATGTTCATGAAAAACGCTGGAGCATTGTTGAGACCAAATGACATGACGGTATACACATATAGACCATACCTAGATGTGAAAGAAGTCTTCGGTATATCCTCTTTTCTTATCCTGAGTTAGTGATAACCTGACCGGAGATCGATCTTAGACAACACAGATGCTCCTTTAAGCTAGTCAAACAAGTCATCAATCGTTGACAAAAGATAATTATTCTTGACAGTGACTGCGTTTAAGGCTCGGTAGTCAACACATATCCTCTTTCTCTTGTCCTTCTTTTCCACGAAAATGACGGGCGCACCCTAGGGTGATGTATTGGGTCGAATGTATCCCTTTTGCTCAAGATCTTATATCTAATGCTTTACTTCTGCTAACTCATTAGTGGTCATTCTGTAAGAACACTTATAGATAGAGGCTGTTCCAGACACTAAATCAATTCTAAACTCAATGTCTCTCTTTGGCCGCATGCCTATCAAATCATCCAGAAAAACATCTGGATAGTCTCGAATGATAGGCACATCTTCCAATGTTATCTTATTAACCATAGGATTCTCGATTCCTCTAGTGGCCATCTTAAAATTGACTGATGCTCCATCTTCAATCATCAAAGTAATCATCTTGTTGGCACAATCTATCATTCCTTTATACTTTACCAACCAATTCATCCCTAGGATGACATCTAATCCCTTACATTCTATGAGTATAGGATCAACCTATAATGTAACCCCTTGGATTTCTATTTGCACTCTTGGGCTATATAGGTTAGCTAAGGTTTACTTGCCTGAAGTGAATATGAGCATAGGTTTTTCTCTTTCAATAGTTTTTAAAATCATGTTTTTTTCACAAATGATGTAGATACAAAAGAATATGTTGCTCCTGAATTAAATAAAACAACTACGAGTATTGAGTTAACGGTAAACATACCCAAAACAACTTCTGGTGCTCCTTATGCTTCCTCAACAGTGACAAGGTTCACACGGGCACAGATGTAGGACCGAAAGTAGCGACCAGAGAGGGGTGAATGGGCGCCTAAAAATTCTTTCGAATCAATGGCCTTCTCCCAACACCCAACGCACCTCAAAAGACTAAGCATTAGAAAATATACAGATAGCCTAAGTCTAAAGGTATCTAGCCTAGGAGCAACAGTTGATTAAGTCGAGAAACACAAAAGTAGTGCTACTAGACAGATAGATAGAATAAGCTAGACAAATCTCAATAGAGCAATCTAGGTGCACTATGAATGAGAAGCGATGTTACCTGTTCAAGTCTGTCTCCTGTTTGAAACTCGATGAAGCCTGCTTTGCAGGTCGAAGCCTGCTTCGCTGGCCAAAGCCTGCTTCAGAGGTCGAGGTTTACTTCGCTGGTCGAAGTCTGGTTCGGAGGTGGAAGTCGAAGTCTGTCGATGGTGTTGTGGAAATGCCGAAGGTAGGAATCGAAGTGTGCTCCGAAGCGAAGTATGAAAAAAGTCGGAGCCTGCTTCGAAGTATGTACTTCGAAGGCAAGGCTTCGAACACAGCTTCGAACCAAGCACTTCGAAGCCAAACCTTCGAACAGAAAACTTTGAATGCAACACACAGACGGGCAACCTTCGAACAAAGAAGCGAAGTCTATCACACGACGGAGGCACCAAATTCGAAGCCTACACTCTACCTTCGAAAAGAGTAAGCTTCGAAAAGAGAAGCGAAGGCTGACACGCAACAAAGAAACCAAAGCGAAGCCTAACAGAATGACAAGCTTCGAAGCCAACTTCGAAACCTATCGAAGTGTGGACTTCGAACAGCTAGAGACGGAGTACCTTCGCACTGTCGTTCGAAGTATGCGACGCTGTCCGTTCAAAAAGTACTTCGAAGCTAGCAACACAAAACACAAAATGAAGTTCGAAGTTCGAACGGAGCCTTCGAGTATATCCGATCGAAGCCTGCCTCACGGAGCTGAGGGGCTTTGAACAGTGAGGGTGGCTTCGCCAGAAAACAGTCAGAAAAGTTACTCGGGACTATCAACTTCGATCAAAAGCTGTGCAGTAGAAAGCAAAAAGCTGGCGCAGTGTACTGTTGCTACAGTGTAGTAGTACTAATTGCTACAGCAAGAACTAGTACTACTTGCGTGCAGAACACACGCAACAGAAGCTTCCGAAGCCTCAAAATCCATGGAAAAACTTGTTGTGCGAATGAAATGAAGCCATTAAAACTCTGCAGTTGCTGCACACGATTTGAGAATAGAAGCTTCACTGCAACAATAAATGCAAGGCAATAAAGCAGGGGCAAAAATGCCTGGCGGCGCAAGCATGAACAGAAGAGGAGAGAGGCAAAGCAAGAGACAAAAAGTGACCCAAAGGAGTAGAATTGATTTCAGCCAAAAGGGTAGTCCAAACCCTAGGGATTGGGGTCCTATTTATAGGCTGCCCAACACTAGGAATATTCTACCAGCCCCTTAGGGTTTTTACAAACGCAAGAATAAAGGAAAAGACTCTACTGCCCTTAGGTATTTTTACAGACACGACTGACTGACTGTGGGCCTAGAGATACAGATGACTTATCCGGAAGCTAAGTTTTCGTAGCGACTACGGCATCTCTTCTGGACAGTCGGATACAAGATCAACGGTTGTCAGTTTTGCGCCGAAACTGACAAAGCCTCCACCGACTTTCCACCAGGTACCTGGATTGGGATGGCCCGATTCCGCAGCTCTCTTAGCCTGGCAATCACTCACCACCCGTGTACCTGAGTCAACCCTGGTCAACAGCCCAGTGGGTCTTCTACTGCTTCTGGCCCATGCACCCGGATTGGGCCAGCCCGACTTCGCAGCCTCCTCTGCCCGACAGTCGCTCGCTGCCCGTGTACCTGAGTCACACGCGGCCCATGAAACAGCAGATCTCTTCTCTTCTTCTGTCCTCTTTGACTATCGTTGACAATGACTCATCACTTCTAGAGCCATGAGGCCCACGCTATTCAGCATGGCTCCTCAATCTCCCCCTTGATGAGTGCATTGTCAACACTCCTCTTTTTTTCAGCTCTTCAGTACCTGCGAACAACTGTGGAAACACGAAAACAAAACACAAGAAAACAAAGAAGAAGAAAAATAAGGTAAAAAGTTTAACCCTAATGACCAAAAGCCGAACAAAAGCAAGAAGCGGTCATTATGGTTAACCAAAACGTAAAAGCTCAAAATGAGTGTGATTTCAGAACAACAAGGATATCAACAGAGTAAGAACTCCCCCTTAAACTCTGATCCCAAATTTTCTCCCCCTTGTTGACAAGTGAACTCATCAAGCACTCAATAATGACACAGACTCCCCCTGAAATGCAACTCCCCCTCAAAATATGCAGTGAATTCAACTGGAGTGCATAAGGAGTGTAGAAAGCGTGCTTCTCAGATATGATTGACTACAATTACAACATCTAACAGATACAGCAAAAGACATACTGTAACGATACATGCATGATCAGTGCAACAGATGATATCTAAAAAAAGTCATTTGCACGCATTTTTCAGTTTTTTTGCAAACAAAAACATCACCACATGTTCCAATAAACAAGCAAGGTAAAGCATGAGATGCAAAAGCTAACTGATATCTACCAAGATAAGCATTGTCCAAAACAAAGTGCTTCAGCAAACTTGTTATTATTTCAATTTTCAAGCTTTTTCTTTTCCCTTTTTCATTTTTGCCAGGGGTTATTTGCATGTCAAACCTTAGGCTGACCGACCAAGTCAAGCCTAGGCCAGAACTGGACCATCAGAAGCTTAAGACATTGGTCTTGGCATACACTACAGTGTCCTAGTTCATACCAAAGTGCTATGGTACGCAGTCCAGAACAATGCAATGCGACAAGACAAACCCACCTGGATCTTTTCAATTTTAAGCATAAAAAGGCATGGAATTTTCATTTTTCTGGTTTTTCATTATTTTATAGCACATTTCCATGATTAAAGCATACATATGTCCAAGTTGCATATTTGCATCCAAGTCAGGAACTAGCTACGAGGCATGTAACAGATAGCAAGAACATTCAGCCTACGCATGCTAGTTATCAGAAGCAATGGTGATCATTTTTCAATTTTAAAGCATAAAAGCCATGCATATGACAGATATCAGACTTATCAAGCAAACTGAGACAAGACATGATCATTGACAAGTAATCAAAAGCATGTACCAGCTAGAATAAGTAAAGCAGTTCAATCATATAACAGAAGCAAGCTCAAAAGTGTGATATGTGAATATGCAAGATATGAACACACACAAAAAAAAGACTCAAGAAAGGAGTAAAGAAGAAAGAAAACTGACGCAAAATATCCTAAAAAGGATACACAACACCCAAATCCCCTCGTAAACGCTTGAATGTAGACTGATCTAGGGGTTTGGTGAAAATATCAGCCAACTGATGATGGGTATCAACATGAACAAGGTCAATGACACCTTTCTCATATTGATCCCGCAAGAAGTGAAAGCGCACATCAATGTGTTTGGTTTTTGAATGGAGACATGGGTTTTTCCCTACACTAATTGCACTGGTGTTGTCGCAAAACAAAGGAACTCTGGTAGGAAAGAACAACCCAAAATCTCGTAGAGTGGAAATCATCCAAACCAACTGTGAGCAGCAGCTAGCAGCAGCTACGTACTCAACCTCAGTGGTCGAAAGAGCAACTCCAGATTGCTTTCGAGAAGACCAAGAGACAAGAGAAGAACCAAGAAACTGGCAAGTACCGGAAGTCGACTTGCGATCCAACCGGCACCAACCAAAATCGGCATCCGAAAATCTAGATAAATCGAGAGAAGATGATGCTGAATAGAAAAGACCAAGATTAGGCGCATAAGTGAGATACCTGAAGATGCGCTTGACAGCCTGCCGATGAGACGCGCGTGGTGAAGATTGGAAATGCGCGCAAAGTCCCACGGCAAACTGTATGTCCGGTCTTGTGGCCGTCAAGTACAACAGTGAACCGATCATCCCTCGAAACTCCCTTTCATTGACCTTGACGCCGCTCTCATCCTTGTCCAGACCCCAGAAGTGCCCATCGGGGTCATCTGTGGCTTCAATTCACCACCAAAGTCAAATTTCTTTAACATATCACGAGTGTACTTCCCTTGGTGGATGAAGGTTCTGTCCTTGGTCTGCTTGATTTGGAGCCCTAAGATGTACTTGAGCTCACCCATGAGGCTCATCTCAAACTCACTGTGCATCTGCTCAGAAAACTTGGACACAAGATCATTAGTAGTACCGCCAAAAATAATATCGTCCACGTAAATCTGAGCAACTAAAAAATTTGAAGCATCTCTGAGCAAGAAAAGAGTTTTGTCCACAGAACCCATCACAAAGCCCTTCCCCAACAAAAATTGCTTCAACCGGTCATACCAAGCCCTGGGGGCTTGCTTCAACCCGTATAAAGCTTTGTGCAACTTAAAAACATGTCGAGGAAACTTAGGGTTCTCAAAACCGGGAGGTTGCCTAAAATAAACCTCCTCTTCTATGTACCCGTTCAGAAAAGCACTCTTAACATCCATTTGAAAAAGCTTAAAACCCTTCGAAACGGCAAAAGCTAGAAAAATACGAATGGACTCAAGACGGGCAACAGGAGCGAAGGTTTCTTCAAAGTCAATACCTTCCTTCTGGCAATAACCCTGGGCAACTAGTCGAGCCTTGTTGCGCACCACAACCCCATCTTCACCTTGTTTGTTCTTGAATACCCACTTGGTGCCTATGGGGTTGCATCCTGGTGGCGGCTCAACTAATGTCCAAACCCGATTGCGGACAAAGTTCTCTAGCTCTTCTTGCATAGCATTAATCCAATTAGAATCAGAAAGAGCATGAGAAATGTCTCTGGGCTCAAAAGATGCAACAAATGCAGATTCAACAAACACAGCAAGAGAGGTAGATGAACGCAAAGTTCTCTCAGTCAAATCACCGATGATGAGCTCTGAGGGGTGATCACGCTGAACTGCTCGGGTTCCCTGGTGATCTGAAGTCACCTCACCGGAGTCAGCAGCTGGCACCTCTGGACTCGACTGAGGGGGCTCGATCGAAGTGGAAGAAGTGATCAGATGTCCGCCCTCGTCCTCAGTCGAAGTCTCAGAAGGTGTGGGCTCTGCAGGGGGTGTAGAAGGCCCACCCTCATTAGCGGCTGGAGTATCCTCATCTTCCTCGAAGATGGACTCTCCGAGCTCACCATCAGAAGGCTCAAAAGAAGGAGTCAAAGAAGGCAAGGACTCATCAAATGAAACCTCACAAGTCTCGACAAGCAGCTGGGATTCGAGGTTCCAAAGACGGAAGCCTCGAGAAAGCAAAGCGTAGCCAAGAAAAACACCGTCCCAGCAACGAGACTCAAACTTGTCCAAATGCCCTCCCTTCTTGAGCACAAAGCACTTGCAGCCAAACGCTCGCAAGTGGCTCACTTTGGGCTGTCTGCCAAACCGCAATTCATATGAAGTCTTACCAAGGTAAGCTCTAAGAAAGATGCGGTTGGCCAGATAGCAAGCCGTGTTCATGGCTTCAGCCCAAAAACGCCTAGGAGTCATGTGCTCATCGAGCATCGTCCTGGCCATCTCGACTAGCGTGCGGTTCTTTCGTTCCACAACGCCGTTCTGTGGGGGAGTGTAAGGAGAGGAAAACTGATGGTCCAGACCCTGATCACTACAGAAGCTGACGAACTGAGAGTTCTTGAACTCAGAGCCGTTGTCGGAGCGAATTGCTCGCATCCGGCCATTGTTCTCATTCTTCAGCTTCAAAATTAGGTCATGAACAAACTGAAACATTTCATCCTTAGACTCCAAAAAGAACACCCACGAAAATCGAGAAAAGTCGTCAACAATCACAAGTGCATACCACTTCCCACCAACTGAGCGTACCCGAGCAGGACCTACAGTGTCCAAATGTAAAAGCTCGCCCGGATACGAAGTCATCACCTGAGTCACAGGTGAGTGAGAAGCGGCAACCATTTTCCCATGACGACAGGGATGACAAACTAGATCCTTCCCCATCTTAAGCTTGGGCAATCCTCGGATGAGGTCCATAGAGCTTAACCTGACTAGCAGATCAAAACTCAAGTGACCTAACCTCCTATGCCACTTCCAGAGCTCAGAAGAAGATCCAGCAATCAAACAGCGAGAAGGGCCAAAAGAACTAGAGAAGTCAATTCGAAAAACTTTGCTGAATGGTAAAATCTGGCAAATCAAAGACCCTCTAGAATTAACCACAGAAGAATTACCCTTCTTAAAACGCACTTCCAAACCATCCTCAAGAAGTTGCAAAACAGAAATCAAGTTGAAGTTCAAATTTTTAACCAAAGCAACATTCTTCAAAGTGAAATGATCTGAAATGCGAATTGAGCCTATGCCACTTACTTTCCCTTGACCGCTGTTCCCGAACGTGATGTATTCTTTGGAGCTCGGGGGAGTGAGACTGGATAACCATCTGCGATGTCCCGTCATGTGGCGAGAGCATCCTGAGTCCATGATCCAAACATCCTCCAGTCCTCGGTCCTGCACAATCAGTGGCTGTAAGTGGGAGCAAATGGTTCGGCACCAGGTTTAGCAAAAGAGCTAAACCAGTGTCGAGCCATCTGCTCAAAAGATGGAAAGCGAAAACCATCAAAAGAGTTTGGACCAAAACACGGCTGAAAGCGCGGTCCTCGGTTCTGCCTAACCCTGCGTCCACGAGGTACAGAACCGTAGCCAACACGGTCTGGAATTCTGCCGGAACGGACACCACCAACTGGAGCACGGGCAAGAAGGTTGTCTCCTCTACCACCAACTACACGACGCGGCCTGGCCTCCAGCCTCTTTCCGCGCCGAGGAACATGTAGTCTACCACCCTGCTGGTAGAACTGCTCCTGTTCACTACGAGCCCTCTCTGCTCTCTCAACCCGCTTCCTTCTGAAGCAGAACTCCGCAAGATGCCCGTCTCTCTGACAATACTCACAATGATAGGTGGGCTTCTTGGGATGTGGTTGAGGTTTAGGATTCTTGGGCTTGGTAGTGTTTGGTGTGGTCTTCTTGGGCTGAGAGGGTCCAGGAAGAGAGTCAAGAGAAGTGTGGAGGTGTTTGGGCTTTGGAACCCAGATAGGTTTCTTGGGTGGAGCTTTAGGTGGTTCATGGATCACTCCATCCTTGGGCTGACAATCTTGGGAAGACTCAGTGGAGAGAGTCTTGGGATACCTCTGCTCTGGAGTCATTTTACTCCACTCCACTGCCCGGCTGATGGCACTCTCAAAGTCAGCCTTTGTGTAGGTGTAACCTACTCCAAACCCATCCTGCCTTTTGAACTGCTGGATCATCATGCCGAGCTGTGGCTCTCTGGCACTGATCCAACTCAGGATAGAACGGAGGTAAAAGTTCTCATTCTGAGAATCTGCTAGCTCCTCTCTCAAGGAAGCTAGAACCTCCACCTGAGACAAGCAGGTCTCACACTAACTCTCTACTTGAACAGACTTCTCGGCTTTTAGCTTAATCAATTCCATTCTAAGAGACAGGCAGTTCTCACAGACAGTGGGTGGAACTGACAATGTCTCAAGCTCTAGCCTAGTCTGCGCAAGCTCAGCTCTCAACCTCTCCAAATCACCCAACTGTTCATCGCCCTTGGATTTCAGCTCAGCTAAGACAGCTAGATGAGATGGGCAATCAACACAGGGTGCGACGACAGTGGCTTGAGCATCTTTCAGCTCTAGCTGAGCGCTTTCAAGCTCAGTGGCCAAAGCATCCCTCTCATCAACCCTTTCTGTGTACCTGGACTTCAGAGTCGACAGGTCACACAGAAGCACCTCACACTTCGGGCACTCACTGCTATCACCCAAGCAAGGGGAAGAAGATAGACTCTCAATTCTGTCGTTGGCCACGACAAGCTCACTCTCTAACTCATCTATCCTCTTCTTAGCCCCCCTAAGCAGTTTTTCCCGATATTTCAACTCCTGACGATTGCTCTCAAGTAAATCAACGATTTCGCGCTCGTAGGATGATACCTTGTTGTCGTCGTCGGAGTCGTCGGAGGAGATCTTTTCTTCCTTATCCCAAGAGCCATTGAACAGAAGCTCTTGCGGGATCTTCGGCGCTGGTGTGAGTGGCTCTTCGGCTTGTCTCCGAAGGCCATGAAGCAGAGGCCCGCCAGATCGTCCTTGTCCTTCCCCTTCCTGATCACGATCTCCTCATCGCTTGAGCTTGATGAAGAGGAAGAAGACGTGGACTGCTTGGAGTAGTTCTTCTCCATCTCGGTGAAGAAGGCCTTGTCGCGCTTCTTGTTCTCTCAACGGTAGTCCTTCAGGGCCTTCTTGAAGAATCGGGTCTTCGGCTTGCCCTTGTTGAAGGATGAGCTCTCATGCTTGCCGGAGTCGTGGAAGCTGCCACCGGTGCCCTTCTTGTGTCCATTGCGCTTGGGGCAGTCGGCGATGAAGTGTCCTGGATCACCACACTCAAAGCATCTGGTTTTTGTGCCGTGTCTTTTGAACATTCTCTTGTCATAGACACGACGCACTCGGTTGTTAAACAGACACAAATCATCATCTCCCAAAGACTCAAGCTGGTCCTCAGTGATAGACATCAAAGAGAACCCAGCACAACTCACAGAAGAGGGATCAACAGAAGGTGTAGCAAGGGCCAGGGATTTTGATCCAGAACCAGTGAGATTTGATCTCAGCTGGATATCTACCTCAGTGGCCTTCAGCTTGCTAAACAACTCAGAAATGGTCAAGGTATCGTAAGAAGTGCTCTCAACGATAGAGGATACCTTGATCTCCCAGATCTTTGGGTCCAAGGTATGGAGAACCTTGAGCGCCTGCTCGTGATCTGAGACTAACTGAGCTCCCTCAGCCTTGTTGTCTCGAAGCTTGTTTATGATCGACTGAAAACGACCAAACAGAGCCTCAACAGATTCACCCGGCTTCTGTGTGAAATTCTCATATTCACGCCGGTAGGTCTGATAGAGTCGAGCCTTGACCTGTGCTGTTCCCTCATGGTGTGCCTTGAGGGTAGCCCAGATCTCTCTCGCAGTGGAGAGATGACTCACACGCTCAAACTCAGTGGGACCTAAACCAGAAAACAGAATGTTCACAGCCTTACTGTTGCTCAGATGCTGAGCAATGATACCAGCAGTACCCTGCTCAGTGACTGGCAATATGACAAACGTGGTGTGAACGCAAATGTCCCAAATGTCCGAACCCTAGCTCATGAGATAGGCTCGCATGCGAGTCTTCCAATAGTTATAGCCATAGGCTTCCAAGGACGGGACCTTGCCAGGAGACGTCATGGTCACTACCGGGGTTTAGAACCGGTTAAGGTATGGAAAAACCCTAACCAGGATCTGATACCACTTGTAGGACCGAAAGTAGCGACCAGAGGGGGGTGAATGGGCGCCTAAAAATTCTTTCGAATCAATGGCCTTCTCCCAACACCCAACGCACCTCAAAAGACTAAGCAGCAGAAAATATACAGATAGCCTAAGTCTAAAGGTATCTAGCCTAGGAGCAACAGTTGATTAAGTCGAGAAACACAAAAGTAGTGCTACTAGACAGATAGATAGAATAAGCTAGACAAATCTCAATATCGCAATCTAGGTGCACTATGAATGAGAAGAGATGTTACCTGTTCAAGTCTGTCTCCTGTTTGAAACTCGACGAAGCCTACTTTGCAGGTCGAAGCCTGCTTCGCTGGCCGAAGCCTGCTTCGGAGGTCGAGGTTTACTTCGCTGGTCGAAGTCTGGTTCGGAGGTGGAAGTCGAAGTCTGTCGATGGTGTTGTGGAAATGCCGAAGGTAGGAATCGAAGTGTGCTCCGAAGCGAAGTATGAAAAAAGTCGGAGCCTACTTCGAAGTATGTACTTCGAAGGCAAGGCTTCGAACACAGCTTCGAACCAAGCACTTCGAAGCCAAACCTTCGAACAGAAAACTTTGAATGCAACACACAGACGGGCAACCTTCGAACAAAGAAGCGAAGTCTATCACACGACAGAGGCACCAAATTCGAAGCCTACACTCTACCTTCGAAAAGAGTAACTTTCGAAAAGAGAAGCGAAGGCTGACACGCAACAAAGAAACCAAAGCGAAGCCGAACAGAACGACAAGCTTCGAAGCCAACTTCGAAACCTATCGAAGTGTGGACTTCGAACAGCTAGAGACGGAGTACCTTCGCACTGTCGTTCGAAGTATGCGATGCTGTCCATTCAAAAAGTACTTCGAAGCTAGCAACACAAAACACAAAATGAAGTTCGAAGTTCGAACGGAGCCTTCGAGTATATCCGATCGAAGCCTGCCTCACGGAGCTGAGGGGCTTCGAACAGTGAGGGTGGCTTCGCCAGAAAACAGTCAGAAAAGTTACTCGGGACTGTCAACTTCGATCAAAAAGCTGTGCAGTAGAAAGCAAAAAGCTGGCGCAGTGTACTGTTGCTACAGTGTAGTAGTACTAATTGCTACAGCAAGAACTAGTACTACTTGCGTGAAGAACACACGCAACAGAAGCTTCCGAAGCCTCAAAATCCATGGAAAAACTTGTTGTGCGAATGAAATGAAGCCATTAAAACTCTGCAGTTGATGCACATGATTTGATAATAGAAGCTTCACTGCAACAATAAATGCAAGGCAATAAAGCAGGGGAAAAAATGCCTGGCGGCGCAAGCATGAACAGAAGAGGAGAGAGGCAAAGCAAGAGACAAAAAGTGACCCAAAGGAGTAGAATTGATTTCAGCCAAAAGGGTAGTCCAAACCCTAGGGATTGGGGTCCTATTTATAGGCTGCCCAACACTAGGAATATTCTACAAGCCCCTTAGGGTTTTTACAGACGCAAGAATAAAGGAAAAGACTCTACTGCCCTTAGGTATTTTTACAGACACGAATGACTGACTGTGGGCCTAGAGATACAGATGACTTATCCGGAAGCTAAGTTTTCGTAGCGACTACGGCTTCTCTTCTGGACAGTCGGATACAAGATCAACGGTTGTCAGTTTTGCGCTGAAACTGACAAAGCCTCCACCGACTTTGCACCAGGTACCCGGATTGGGACGGCCCGATTCCGCAGCTCTCTCAGCCTGGCAATCACTCACCGCCCGTGTACCTGAGTCAACCCTGGTCAACAGCCCAGTGGGTCTTCTACTGCTTTTGGCCCATGAAACAGCAGATCTCTTCTCTTCTTCTGTCCTCATTGACTATCGTTGACAATGACTCATCACTTCTAGAGCCATGAGGCCCACGCTATTTAGCATGGCTCCTCAACAGATCACCTAGTTTGTTGCAAGTTCTTGTATACGCTTGAGATAAGGACATCTGCTAGAGTAGAGTCCCTCTTTCTCATAATTGAAACAAAATACTAGTTTGCCATTCTCGTCCTTCAACACTTCGGTTTTCTAAGCTGACACCTAATTTGGTTGGGAGCTAGATGAGGAGCTCCGGACGAGCTTGGAAATTCTGAGCTTGCGGTGTAGGTATAATATGGGGCCTCTGATTATTACCTTTTTGGTTCTGAAAATGAAAGGCTATCATCTTCCTTTTCTTATGCTCAATCTTGTTCTGTTCAAACTCATGAAGTATAGCCTTGTTCACAAACTTCTTAAAATTGTCATAATATGAAGTGATGAGTTGGATGGACAATTCATCTTTAAGTCCCCTTAAGAGCTTTTCTTGCTTTTCTGCATCAGTGCGGACTTCCCTAGTCGCATAACGAGCAAGACGATTAAACTCATGCAAATACTCAGTTACAGGTTTGCTTCCTTATTGTAGCTCTCTGAACTCCTTCTTCAAGGCTACAATACCTGTGGACACATGGAAGGCTCTAAAAGCAGCAGTAATGAGAAACCAAGTGAGGTGTTCACTGTGGTTCTAGTTTTATGATGAGTGATTAACAAAGTTGGCTATGATGATTATTTGTTGTCTGTGTATGGGTTTCATAGAGTTGTGTGTTTTGCTTGTCTCGTGTATGCAGGGTTGAGATGCTTGTCAATTGTCGATGGTGAGTGATCAGGGTTAGACAAGGAGTCTAATGCCAGATAGTCGAGGATGCCAGTTGAAGTTGAAAGTGATCTCAGGCGTACGCATGGAGACGAAGCAAGACATGGGAGAACGGAAGATTGAGATGAAGTATTTATCAAGTCAGCGAAAGGGAAGCCAGTGAAGTGACAAGGCGGCTCGAGAGATCGAGAGCGGGAGAGACTTGCTAGCAGTCGAGTTCGCGAACTAACGACACATGTCGAAGATCTCGGAGGCTTTGTCGGTTTTTGCTGAAAACCGTCACAACTCAAAATGTTTTTAATTCCAATAAATAAGAGTTAATTTTTTTTCTGTTTAGTAGTTTAGATTAAGTGTAATATTTTAGTATTTTTTAGAATTTTCAAACTCTGAAAATATATTAAAAGAATAGGGTCAATGTTGTAATAAATTAGGAGTAAACATTAATGTATTTTTCAGAATTTATAATTCAGAAAATATATTATGACATTTAGGTAAATACTCACAACTTTTACCCTAATGGCATTTTGGGATTACTTTAATGGGCTAGCCTATATAAAGGACGCCATGCCTAAGGGTTAGGGATGCTCTTTTCCCTTCAAACAAGAATTCTAATTTCATTTTGTGTTGTCTACTTTTGCAATGGCTGCTCATTTAATTCAGAAAGTCTTTTTGTGGCTTTGCAATTAATTCAGCAAAAGTCTTACACTATTCATAGTTTGAGTTTCCCTACACTGTTGATTTTGCCGGCAGTTCTGTGTTGAATTTAGCTTCGCTAGGTTGTTCTATTCTTTGCGCAGCCACAAGTATTTCTCTGATCCCTGATTTTTGTTCTCACTCGATCTGAGTTAGGTGATAGTCTCTCTCTCTCTCTCTGCTGATTCATCAACTTTTATAAAGCATTTACTCCAAAGTTTTGATTCCCTTTTGTTGGCTGCCTCAAATTAATTCTATCTACAGTGTGAGTGTTTTGGATTGTGAACAGCACCTGGCGCAAGTGCTTCTGAGCCACTGCCACTGTTCTTTTGTTGTATCTCTGTTGCTGCTGTTCTTAAATTCCTGCTAATCTTTTGTTGCACATCTTCATTCGACAACTTTGAGCACTGTTAGTTTTGTCGATTGAACACAGCACAGAATTGCTTCTCTATTTCAGAAGGTCTTCCTTCACCACTGTAGAGAGAAAGTTTGTCTGTTTTGTTCAAGAACAAGAATAGCCTAGCCTTGTTTATTTTGATTTTCTGGTCTGATTTGTTGAGCTTGCAGTAGAGACTCCATCCTGGATCATCTACAGTTTCCTGCACTTACTAATCACCATGTACTATTTGAAGCATTTCTTCTCTGAATTTTTGAGTTCTTGATTAAGAGTACTTCGCATTTCTACTGTATGAGTTCAGTATTCTGCAAAAAAAATTTTGGAGCACTCAACTGCTGAAGATCAAAACAGTTACATACTAGTCTAGTTGTTGTATTCTGTTCAGATTAATGGAATTGTGCCTTCATAAGTTCAGAAATAACTAGCATCAGCACAAAGTGCATATCAGTCAGAAAGTTCTCTTCTCTGAATTTAAATTATGTTGGTCTGTTCATTCACTTCTGTAGCATGTTCCTTAATCTGTTTTGAATAGTGTTACTTGAAGAAAGTTATACTCAGCATAGATCTTCCAAGAAGCAATACTTAATTTGATGGATTTTCTGTTTGATTATGCCATCAATCCAGTCTATCCTAGATTCAAATTGTAGTTCTCTGTTTGGGTATTTACTTAAGAAAGTCAGTGGTTTCATTGTGAATTTGTCATGAACATAGTTTATGATTAGTGTCAAACCATCTTTTCATGAATAAGTGATCTGTTTTGTGATCTCTGGTCTATAAATCTTGATGATCAATCTTCTCACAATTGATTGGATGCTGCAGAAGGTGTTCTTAATCTCAAATTTGAAATATCTGAACCTTGTCGGCAACCAATAGTCGATAGCTCCTGTTGGTAATCCAATTGCCGATCTAGACCTCATATTTCGGAGAACCAAACTCCGACAGTACCTATCGGCAATTCATACTCCGATTTAGGTGGGATTACAAATTTGGTTTGATTTCAGTTCTGGTTTTGAATTGTGAGTCTGATTTTAGCTTTTGAAATTTTAGTGGAGCGTTGGGTGTTCTGTACAGGCCATCTTATTCACGATAATTTGTTCAGGCGCCTATTCACCCCCCTCTAGTCGCTCAATCTGATCCCACAAGTAAACTCAGCCCAAATAACCACATGGTTCACTAGTTGAGCTTCCTTAAAATTATCCCACCATCTGCAGCTGGTACAAGCAGTTGATGAGCGGCAAAGGCCACACACACATGATCAGTACAAGACAGAAGGTCTAGCTTCTTAGTGATGTTACAGAGCCAATCTCCTGCTTCCATTTGGTTAGTAGTTCTAGAGAACGAGGGTGGTCTAACACGAAGAAATTCTGACATTTGATAAGCGGGGGCTGGTACAGGTTGGTTTCTCTAGTTGTAGTTGTGCTTGCTACTGGAACTGTTGTAGTTGTGCTTGCTACTACTGAATCTGTGTTTGCTGTTGTTGCATTCGACAGAGAAGCGCAGTGATCAATTGGTTATGTGTAGTCATTGCCTCAACTAGAGTAGGAGAATTTGTTGGTGGTGGCAATCTTGCTCCTTGGGGTACTGTTGTTCCTTGGTTTGGCACTATCTCAATAGGATTCCTATCTATTGAGTTGGATTCAGTTGGCATGGTGGAACTGCCAGTAACGCAACGAGTTTCGGAAGTCATCTTGAACTAGAGGAATGAACACCCTGAAATAGAGTAGGAACAAATTAGAATGAAATTTCCTTTTTTTCAAAAGAAATTATCTTCTTTATTAATAACAATTTAGCTCTACACAAAAGACTCTACATATCCTTGATACAGACCGTCAAGAGATATGACACAAAAAAAACAAGCAACCACAAAAGACTAGCACGAAACTAAGGACCTCTTAGTGACCATTGCTAACGAAACTCTCTATCCTTCCTTCATCTATGGGCTTGAGCTCTTCAGGGTTCTCTGTAACACCCTAAATTTTTGTCAAATAATATTTTGAGAAATTCAAAATTTTAAAAAGAATTATTTAAAGTGTGAAAAGAAGGAAAGGAATTAAAAATCTTAAGAAATAATCCACATTTTGAGTTGGAAATTTTTTGTTAAATTATCCAAGTCAAAATAATATTTTAGGAAATTTTTCCAAATTTTTAGGACTTTTGCAACTAGCAAAGAAATTACAAATGAATTTCAGCAATTATTTTAATAGAAAAATGAATTTTAATTCCCGTGATCTCGCTGACATGTGGGTCCCATCTGTCGGCGCCATCCTCTTGCCCGCGCGTGCGCTTCTGCCATGTGGCCCAACCAATCAGACTAATGCTTGCGTCGCTCACTGACCCGTGGGTTCTGCCTATCATCCCTCTCGTACCGCCGCCGTACTCTTGCTAGAATCCCCAAAATCCCGTCGCCACCGCTAACCCTAGCACCAAAATCCGACACCTCCAGCCATGCCACCCCTATATAAACCCCCGCCTCAATGCCCCAGCCCGTATCCACAATTATCCTCACCGACTATCGCCTCACTGCCGGTGATTGCCAGAGTTTTTCCCTCGTCTCTATTCAAGCTCCAACAGCCTCCCCTTGCCGTCGGTGACCTTGCAAGTCCCCGCTGCTAGCACCACCACAACCACCAATGCCTCCCCATCCTCGGCATCGACCCCGATCGGTCATCCCATTACTAGATTTCACCGGAGTCATTACCCCGAGGAGTACATCCACCTCCGCTCACCATCGGCCTCCGTCCGTCGTCGCTGGTGACCATATCAAGTACCATTGTGTTCCCCATCCTACTCTAATTCCATTCATGCCTTCCAATTTGAGAAACCAAGTTAAGATAGGCCGTGGTTTCAGTCGGTAGATGCTTGCTGCACAAGTATGCAACGGAGTATGTCTACCGAAGGGTTAGGTAGATGTTGTCTAGACAAGTACGCAGCGGGTATGTCTATCGAAGGGGTTCGATAGAATACATTTTAAAGGTTGTGTGGGATCAGAATGGAGAATAGAGGGGGGGTGAATAGGTACCTCTACAAAATTCTTTTGAATCAGATGGCCTTTTCAAAATACCCAACGCACCTCCAAACTTTTCAAATTCAAATTTTGAATAAACAACACAAAACAGACTAAAGATTCAACACCCACCTTAGACAATTAATTTGGTTCTTTGAAACTTACTTGACACATATAACAAAACAACTTAGCTCTAATGGGTCAAGTACAAAAACTATATGAAAACTTGCTATTTAATATCTAAATCAGAAAATGCACTCAGAATTAACCATACTCAATAATCTAGACAAAACTGAAACAAATTCAAGGAAGAGCACAAACTATAACCAGAGACTGAAAATATACTTGTGAAGATGAATAGTAAATTCAGAAATAATTCTGAACTGAAACAGTTTCAAAACATTTCAGGAATTAGAGATAGTCACAATCAAGTTAATTCAATCCTGAAAGCATATTGCAGTTCACTATTGCAAATCAGAAAACTGAACAGTAAACCAATTCTGAATTCAGACTAATATCCTAGTTTGGTTTTTTGTGAAAAAGTCTCAACTCAATTTTCTGATTCAAGCAAATTAATCTTTCATAAGTTTATCTCCAATTTCAGAAACAGATAAGATGAGAATGTGTAATACTTGCACACCCTAGACAATGAATAGTATAGAACACAAAACTGGATTTAATAGAGGACTTGAATAGAACTTGAACTGAAATTTCTGAACAAATGAAAAATGAGCAAGATCAAAGCACAGTACTCAATATAGAAAGCTTCTAGTGCAGAATCTAACCAAATGATCAGAATGGAATAATTACTATAGTTAGGCTAGTTAAGTTCAATCATTTTCATGCAGCATGAGCTTCAAACCATGAAGTAGAGCAGATTCCAATTCAGAATACAACCTTTCTAGAAAACAGATATGTTGTAGCAATTGCATTAGCTACAGCAGGTTTTGTGTGTATATGGTGTATAGAGTAAACCTCGAAGGGTTCTCACAGAGGGAGAATGGATTTATACTGGTTCAGGCCTCCCCAAAGGGATAATAGCTCTATGTCCAGTCTACAGTGGATTTGACATAGTTTTGCCTCTACTGAACCTCTTGAAAAAGTGTCTATTACAATGGCACGGCCCTGCTTTTATAGGCACGCAGGCCAAAGGAAAAGACCTATATGCCCTCTATAGGTTATAGGCCTTATAGGGGCAAGAAGGGAAAAAAGACTAGACTACTGTACAAACAGCTTTATAGCTTTACAAACGTGTCAGATAAACGCCACTTCTGATCAGCTAAACGACATACTAGGGGTAGAGGGGACCCCGATATGGCTCTACACTGCAACGGAGTTAAGATATTTTCCTGGTTCGAGATAATGGCTGGAGCCCCTTAGACGGAGACTGCACCAAAGGCTTCGAAGGGCACTTCGAGATGGACTTCGAAGTACGCACCGAACTGACCTTCGAATGGACTCCCGGAGACTTAGCTTCGAAAGGGACTGGAGGGGTGTCTGGAGGCTGACTATGAGGAACCCCGAAGGAAGTATGGAGGCTTGACTCTGGAGGGCTCCGAAGAGAGCCCGGAGGCTAAGTCTGAAGAGAGCCTGGAGGCTTGGCTCCGGAGGGCTCCGAAGGGAACCCGGAGGCTTGGCTCCGGAGGACTTGAGTGCTTGGAGGCTTGGACTGATTGCTGCTTGGAAACAACTTCAGTAGGAGGGATCCGCTTCGACTTCATGCTTCAGCGGTGTCAGGCTTCGGGCCCAAGGCCTACGGAGGCTGACGTCATTTGGCCCCTGTTTAAGGGAAAACTTGTTCCCCCAACAGTAGCCCCTCGCTTGCAGCCCTTCGAAGCGAAGGGGTGCGTGCGCCTCTAGACAAATGACAGTAAAAAATGTAACTTCAGAGAAGACATGCCTTCGGAGCTTGGACCAAAGGGGACTTCAACTTGTGCAGGAAATAAATACCTGCCCTGACTGATAGGGTGACCTCGGGAGACAAAACAACTCCGCAACGGTTATAACATTTGACCATTGCAGAGCAGGGGGTGCATCGGTTCGCTTCATCTTCGCCTCAGGCCCACTTGTCATAGACTTCGGCACGGGAACCATCGGGATTTTTACCGCCTATAAAAATGGGTTTACCGCACACGGCTTCGGCACACACTCATCTGCTTCCTTCCCAACTCCTAGCATCCTTCGCTCTCCTTGTTCGCCCTTAGCTTCGCGCGAAGCCATCTTCACAGCCTCTCAGTGTCCTTTGCGTTGAAGCCTCATGAGATGCCGAAGAAGGTTGCGTTGAAGAAGGCCTTGACCCTAGGCACGAGTTCGAGCTCTGCCCAGGCGCAAGCGGCGGCGGCGGCGAAGCCTGCAGCAAGGCGCTTGGGGCCGAGGGACCTTCGGTCCCCATTGGATAAATTCAAGCAAACTCTGAAAATGAGGGTTGCGGCCTCAAGGGAGGAGTCTGTCTGAAGAGCCTATGAGGGGAAGATATCGGTGGAGATCCAGATCCGGATACCAGCGAAGTCGGAGGGCATACCGAGGCCTTGGGCTGATTAAGTTGTGCTTTTTGAAGCGTTTTTCAAGGTCGGCCTCGGGTTGCCGGCAGTGGACATGTTGAGCGAAGTATTGAAGTCGTACAACTTTGAGCTTCCTCATTTGTCTCCAAATGTTGTGGCGAGGTTGGCTGTCTTTGAGTGGGCTATGAGGGCCGAAGCCTACGAGGGGCACACAGATGTCTCCGTCGCCCTTCATGATGGTAACTGACAGCCAAAGTAGAGGTAGGGGGTAGACCGCATCAAGAAGGTCTTGGCCTTCGAGAGTGCCAACTTCCAGCTTTGGAATGGTGACTAGAGGGGGGTTAATAGGCGCCTCAACAATTTCTCGCGAATATGATGGCCTGTTCAAAATACCCCAACGCACCTCTACAAAATTCAAATTTCAAGTCTGAAACAATCAGTGCAAATCAGAGCAAACACGTGTTTCAAAAACTCAGTTCAGACTAAATTGGAGTTTGAACAGTCAATCTGTATTGTCGGTATTTGAAACTCCGAACTTTAGAGTCTATTTCGACAACTCAATGGTCGATAGAGGGATATCAACAGTTGTATCGCTGACAATGTTCAAAGGTTCAAAAACATTCTTTGATTTAATCACTCAACACATTGAAACAATACTCAACAAGAATAATAGATCAAATCTTTCAAAAACAGTACTAGATCAGGAATTAATGAAGGCAAATGCTCATGAATTTGAACAGAGACAGAATTTTCTGTGCTGTGTATACACATCCAAAAATTCAGGGATGGTTCAGCAAGACTTGAGAAAACAGAATTAAATCAATAACATATGTTGAATTTATATTTTTAGAGACTTACTACTTCTCAAGCACAAGTTCATCTCAATGGTCAATACTGATCAGAATAACTTTCACTCAAAGTTGTAAACAGATTTCAAATTAGGTTTCAGTTGAATTCATAAAATTTTCAAAACCTCCTTGAAGATGAATCTGGTTACTTGCTTCAGAACTGATCACAGAATCATTTTTCAGAAAGACTACAGTTATGAGTACTCAAATCAGTGAAGCAAACTTAACTCCTGAACACAAGTTGTATTTCAATCTGGATAAACTAGCAAACAGATATCACTTCTGAACCAAAGTGGATTAAAAACAGCACTCAGTACAACAGAACATTGTTTGAACAGTTTCAGATATTAAGATATGAACTGTTTAGGTATAAACAATCCTGAATCATTGTGTAAAAATAGATCACCATATTCAATACAGAATTCACAAGGTAAATTCCACTGGGTAAACAGAGAACAAATGAATAGATCAGTTTTATACTCAAATTTATGTAAAATCCAAAACAGTTATTGTTCCAGATTAGGTACAGTAAATAGCCCAACTTCTGCAATATAGTAAGGTTTCTGATTAAAACTAAAACATACAAGATTCTATAATCTCCTGCTCAGCCAGTTTTTTGCCAATTCAATCCATTCAAAAATCATCAACTTAGAATTCTGAATTTGAAAACACACTTCAGGAATTTAAATTGAACTAAACCAGAACAGTAAGTACCAGAAATTTCTTAAAACAGATTCAGCACATCCACTTTGTCAGATGATTCACAACAAAAAACAACTGTGAATAATTAATTCAGTAGCTTAAGACAAGATACTAATAAAATAGAGCCGTGAACACAAGAATGTCTAGATCACAATTCACAGCATGGATGATGAACAGTATGACAACTGACTGTGTTGGCAAAATAACACCAGTACTCACAGCAAAAATAACAAATAACGATGAATAGTGAATTTAACAGCCAAACTGATTCTCTGATCAGAATACTGAAATCCTACAGTGCAATATGGCAAAAGAGGACAAACACTGGCTAATAGTAGGATGCTCTGCTCAACAAAAATAATTTCCAACAGAACCATGGAAGAAACCAGATCAAGAGCAGGAGAAAAGAACCAGTTCTCAATTTTTTCTAGTTGAAACATGGTAATAAAAACTGTTGATCCTCACACCAAAATAATTGGTTCATCATTCTATCATGAAATCACTCAAGACACAACCCAAAGATCAACCAAGATTCTGATAAATATTTAAAGAAACATTTCATCAAACATGTTGAGGGCTAGATCAAAACTGAAGCAATTTTTCAGAGTATTTTTCAGTGCTGCGGTGCCTCTTTTGATCAGCAAAAAGATCAAGAAGATATTACAGAAAACACACGAAAAATTCAAAAATGGATCATTCACATCATGCAAAACAAAAGTTACTTGGACATCTACATCAAGTGCTGCACTGGATTCACCAGAAAATGGCTTCAAAAATTGAATTCTGTCACAAAAACTGACCTGCGCCCTGCACTGTGCTCTAGCTTGTTCCTGTAGCCGATCCTTGAAAAATCGAGGCAGAACTGTAGATCATCACCAATCTCTGTAGCACATCACGAAATTTTCTGCTCAAACATTGTTTCTCAATTTTTGTGGATCAAATTTTCTGTCCAAAAAGTGCTGCCAACTTTTGGGGATGAGATCCCTTAAGTAGGCATCTTCTAGAAGACTGTTTTACACAACTACTTGGGTAATTTTAGAATTGAATATTCTGAAAATTACACCATTTGACTCAAAAGAAAAATTACAAAGAGACACTCCTTTCAATATATTTTCAGAATACACTAACAAACTAAAATATTTAACCCAACACTAGACTCCTATTTATTGAATTAGTAAAAACATTAAACGATTCGACAATTTTCAGCAAAAATCGACAAAGCCTTTCTCGACTCTTTGACTCGTGACAACGCTTCGTGACTCCAGGCACCAGCAAGCCACTTCCGCTCTCGATCCCCTCGAGCCGCGCGAATGCTTGTCCTAGCATCCCTCTCGCGAACACGGTCGACACGCCGTCGCAGTCAGTCGTCCGTCCGAATCTCGCTCCGTCTCTTCATGCACTCTTGATATCTTCTCCAACTTCGCCCGGCCTCCCTGATCCTCGGCATCAAGCTCCCCGCTCGACTCTCGATCACCCACCGTCGACAGTCGGTCAGCATCTCCACCCTGCACAAACAAGACAAGCCAAAATAAGAACGAAACGAACTGCCGAAACCCTCGGCAACCACACCTTCACTCCACATTAAACGTCGTCGATGCACTCAACACACTCTCGACCACTCATCCGCTTAGACGCTCATCCTTGTCAATCACTCATCATCCAGACCAAAACCACCCTTGGTTTCTCAATCTCCCCCTTGATGAGTGCATTGACAACCCCAAAGCAAAGACATGATGAGGTAGCAAGTTACGCGCACAAGTGACCATAAAACTCACAAAAGAGCAAAACATGTCACTTGGTAAAAGATCTCCCTGCTTGGGCAAAAACCTTATGCAAGGCAAAGCAAAAGCAAAAGCATCAAAAGTGCATCGCATCAAAATTGCATCGCATCAATCACATCAAAAGCATTTCAACATGAAAGCCAACTCCCCCTTAACCAAGCAATCCAAAAGCCAAAGCATCATGTAGATCATTTCTCCCCCTTTGACAATGTAGGCATCAAGGAGATAAAAAGATGCAAAGAGGTGAAAAGAGAGTAAAGCAGAGATGTGAGCTTCTGAGACATGAACAACTGCAATTACAGTACAAACAAGTATTCGCCTTGAATAACATCTATAAGTACTGAAAGACATCCTCATATGTATACCATCTTAACAGAAGGCATGAGCACGCATTTTCAGATTTTTAGCAAATAAAAGCATCACCACTCAGACTAGCATACTAGACATGTCAAGGCATGAGATGCAAAATCTAAACAAGCACACACTAGATAAGTGTATCCCACTTCAAGGTGATTCAGCAAACATGATATGCAATGAATTTTCAATTTTTCATTTTTGTGCCAGGGGTTATTTGCATGTCAACCTTATGCTAACCGACCAAGCCAAGCCTAGGTCAAGTAAAAGACCATCGGAAGCTTAAGGCATTGATCTTGGTATACACTCAATGTCCCGGTTCATACCAAAGTGCTATGGTAAGACGTCCAGAACAAAGTAGTGCGACAAATCAAACCCACCTAGATATTTTCAAAATTCAGCCCACAAAAGCATGAATATCATTCATTTCCATTTTCATTTTCATTTTCATTCATTTTTCATTTTCTTTTTCATTCAATTTCATTTTCATTTTCAGACATTTTTGATGAAATCATGTTGCGTATCAGCATCCAAGTAAAAAGGACCTAGCTATCAGGTGTATAAAAGCCATGCTCATGTCATTAAACGATTCGACGGTTTTCAGCAAAAACCGACAAAGCCTTTCTCGACTCTTTGACTCGTGAGGAGCAAGCTCAGCGGCTTGCTCTGGTGGGGACTTGTGAATGCTAGAACAGAGTGTGGGCCTGGCTAAGCGTCGAGGGGGTCCAAGCTCTGCCAGACTTCGCCAACCCAACAACCTCGGCGAGCGGCACCAAGAGGAAGAGGGTGGACGACGAACCCGAAGCCTCGAGGGTTCGCTGAGAGCTCCCAGCAGACGAAGCCCCTGTTGCGAAGGAGCCAACGGCCGTGAGCCTTGTTGCTGGAGCGGAGACAATAGATGCTCCGGTGGTGGCCACCGAAGTAGTGGCGGTGGAGACCGCAACAGCCACCCCTTCGGGCGCAGGGGCCGGGGCCCTGCCCGCGCAACGAAGGGATTGGGGAGCACACATCGCTCCCCCTCCTTCGAAGACATCTCTTCCGACGAAGGTAAACACTTGATCACTCTTTTCTTTACATACATGAATATTGACTTGTACTTTTTTGCAGATGCTGATGCCAGTGCGAGGCTCATCGTGCTGAGGACCATGGAGGCCTCCGGCAGCAGCGACAACAGCAGCAGCTCAGGGTCTGGGAGCACTTCATCTGAAGAGGACGGGGGGACGGCCGCGGCGAAGGGAACCTTTGGGACGAGACCAAAGAGCATGTCGAGGTGGTGGACCGGAGCCCGGCTCCATGGTAGTCCGCACCGGAGGAGGCCGTGATGGAGATTGTCTAGCCTCTGCAACCGAGGGTGCCTGTGACGGAGGCACCCATTCACGCGTTCCATGAAGGTTGCGTCGCTCCAGGGGAAGGGGGCGTGGTGGCACAACTCAGCCGCTCGAGCCCCTTCGACCTCTTCGCAAATGCACACGAAGCCATCGTCCAGGTGAGCGAAATTCCACACGGTCTTCGAGTCGCACTTGCTTTTTACTCAACACTTAGGATTTTCTTGAATCTTTTCAGGCCTTCGCGCTGAATGCTGCAGCAGCAGCCCCCGCGGACCATCGGATGGCTGACCTAGTGGAGGAGAGGGACACCCTTCGGTGCGAGGTCTCGGAGGAGTCTGAGAAGGGAAGGCGAGCCGAAGCAGCAGTAGAGGCGGTGAGGGCCAAGGCCGAGAAGGCGAGCGAAGTCTTGGTCTCGGAAACCAACAAGCTTCGAGCGACACTTCGAGCTTCGGAGGAGGCCAGGGCGAAGCTGGCGGCGGAGTGCTCTGATCTTCGCTCAGCCGGCCACTTCCTGGAGAACTTCGTGGTCCGAGGGGTCGACGAAGCCACCTCGAGCTTGACTATAGTCCCCGAGCAATTGGGGACTGAGTGCCAAGCCCCGGACTTCAACCCTCAAGACCCAATCGGAGATTGCCTTAAGTTCCCGTTGACACGGAAACGTGCCCCCGCACTTGGGTCAGTTCGATGATCCAAAAGTGCACGGATACTTAGGGACAAGCCTAAGCGTGATGTAGCACCGACGTCGCGTTCCGACTACCCTTAGTCGTGATAAGGGGGGTGGAGTCGCCAAGCAACCAGATTACACAAAATAATCCAATTAGCCGAAAGAAATAGATTAAACAGAATAAAACCAGCAAACCAGTCGGAGCCCATCTGGTTCGAAGTCTAGTGCGAAGGGGCCACCGAAGTGTACCTTCGGCGTCTGGTGCGAAGTGCTCCGCCGAAGGGTGCTTCGGCGTTCGGACTGATCTGACCAAAGATGGACTCCGAATGGATCTGGACGAGGAGATCACCTCCGAACAACGGGGTTCGGCGTGAGATCTTCGATACAGTAAACTACGGAATAATGACGCGAGGGCCGCACACGAGCGCAACTTCGTCCGGGCCGGAGTATGGTCATGGTGAAGCCCGTAGCGATGAAGTATGCTGGTGAAGCCTGTTGTCGGAGCCTGCAGTCCCGCCGAAGGGTGTCCTGGTGACCTCTGAAACCGATCTCTCAGCTCCGGACACCTCCGATGAAGTAGCTCTGAACATGCGAACCTGCAACAAAAGAGTGCGAAGTACCAATTCGGCCTGAGGACCGAATTTTGCTAAGTGTTATACTAGTAGCGAAGGTACCAATCTATTACACAGATTAGTGGATACTTCACAGGCGAAGTAACAAGGCGATAGCAATCTATTACGTAGATTAACGGATACTTCATAGGCGAAGTAACAAGGGTTACCGCTGTTCTGTAGCGGCCGGCGGAGGGCTTCCAGGCAAACCCACGAAGAGGTACAGGAAAATAAAGGTAAAGTAAATACGATCAAAGCATGGGGCTTTGGTTTGGTTTGAGTTGGGGGGTTCTCTACGCCGGCCTTGCCTCTCTATTTATAGGGGCTTAATTCTTAATCTAATCTGCTATTAATCCGGCCAAATAGTGATAAAGATTGAGCTAGAAACGTATGTAGTTATACCTCTACCGAAGTGGGCTTCGGCCAGGCCCGTCGAGGCCTACTCCTCGGGCAAAAGCTTCGGTAGCATGGGCCTCCGAAGACTTCCCGGCTGAAGCCCATGGGATGGCTAGAGGCTGTCGGAGCCCATAGCTCAATGGACTTCGGCCCTGTAGGGCTTCAGACGGACCCTGGACATGTGTATTTTTGGCCGAAATCACCAAAAATTTATATTTTGACAATCTAGCCATTAATGCCATTTTTTGCTATCAGCACATGTGTCACGCCCCGATTTAAACAAAATCGAGACATTATTGAATTTCATAAGAAAAACAATAATCCAAGAGGTTCATCATGCGACATACGTACATCATACAGTATTCATGGCACGCAGACCATAATTATTACATCATTGTCTTTAGTAAAAGCAGCAAATAAAATATTTTAGGAAAACGGCATGACGAACTCCTTCTTCAGGATCTTTCTTCTCGACTGGGTCGCTACTCCAGACCGTCTTCATAGTAGGTATCCTCTGTGGGGTCCAACGGGTATGAGTACAAAAAGTACTCAACAAGCCACCGCAAATGCAAATAATAATGCAAGGTAATAAACAAGGAAGGGAAATGGCTCAAAGTGCGGAAAAGTACATTTACAGTTATTGCATTTAATGTGATCACATTTTAATTATGCGGAAAAGTAGACATGAACATCAACAACATCCACTAACTCGAGGAGTACGTTTTACCTCCTCGCACAACAGTCCTTACATGACAATTCAACATGCACATTCATTTTCAAAGTAGACTAACTGTGGGATGTCACGCAACCCGCCCTTGACCGTGGGCTCGGCTTTTCGAAAAGATTTATGACTCTGATCAGAGGTGTACTACTGTACCCACAAGGCACGCACTCATCCCAACGAGATGACCCATTTCACGGGAACTCGTGCCAAAACCTCAATATGAGATGTTCCAAGCGATAACCACCCGCTCTAGGTTTCGCCGGCGCGCCGGGCCGTATCCCGGCTAACGTCGCACCCCCTTTTGCGCCACATTGGTACAAGTCACCCGCAGGTGCAACTTGACCCATCTCCAAGTGGTGGCCTCGGTTTGGAACAACCCATACCTTAGTTAGGACTTACCCACTAGACTTGTGGTTAGTACGTAAGTGTATTGCAACGGATCCCTCAGACCGGTCCTTATAGTGCCCCGGGTGCGACTGACCAATGCCCTAGCTTGCACCCGGAACCCACCATGCATACACTCACAACCATGACTCATCACCAACAGAATTTCCAAAGATAAGAAACCATGGGGATCATATAGTAGAACCAAACACTACGACTCATTTTTATCCTATAGCGATCGTGTCGATACATTGGACACTAGCTAATAACATATATCATATGGTGACAAGGAGTTTAGGTTAGAGAGCATGGCTTGGGTTGCACATCAAGGTCGGGGGATCCTAAATAAATATAATGTAAGGGTTCATTTGACTAATGCATATACATAACCTATGTGTTTTAGCGATAATCAATTCAAACATGGGTTCAATATGTTCAAGAGATTGGTTTGGTGACTTGCCTTGTTCAGCGAATGGGGAGGGAGGAACTTCCGGGAAGTATTCCGGCTCCTCGGCGACGTCGTAGTCTTTTTAATATAAAGTCAAATAAAAAGAGTACCACATTCAATCAAACCATACAACATTACATTGCAAGCATATAAGTTAAGGTTGGTTGGATTAAAAATAAAATAAATTCAGATATTAAAGTTCTGAAATTTATTCCTCCATTAATTTAAAGTGAATCTAAATAAATCATTGTTTTTCATAAAAGAGTATTTAAGTGGGCATAACCCTACATTGGGTCTTCTAACCAATTTAGTTCAATTGATTTATAGGAAACCTAGTGGTTTTAGTGTTTTAACAGTAAAGGACAATTATACAATTTTTCTGGAATTTAAATATTGAAATTCACATTTAAATCCTAAGGGCATTTGAATACTTATTTAAATAAACATGAAAATGTCCAAATAAGCCTACTGTTTTTATTGCATAAATATGTAGAGAATAATTTTATGAATTTTCTAAAATTGAAATGGCAATTTTTAGAGTCCAAATGCATTAGATATGAATTTTACAAGTTTAAAAGCATTTCTGGAATTTTATTTTCAAATTTTAAACCTCTCGGGTCCACGGTGAGCCAGGCCCACGGTGAACCCGCGCACTGTGCGCGTGCGCCGGGTCGATCTGGACCGCCGGATCTGGATCCGGTGGCCAGGCGCGAGGCGGGAGGGTTAAGTGGCAACGGACGGCCAGGATTAAAACGCGCGAAGCGGTACCACGTGGACGCACGAGATCAAACGCGGGATTTTAAAACTAACGGACGCACGAGATCGCACCGTACCGCTTCACTCAGATCCGACGGCGCCGATTAAATCGCACGAGGGATTAAATCCGGGCCGTTAGATCTGGATCGCACGTCGTGGATCGAATCCGACACGGCACGGGTACTCGACCCGTGCCGGTCGTCTTCTCCGACGACGGCGAGCGGGCCAGCGGCCACGGCGATCGATGGCGGTCGATGCTAGGTCCTAAAATGGAACGAGGGTGCTACGGGGATCACGAGGGTACCTCGGCGGTGGTTCGGGGATGACGGGGCGTGGCCGGCGACGAGGTAGACGGTGAGGTGGTCTCGGGTCCTTGTCGACGACGGTGTTCCGGCGAGGCTCGAGGATGGCGGAGGGGTGGTCGGGGTCGGTGACGTCCTTGCGGTGATGACGGTGGGGTTGGCTAGGGCGGAGGAGGTCGCTAGCGACGGCGAGGGGCGACTGGAGTAGGAGCGGCGGTGAGGTGTTAAAAACCGAAGAGGGGGCGCTCCGTTCGTTCTCGTCGTGAATTGTCGTGGGGGTAGAACGCGGTGGAGGCCAGGTGCTTAAATAGAGGCATCGGCGAGGGTTAACGGGCACCGCATGCAAGGAAAGCCGAGGAGGGCTTTAACTCGCCGGCGATGGCGCGACCGTGCGCGTGAGGGCGGTCCAGGGGCTTAAACGCGCGCATTAACGTGCTTAAATGACCGGCGGGGCTCGGGGAAGTTAATGACGGGCTCGGTTTAACGGAAGGGGGAACCGGCGAGGGGATCCGAGGCGAAGTCTTCGCCGGCGGGATTAGGGGGGGCCGGCGCGGGGTTGAAGACGATTCTGACGAGCGGGGGCCACAAGCCAGCGGACGCGAGCGAGCGAACGGACGACTGACGGGTGGGGTCGGGCTCGGGCGCGAGGGGGGGGGAAAGTTGGCGCCGACAGGTGGGGCCAAGGCGTCGGGTGCGCGCGTGAGAGGAGAGGGGCTCACTGACGGGTGGGCTCCACTGGTCAGAAGGCGCGCGCGGGTGGGAGTGGGTTGGGCCGGCCGGGAGAGAGAGAAGGGAGGGGGAAACGGCCCAATACTGTTCTAATGTTTTTCTGAATAAAATTAATTCCAGAAAATAGATTAAAAGATTAGGGCTACTTCCAAGGCTGGTAAAAATTTATAAAAATTCTCAAAATTATCTTTTGGCCTTAGGATCATATACAAAAAGTTTCACCTCCTAATTTGGTCATCTACTCTATGTTGTAGTTCAAAAGGGTATAAAAGGGATTTAAAAGTATTTTCTGAAATAATAATTCCAAGAAATTGAATTTAATAATATTTTTATTGTTTTGAAAAATTGAGGTGTTACAAACCTATCCCCCTTACAAGAATCTCGTCCTCGAGATTGGAACGCTACTCGAATAGCTCGGGGTATTGGGCTTTCAGCTCGTCTTCTTTTTCCCAAGTGGCTTCTCCTGCGGGATGGTTGTCCCATTGGACTTTGCAGAAGCGGACGACGCGACTTCTGGTTACTCTTTCCTTGGTTTCCAAGATCTTGACGGGTCTCTCTATGTAGGTCAAGTCTTCTTGGACGTTGAGCTGCTGAAGGTCGGCTTGCTCGGTGGGCACACGGAGACACTTCTTCAGCTGCGAGACATGGAACACATCATGAACGCCTGCCAAGGATGGAGGCAGTTCAAGTTGATATGCCACTTCTCCTTGTCGACGGAGGATCTGGAAAGGTCCGACGTAGCGGGGTGCTAGTTTGCCTTTCATATTGAACCTTTGAGTGCCACGGAGGGGAGTGACTCGGAGGTAGACATAATCACCCTCCTCAAAGGCTAGATCTCTTCGACGGTTATCGGCGTAGCTCTTTTGCCTGGATTGGGCTGCCTTCAGCCGGTCTCTTATGATCTTAACTTTCTCTTCGGCTTCTCTCAATAAATCTGTCCCAAACAGTTGTGACTCTCCGGTTTGATCCCAGAGCAACGGCGTTCTGCACTTACGCCCATAGAGTGCTTCGAACGGGGACATTTGCAGGCTGGCTTGATAGCTGTTGTTATAGGAGAACTCTGCATAAGGTAAGTTCTTGTCCCACATTCCGCCAAAGTCTAGAGCACAAGCTCTAAGCATATCCTCCAATATCTGGTTGACCCTTTCGGTCTGACCGTCGGTCTGTGGATGATAGGCGGTGCTAAAGTTCAGCCGGGTGCCGAGTTCCTCTTGAAGGTTCTTCCAAAACTTGGAGGTAAACTGACTCCCGCGGTCAGATACAATCTTCTTGGGAACTCCGTGGAGGCACACGATCCGGGTCATATATAACTCAGCCAACTTGGCGACGGTGTAAGTTGTCTTGACCGGAACGAAGTGAGCTACCTTGGTGAGTCGATCGACGATCACCCAGATAGAATCATGACCAGCTTGGGTCCTGGGCAGTCCCGTGATGAAGTCCATTCCTATCTCTTCCCACTTCCATTCAGGGACTTTGAGGGGTTGAAGAAGTCCGGCAGGTCTCTGATGCTCTGCCTTGACTCGCCGGCATGTGTCGCACTTGGCCACATACTCGGCTATTTCTCTCTTCATGCTGACCCACCAATATTTCTCCTTCAGGTCTTGGTACATCTTCGTACTCCCGGGGTGAATGGAGTATAGAGTATCGTGGGCTTCTTGAAGGATGAGAGTCTTCAACTCAGGTAGGTTGGGTACGCATACTCGGTTTCCGAACCAAATGGTACCATGTTCGTCCTCGGAGAATCCGGGGGCTTTACCCTTCCTCATGTTCTGCTGGATCTCCAGGATGTCCGGATCTTCCTTCTGCTTCTCTCGGATCTGGTCTATTAAGACAGGCCGAGACTCCAAGGCAGCGAGGTACTCTCGAGTGGTGATCCCTAGGTTTAGCCTTTCCATCTCTTTATAAAGTAGAGGAGCCTGGTCCTGAACCATGATGGCGTTGCAGTACCCTTTTCGACTGAGGGCATCTGCCACCACATTCGCTTTGCCCGGATGATAATGGATGCCCAAGTCGTAATCCTTGATCAGTTCCAACCATCTCCTTTGCCTGAGATTCAGATCTGGTTGGGTGAATATGTACTTGAGGCTCTTGTGGTCGGTGAAGACCTCACACCGATTCCCCACAAGGTAATGTCTCCATATCTTCAAGGCATGAACCACGGCTGCTAGTTCCAGGTCGTGAGTTGGGTAGTTCAGCTCATGCGGTCTCAACTGCCGGGAGGCGTAGGATATCACCTTCCCTTCTTGCATTAAGACGCATCCCAATCCTTGACGAGAGGCATCGCAGTAGACGTGAAAGTCTTTCCGGATGTCTGGCAGAGTCAGAATGGGGGCTGACACGAGCTTCTTCTTGAGAGTCTGGAAGCTCTCTTCGCAGTCGGGGGTCCAGTCAAACTTCACCTCTTTCTGCAGAAGTCTGGTCATAGGCTTGGCGATCTTGGAAAAATTCTCGATGAACCGGCGGTAGTATCCGGCCAATCCGAGAAAACTCCGGATCTCGGTCACGGTCGTTGGCTGTAGCCAGTTGGTTACCGCTTCAACGGTGGTTGGGTCCACTGCTATTCCTCCGGCAGATATGACATGGCCGAGGAACTTCACCTCAGACGACCAAAATTCGCATTTGCTGTATTTGGCGTATAGTTGCTGCTCCCTTAGCTTTCCGAGGGTCAGACGGAGGTGAGTCTCGTGTTCCTCCTTGGTCTTGGAGTAAACGAGGATATCGTCGATGAATACCACGATGAACTTGTCCAAGAACTCCATGAATACATTGTTCATCATGTTCATGAAGAAGGCCGGGGCATTCGTGAGTCCGAACGACATCACAGTGTACTCGTAGAGTCCATAGCGGGAGGTGAAAGCAGTCTTGGGTATATCTTCCTCCCTGATCCTTAACTGGTGATAACCTGACCTGAGGTCGATCTTGGAAAACACCGAGGATCCTTTCAGCTGATCGAACAGGTCGTCGATCCGAGGCAATGGGTATTTGTTCTTGATGGTTACGTCGTTCAAGGCTCTATAGTCCACGCACATCCTCTTGGTCTTGTCTTTCTTCATGGCAAATATGACCGGTGCACCCCAGGGTGAGGTACTTGGTCGGATGTACCCTTTCTGCTCTAGGTCTTCAATATTGGCTTTGACTTCAGCTAGTTCATTGGCGGCCATCCGGTATGGGCGCTTGGAAATTGGAGTGGTGCCGGGGACAAGCTCGATCCTGAATTCGATGTCTCGCTTGGGAGGCATTCCCGGTAGATCTTCAGGAAAGACGTCCGCGAACTCCTTGACTATGGGTACTTCTTCAAGGGCCAAAGAGTGAAGGGACGCACTGAGCGGCTTGCGACTGGTCATACGAAAGGTAACGACTTCGCCTTCTGGGTTGGTCACCGTGACGGATTTGTTGGCACAGTTGATCACACCTTTATGCTTCATCAACCAATCCATCCCTAGGATGAAATCAAGTCCGGTGCATTGGATGAGAACTGGCTCGGCTCGAAACAATACTCCTAGGATCTCAATCTGAACCTTAGGGCCATATAAGCGGGCTAAGGTCTTGTTGCCGGGAGTAGTAATAACCATGGGTGTGGGTAGCGGAAGTACGTCCAGTCCATGTGATTTTACGAAATCCTTGGAGACGAAGGAGTGTGTCGCTCCAGAGTCAAACAATATCAAGGCCGGTACGGAATTCACAGAAAACGTACCGAGCACGACTTCTGGCGCCTCCTGAGCTTCCTCCGCGTTGACGTGGTTTACGCGGGCTCGCACCGCCTGGTTGGGCGCCGCGCCTTGGGGCCGTTTGGGGTGGGGACACTGGTGGGAGTAGTGCCCCTCCTTGCGGCAGTTGAAGCAGACGACCGGCCTTCCTTGGCGATCCCTCAAGATCGGGGCTTTGGCGGCCGGTGCGGGCTGAGTGGCCGGAGCTGGTGGAGCGGGGCGAGGATGCCCGGCGTTGGATCCACCGGCTGCATGAGGTGGCCTGAAGGCGGGCCGAGGATGGTAGGCGGGCGCTGGTGGCGGAGGGACGAAGCGGGGCCTCTGAGTGTTCGCCTGCTGGTGCTTGAAGGCGATCATCTTCCTCTTCTTGAGGTCCAGCTTGTTCTGCTCAGTCTCTTGGATGAGCGCTTTATTGACAAGCCGCTGGAAGTCGACGAAGTCGGCGGCGACGAGCTGGATGGACAGCTCATCCTTAAGTCCCCTTAGGAACTTGGCTTGGCGGAGGGCGTCGGTGCGCACTTCCTCCGGTGCGTAGCGTGCGAGGCGGTTGAACTCATGGAGGTACTCCATGACAGTCCTGTTGCCCTGCTGCAGGTCGCGGAACTCCTGCTGTTTGACCGCGATGACACCGGCGGGGACGTGGGCGGCGCGGAAGGCGATGGTGAACTCCGCCCAAGTCACCATGTGGCCCTCCGGCTGGGACGCACGGTAGTTGTCCCACCATTCGGCGGCGGGACCCTGGAGTTGATGAGTGGCGAAGGCCACTCGCTCCCGGTCTGTGCAGGGGAGGAGGTCGAGCTTCTTCTCGATGGTACGGAGCCAATCTCCGGCCTCCATCGGGTTGGTCGTGCTCGAGAAGACGGGCGGGCGCACACGCAAGAACTCGGAGAGTTGCGGAGCGGCCGCGGGTGCTGGTGCGCGAGGGGCGGGCTCCCCATTCTGCAGACGGTCCAACTGAGCCTGTTGGTGCTGCATTTGGGTGAGGAGGGCGGTGATCAGGTGATTCTGGTTTGCCATCATTTCCGCCAAGGTGGGGTGATTGGCGGAAGGCGACCCAGACTGACGTGGGCCTGTCGCACCCCAGTGAGGTACAACTCCCTCGGGCGCATCCCGGCTTCCTCCTGCTCCGTTGTTGGAGCCGGTGTTCTGGTGGTCGGCCATCTTCTGAATATGCATAATCATAAGACAAACGAATTGACAAAACAATGCACGATAATAGCTTCATCTCATAAATAATTTCAGTGGTAAAATGTTCATTACAATCAATTTTTTATTCTACCCAAGACACACTCGTCATGAGTAGCACCACATACTAATTTTTTTTTTTAAACTAGCGACTCCTACGCCTACTCGCCACCGGAGGCAGTCTCCGTGCTCTCGGAACCACGAGTGCGCGGCTCCGGAGGGACGGTGGGCTCGAGAAAGTTCTCGATGATAGGGTCGGAGACGAGGCCGGGGCGTGGTGCAGGGACGCTGGCGGTAGATGGTCCGGCGGTGGAGGGGTGAGGTGGGATCCGCTTGGGGCGAGGGACGGGCTCACGGATGGGCTTCCTCTTCCTCGGAAGGAGAGGGACCATCTCAGCGATGTCCTTTTGCAGCTGCATGATCTTGCGCTGCAGCTCGCCGTTCTGCTGGATCAAGTTCTTCGTTTCTCCACGAAGGAACTCGACCGCCTCATGATGCTCGTCGGCGTCGAGCACCGCCTCAGTATGGAGATCATCCATAGCCTGTAGAAGACGTGACTGCCGGGCCATGGCTGGATCACGCACGGAGTGAACTCCGTGGTAGATACTGCGGTGGGCGCCGGGAGTACGCTTCGGCACAAGCCGGAAGGATGTGTTTTGAAGACGATCGTCGTAGATCATCCTCAGCTCCATGAGGGCCTGGAGGGCGACTCGTTGGCACGCGACGTCGAAGGTCGGGCCTCCTAGTGCCGTAGTGTAGGGTGGTAGATGCTCTCCGGAGCCGTGGACGGTGAGGGAGACGTCGCAAGGCCCGGCGAATTCCTCCAAGTAGATCCCTTGGAATTCGGGTTCGAAGAGGAACCCGAGGAATGTGAGCATCATCCGGAGTTCCCTGACGAAGCCCTCAAAGTGTCGGCAGAAGCTTTGAACCCGGTAGACTGGCATCTACAAAACAGGAAGTTGAATAAAAGTGAGGAGAGGAACAAAATTTGTAAATTAGATTTTTGAGAAATAATTTCCTATGGTCCGTGGCTAGGCGGGTCTGTTTGGCTTCCTACAGTCGAGTCGGCTCTGATACCATCTTGTCACGCCCCGATTTAAACAAAATCGAGACATTATTGAATTTCATAAGAAAAACAATAATCCAAGAGGTTCATCATGCGACATACGTACATCATACAGTATTCATGGCACGCAGACCATAATTATTACATCATTGTCTTTAGTAAAAGCAGCAAATAAAATATTTTAGGAAAACGGCATGACGAACTCCTTCTTCAGGATCTTTCTTCTCGACTGGGTCGCTACTCCAGACCGTCTTCATAGTAGGTATCCTCTGTGGGGTCCAACGGGTATGAGTACAAAAAGTACTCAACAAGCCACCGCAAATGCAAATAATAATGCAAGGTAATAAACAAGGAAGGGAAATGGCTCAAAGTGCGGAAAAGTACATTTACAGTTATTGCATTTAATGTGATCACATTTTAATTATGCGGAAAAGTAGACATGAACATCAACAACATCCACTAACTCGAGGAGTACGTTTTACCTCCTCGCACAACAGTCCTTACATGACAATTCAACATGCACATTCATTTTCAAAGTAGACTAACTGTGGGATGTCACGCAACCCGCCCTTGACCGTGGGCTCGGCTTTTCGAAAAGATTTATGACTCTGATCAGAGGTGTACTACTGTACCCACAAGGCACGCACTCATCCCAACGAGATGACCCATTTCACGGGAACTCGTGCCAAAACCTCAATATGAGATGTTCCAAGCGATAACCACCCGCTCTAGGTTTCGCCGGCGCGCCGGGCCGTATCCCGGCTAACGTCGCACCCCCTTTTGCGCCACATTGGTACAAGTCACCCGCAGGTGCAACTTGACCCATCTCCAAGTGGTGGCCTCGGTTTGGAACAACCCATACCTTAGTTAGGACTTACCCACTAGACTTGTGGTTAGTACGTAAGTGTATTGCAACGGATCCCTCAGACCGGTCCTTATAGTGCCCCGGGTGCGACTGACCAATGCCCTAGCTTGCACCCGGAACCCACCATGCATACACTCACAACCATGACTCATCACCAACAGAATTTCCAAAGATAAGAAACCATGGGGATCATATAGTAGAACCAAACACTACGACTCATTTTTATCCTATAGCGATCGTGTCGATACATTGGACACTAGCTAATAACATATATCATATGGTGACAAGGAGTTTAGGTTAGAGAGCATGGCTTGGGTTGCACATCAAGGTCGGGGGATCCTAAATAAATATAATGTAAGGGTTCATTTGACTAATGCATATACATAACCTATGTGTTTTAGCGATAATCAATTCAAACATGGGTTCAATATGTTCAAGAGATTGGTTTGGTGACTTGCCTTGTTCAGCGAATGGGGAGGGAGGAACTTCCGGGAAGTATTCCGGCTCCTCGGCGACGTCGTAGTCTTTTTAATATAAAGTCAAATAAAAAGAGTACCACATTCAATCAAACCATACAACATTACATTGCAAGCATATAAGTTAAGGTTGGTTGGATTAAAAATAAAATAAATTCAGATATTAAAGTTCTGAAATTTATTCCTCCATTAATTTAAAGTGAATCTAAATAAATCATTGTTTTTCATAAAAGAGTATTTAAGTGGGCATAACCCTACATTGGGTCTTCTAACCAATTTAGTTCAATTGATTTATAGGAAACCTAGTGGTTTTAGTGTTTTAACAGTAAAGGACAATTATACAATTTTTCTGGAATTTAAATATTGAAATTCACATTTAAATCCTAAGGGCATTTGAATACTTATTTAAATAAACATGAAAATGTCCAAATAAGCCTACTGTTTTTATTGCATAAATATGTAGAGAATAATTTTATGAATTTTCTAAAATTGAAATGGCAATTTTTAGAGTCCAAATGCATTAGATATGAATTTTACAAGTTTAAAAGCATTTCTGGAATTTTATTTTCAAATTTTAAACCTCTCGGGTCCACGGTGAGCCAGGCCCACGGTGAACCCGCGCACTGTGCGCGTGCGCCGGGTCGATCTGGACCGCCGGATCTGGATCCGGTGGCCAGGCGCGAGGCGGGAGGGTTAAGTGGCAACGGACGGCCAGGATTAAAACGCGCGAAGCGGTACCACGTGGACGCACGAGATCAAACGCGGGATTTTAAAACTAACGGACGCACGAGATCGCACCGTACCGCTTCACTCAGATCCGACGGCGCCGATTAAATCGCACGAGGGATTAAATCCGGGCCGTTAGATCTGGATCGCACGTCGTGGATCGAATCCGACACGGCACGGGTACTCGACCCGTGCCGGTCGTCTTCTCCGACGACGGCGAGCGGGCCAGCGGCCACGGCGATCGATGGCGGTCGATGCTAGGTCCTAAAATGGAACGAGGGTGCTACGGGGATCACGAGGGTACCTCGGCGGTGGTTCGGGGATGACGGGGCGTGGCCGGCGACGAGGTAGACGGTGAGGTGGTCTCGGGTCCTTGTCGACGACGGTGTTCCGGCGAGGCTCGAGGATGGCGGAGGGGTGGTCGGGGTCGGTGACGTCCTTGCGGTGATGACGGTGGGGTTGGCTAGGGCGGAGGAGGTCGCTAGCGACGGCGAGGGGCGACTGGAGTAGGAGCGGCGGTGAGGTGTTAAAAACCGAAGAGGGGGCGCTCCGTTCGTTCTCGTCGTGAATTGTCGTGGGGGTAGAACGCGGTGGAGGCCAGGTGCTTAAATAGAGGCATCGGCGAGGGTTAACGGGCACCGCATGCAAGGAAAGCCGAGGAGGGCTTTAACTCGCCGGCGATGGCGCGACCGTGCGCGTGAGGGCGGTCCAGGGGCTTAAACGCGCGCATTAACGTGCTTAAATGACCGGCGGGGCTCGGGGAAGTTAATGACGGGCTCGGTTTAACGGAAGGGGGAACCGGCGAGGGGATCCGAGGCGAAGTCTTCGCCGGCGGGATTAGGGGGGGCCGGCGCGGGGTTGAAGACGATTCTGACGAGCGGGGGCCACAAGCCAGCGGACGCGAGCGAGCGAACGGACGACTGACGGGTGGGGTCGGGCTCGGGCGCGAGGGGGGGGGAAAGTTGGCGCCGACAGGTGGGGCCAAGGCGTCGGGTGCGCGCGTGAGAGGAGAGGGGCTCACTGACGGGTGGGCTCCACTGGTCAGAAGGCGCGCGCGGGTGGGAGTGGGTTGGGCCGGCCGGGAGAGAGAGAAGGGAGGGGGAAACGGCCCAATACTGTTCTAATGTTTTTCTGAATAAAATTAATTCCAGAAAATAGATTAAAAGATTAGGGCTACTTCCAAGGCTGGTAAAAATTTATAAAAATTCTCAAAATTATCTTTTGGCCTTAGGATCATATACAAAAAGTTTCACCTCCTAATTTGGTCATCTACTCTATGTTGTAGTTCAAAAGGGTATAAAAGGGATTTAAAAGTATTTTCTGAAATAATAATTCCAAGAAATTGAATTTAATAATATTTTTATTGTTTTGAAAAATTGAGGTGTTACAACATGCCCCCTGCCTTTTAGTGAACTAGTGAACTAAAACCATAACGAGCTGAAGACGATACCATCCATATCGGATTTTCGACACTTCTTATGATGTTTGCCACACACTTGGGAAATACCTTTTCAGGTACCTACCATTCAAAGCTCTTCGAAACTGCTCTCCCTGCAGGGATTCCAACACGTATGCATTGCCGGGAGCGATTTCGGCTATCTTAAAAGGACCTTCCCAACTAGGTGACCATTTACCAAACTTGGGACTCTTCGTGCCTAAGGGTAAAATCATTTTCCACACCAAGTCTCCTATTTGAAACGATTTTGGTTTAACTTTTTTATTGTAGGCTCTAGCTACTCTCTTCTTGTCTATTTCTATGGCTTTTAAAGCCCTTAGTCTCTTATTGGTCACTTCCTCTAGATTATCCTTTAGAAGAGTTTCATACTCGTCGACCGATAAGCCATCTTGTTTTAACACTCTTAAGGAGCCATGATCTACCTCTACAGGCAGAACGACTTCTTGTCCATACACTATGTGGCGCCCCGATTTACCGAAATCGGAACATTATTGAATTTCCATAGAAAAACAATAATAAAAGAGGTTCATCATGCGACAATCGTACATACGACCGTATTCATGGTACGCAGACCATATTTATTACATCAGAGTTAAATAAAAACAATAATAAACTAAATTGCATGACGAACGCCTTCTTCAAGATCTTTCCGCTTGACTGGGTCGCTACTCCAGACCGTCTTCATAGTAGGCATCCTCTGTGGGGTCCAACGGGTATGAGTACAAAAAGTACTCAACAAGCCACCACAATTGCAATAATAATGCAAGATAATAACAATGGAAGGATAATGGCTAAAAGTGCGGAAAAGTACATTTTCAGTTGTTGCATTTAGTGTAATCAAATTTTATCATGCGGAAATATAAACATGAATATCAATACACCATCTAACTCGAGGAGTACGTTTTACCTCCTCGCACAACAGTCCTTACATGTTAAACCATCATGCACATACATATTCAAAGTAATCTAACTGTGGGATGTCACGCAACCCGCCCTTGACCGTGGGCTCAGCTTTTCGAAAAGATTTAAGACTCTGATCAGAGATGTACTACTGTACCCACAAGGCACGCACTCATCCCAAACACCAAAGTGTAACGAGATGAACCATACCACGGGAACTCGTGCCAAAACCTGAGCATGAAATGCTCCAAGCGATAACCACCCGCTCTAGGTTTCGCCGCCTCCTCGACGACGTCGTAGTCTTTTCAATATAAATAAAGGAAAATAAAATGAATACAACATCCAATCTAAACAATATAAAATCACTCAACAAGCACATATGTTTAATTTGGTTTAATCTAAGGAAAAATCAAGTTGTTAAGGTTCTGAAATCCATTTTATAAATAATTTTAAAAAGGAATTAAAATGAAGTGTTGTGCTTTGAAAAAGGGTTTTAAATGTGAGTAATCTCATTTTAGACATTCTAATCAATTTAAAATGAAAGGCTCATGGGCAATGTAGTGGTTTTCAGTATATGAACAGAAAGAAAATAAATATAAACTTTAATGAAATTTACATTTTACCCTAAGGGTATTTGAATACCTATTTAAATAATCATGAAAAAGTCTAAAGTAACATATTGTTTTTATTGAACTAACGTGTGGAGAATAAAATTATAAAATTTCTGGGATTGAAATGACAATTTTTAGAGTCCAAATGCGCCAGATATGAATTTTACAAGTTTTAAACAGTTTCTGGAATTTATTTTTAAATTTAAATCCCCTCGGGTCCACGGTGAGCCAGGCCCACGGTGAACCCGTGCACTGTGCGCGTGGTCCGGCCCAATATGGACCGTTGGATCCAGATGCAACGCGCGAGAGCGAGGCGGGACGGTTAAGTGATAACGGACGGCCACGATTAAAACGCGCGAAATGGTCCTACGTGGACGCACTAGATCGAGTGCGGGTTTTAAATAGAAATGAACGCGTGAGATTAAAACATACCGCTTCGATCAGATCCGACGGCGTGGATTAAACCATACAAATGATTTAATCGCTAGCGTTGGATCTGAATCAGACGGACAGGATTGAATCCGACACGGCACGGGTACTCGACCCGTGCCGGTCGTCTTCTTCGGCGATGGCGAGCGGGCTAGAGGCCTCTACGAGCGATGACGGTCGTGACTAAGGCCTAAAATGGAAAGAGGACGACTAGGGGATCAAGGGGGTACCCTTGCGGTGACGAATGGTCGACGGAGCGAGGCCGGCGACGAGCGGAGGCGGCGAAGGTGTTCGGGTCCTTGGCGGCGACGGTGATCCAGCGGGGTTCGGCGTCGATGGAGGGGTGGCCGAGGTCGGGGTGGTCCTTGTGGTTGCAGCGGTGCGGTCGGCGAGGGCGGAGGGGGACTCCGGCGATGGCGAGCGACGGCTGGGGTGTGGGCAGTGGCGGAGAGTAAAAAGAGTACTCCAGGCGCTCTGTTTGTTCTCGCGGTGAGTGGGCGTAGGGGTGCAATGCAGGTGGCCAAGGGGTTTAAATAGGGCCATCGGCGGGGCAGAGGGGGGGTAATCGACGGTGGTCGGGAGTAAACACGTTTAAATGCTGGCGAGCTCAGGTTGAATTCGATTCATCGAACCTAGACATGAATCGACCGGATTTGAATGGGGGAAACGGTCGCCGTGGACCGGGGGTTGTAATGGCGGGCTCAATTTGAGGGGAGGGGGTCGGGAGCAACGGATCAGAGGCACGTTATTGCGTCGGCCGATGAGGGGGGGGATTTGGGGGCGGATCTCGTGGGGAAGACGGATCTGACAGGTGGGGGCCACTGGCCAGCAGGCGTGAGCGCGTGAGCGAGAGGGCTGACAGGTGGGGCCGAGGTGTCGGGCGCGCGCGTGAGGGGAGGCGATCGGCGCCGACAGGTGGGGTCGGGCTGTCAGCCTGAGGCGGGCGAGGGTGACGGGCTGGGCCGGCCGGGAGAGAGAGAAGGGAGGAGAGAGGCCCAATACTGTTTCAAAACTTTTCTGAATAAAAATAATTCCAAGAAATAGATTAAAATCTTAGGGCTACTTCCAAGGTTGGTAAAAATTTATAAAAACTCTCAAAAATATATTCTGGTCTTAGGATCATACATAAAAAGTTTTAGCTCCTGGTTTGGCCATTTACTCTATGTTGTAGTTCAAAATGGTAAAGAAGGGTATTTAAAGGTATTTTCAAAATAATAAAATCCAGGAAATTGAATTAAATAATATTTTTATTCCTTTGAAAATTTGGGGTGTTACAAACCTATCCCCCTTACAAAGAATCTCGTCCTCGAGATTGGAGCGTTACTCGAATAACTCGGGGTATTGGGCTTTTAGTTCGTCTTCTTTTTCCCATTTAGCTTCTTCGGCGGGGTGGTTGTCCCACTGAACCTTGCAGAAGCGAACTACACGACTCCTAGTTACCCTTTCTTTGGTTTCCAAGATCTTGATGGGTTTCTCGATGTAGGTAAAGTCTTCTTGGACATTGAGTTGTTGAAGATCGGCCTGCTCGGTGGGCACACGAAGACACTTCTTCAATTGTGAGACGTGGAACACATCGTGAGCTCCTGCCAATGATGGAGGCAGTTTAAGTTGATATGCCACTTCTCCTTGCCGTCAGAGGATCTGAAAAGGTCCGACGTAGTGGGGTGCTAGCTTGCCTTTCATGTTGAACCTTTGAGTGTCACGGAGGGGAGTGACTCGGAGATAGACATAATCGCCCTCCTCAAAGGTTAGGTCTCTTCGACGGTTATCGGCATAGCTCTTCTGTCGGGACTGGGCTATCCTTAATCGATCCCTTATGATCTTGACCTTCTCTTCAGCTTCTCTTAATATATATGTCCCAAACAGTTGTGACTCTCCGGTCTGATCCCAGAGCAACGGCGTTTTGCACTTATGCCCGTAGAGTGCTTCGAACAGGGACATTTGTAGGCTGCCTTGATAGCTGTTGTTGTAGGAGAACTCTACATAGGGTAAGTTCTTGTCCCACATTCCGCAAAAGTCTAGAGCGCAAGCTCTAAGCATATCTTCCAATATCTGGTTGACCCTTTCGGTTTGACCGTCGGTCTGTGGATGATAGGCGTTGCTAAAGTTCAGCCGGGTGCCGAGTTCCTCTTGAAGGTTCTTCCAAAACTTGGAGGTAAACTGACTCCCACGGTCAGACATGATCTTCTTAGGAACTCCATGAAGGCACACGATCCGGGTCATATATAACTCAGCCAACTTGGCGACAGTGTAAGTCGTCTTGACCGGGATGAAGTGAGCTACCTTGGTGAGTCGGTCGACGATCACCCAGATAGAATCGTGACCAGCTTGGGTCCGGGGCAGTCCCATGATGAAGTCCATTCCTATTTCTTCCCACTTCCATTCAGGGACTTTGAGGGGTTGAAGAAGTCCGGCAGGTCTTTGATGCTCTGCCTTGACTCGCCGGCATGTGTCGCACTTGGCCACATACTCAGCTATTTCCGTCTTCATGCTGACCCACCAATATTTTCCTTCAGGTCTTGATACATCTTGGTACTCCCGGGATGTATGGAGTATAGAGTATCATGGGCTTCTTGACGGATGAGGGTCTTCAACTCAGGTTGGTCGGGTACGCATATCCAGTTTCCGAACCAGATGGTGCCATGCTCGTCCTCGGACAATCCGGGGGCTTTACCCTTCCGCATGTTCTGTTGGATCTCCAAGATATTCGGGTCTTCCTTCTGCTTTTCTCGGGTCTGGTCTATCAAGACAGGCCGAGACTCCAAGGCAGCGAGGTACGCTCGGGTGGTGATCCCTAAATTCAGCCTTTCCATCTCCTTGTAAAGTAAAGGAGTCTGGTCCTGAATCATGATGGCATTGCAGTACCCTTTTCGACTAAGGGCGTCTGCCACCACGTTTGCCTTGCCTGGATGATAATGGATGCCCAAGTCGTAATCCTTGATCAGTTCCAACCATCTCCTTTGTCTGAGGTTTAGATCTGGCTGGGTGAATATATACTTGAGGCTCTTGTGGTCGGTGAAAACCTCACACCGATTCCCCCACAAGGTAATGTCTCCATATCTTCAAGGCATGAACCACGGCTGCTAACTCTAGGTCGTGGGTTGGGTAATTCAGCTCATGCGGTCTTAGCTGTCGGGAGGCGTAGGATATCACCTTCCCATCTTGCATCAAGACACATCCCAAACCTTGGCGAGAGGCATCGCAGTATATGTGGAAGTCTTTCTGGATGTCCGACAGGGTCAGAATAGGGGCTGACATGAGCTTCTTCTTGAGGGTCTGGAAGCTTTCTTCTTAGTCTAGGGTCCATTCGAGTTTCACTTCTTTCTGTAGAAGTCTGGTCATAGGCTTGGCGATCTTTGAAAAATTCTCGATGAACCGGCGGTAGTATCCGGCCAATCCGAGAAAACTCCGGATCTCGGTCACAGTCGTGGGCTGCAGCTAGTTGGTTACTGCTTCCATGGTGGTTTGGTCCACCGCTATTCCTCCGGCAGATATGACATGGCCGAGGAACTTCACCTCAGACGACCAAAATTCGCATTTGCTGTATTTGGCGTACAGTTGCTGTTCCCTTAGCTTGCTGAGGGTCAAGCGGAGGTGAGTCTCGTGTTCTTCCTTGGTCTTGGAGTAGACGAGGATATTGTCGATGAATACCACGATGAACTTATCCAAGAACTCCATGAAAACATTGTTCATCATGTTCATGAAAAAGGTCGGGGCATTCGTGAGTCCGAACGACATCAAAGTATACTCGTAGAGTCCATAGCGGGAGATGAAGGCAGTCTTGGGTATGTCCTCGTCCCTAATCCTCAATTGGTGATAACCTGACCTGAGGTCAATCTTGGAAAACACCGAGGATCCCTTCAGTTGATCGAACAGGTCGTTGATCCGAGGCAATGGGTACTTGTTCTTGATGGTTACGTCGTTCAAGGCTCTATAGTCCATGCACATCCTCTTGGTCTTGTCCTTTTTCATGGCAAAGATGACCGGTGCACCCCAGGGTGAGGTACTCGGTCGGATATACCCTTTCTGCTCCAGGTCTTCTATGTTGCTCTTGACCTCGGCTAGTTCATTGGCGGTCATCTGGTATGGGCGCTTGGAAATTAGAGTGGTCCCGGGGACAAGTTCGATTCTGAATTCGATGTCCCGCTTGGGAGGCATCCCTGGTAGGTCCTCTGGGAAGACGTCCATGAACTCTTTGACTATGGGCACTTCTTCCAGGGCTAGCGAATGAAGGGGCGCTTCGAGTGGTTTGCGGCTGGTCATCCGAAAAGTGACGGCTGCGCCTTCAGGGTTGGTCACTGTGACGGACTTGTTGTCACAATCGATCACTCCTTATGCTTCATCAACCAATCCATCCCTAGGATGAGGTCGAGTCTGGTGCACTTTAAGAGGACTGGCTCGGTCCGGAATATTACTCCTTGGATCTCTATCTTAACCTTAGGACTGTATAAGCGGGCTAAGGTCTTATTGCCTGGAGTGGCAATCATCATGGGGACGGATAGAGGGAGCATGTCCAAGTTGTGGGTTTTCGCAAAATCCTCCGAGATAAAAGAATGTGTTGCTCCAGAGTCAAACAAAATCATAGCCGGTACGGAATTCACGGTAAACGTGCTGAGCACGACTTCGGGAGCCTCTTGAGCTTCCTCCGCGCTGATGTGGTTGACGCGGGCATGAACCGCCTGGTTGGGTGCCGCGCCTTGGGGCTGCTTGGGGTGAGGACACTGGTGCGAATAGTGCGCTTCCTTGCGGCAGTTGAAGCAGACGACTGGCCTCCCTTGGTGATCCTTCAAGATCGGGGCCTTGGTGGCTGGAGTCGGCTGAGCGGCCGGAGCTGGTGGAGCGGGGCGGGGATGCCCAGCGTTGGATCTACCGGCGGCGTGAGGAGGCCTGTACGCGGGCCGAGGATGGTAGGCGGGTGCTGGTGGCGGAGGGACGAAGAAGGGCCTCTGAGAGTTCGCCTGTTGATGCTTGAAGGCGATCATCTTCCTCTTCTTGAGGTCCAACCTATTTTGCTCAGTCTCTTGGATGAGCGCTTTATTGACTAGCCATTGGAAATCGGTGTAGTCGGTGGCGACGAGCTGGATGGATAGCTCATCCTTAAGTCCCCGGAGGAACTTGGCCTGGCAGAGGGCGTCGGTCCGCACCTCTTCCGGTGCGTACCAGGCGAGGCGGTTGAACTCATGGAGTACCTCCATGACAGTCCGACTGCCCTGGTGCAGGTCGCGGAACTCCTGCTGTTTCACCGCGATGACTCCGGCGGGGACGTGGGCAGCGCGAAAGGCGATGGTGAACTCCGCCCATGTCACCACTTAGTCCTCAGGCTGGGACTCACGGTAGTTGTCCCACCATTCAGCGGAGGGACCCTGGAGCTGGTGAGTGGCGAAGGCCACTCGCTCTCGGTCGGTGTAGGGGAGGAGGTCCAGCTTCTTTCCAATGGTGCGGAGCTAATCTCCGACCTCCATGGGGTTGGTGGTGCTCGAGAAGATAGGGGGACGCACACGCAGGAACTCCGAAAGTTAGGGAGCGGGTGCCGGTGCTGGCGCGCGAGGGGCGGTTTCCCCATTCTGCAGACGGTCCAACTGAGCTTGTTGGTGCTGCATCTGAGTGAGGAAGGCGGTGATCAGCTGGTTCTGATTCACCATCATCTCCGCCAAGGTAGGATGGTTGGCGGATGGCGACCCAGACTGACGTGGGCCAGTTGCACCCCAGTTGGGTACAACACCCACGGGCACGTCGCAGCTTCCTCCTTCTCCATTGTTGGAGCCGGTGTTCTGGTGGTCGGCCATCTTCTGAATATACCATGATATAAAGTAAAAATATGATGACAATACAATTAAAGAAAACAGCTCATAAAGCTCATGCATATAAACCAAGTGGTAAAATTGTTCATTACACTCAAGCACTTATTCTATCTACAACACAACTCGTTGTAGATAGCACCACATACAAAAATTATTTTATTAAAATAGCGGCATCTAGCGCCTACTCGCCACCAGAGGTGGTCTCCGTGCTCTCGGAACCACGGGTACGTGGCTCCTGAGGGATGGTGGGCTCGATTAAGTTCTCGATGATGGGGTCGGAGACGAGGCCGGGGCGTGGTGCAGGGGCGCTGGCAGTGGACAGTCTGGCGGTGGAGGGGTGTGGCAGGATCCGCTTGGGGCGAGGGGCGGGCTCACGGATGGGCTTCCTCTTCCTAGGGAGGAGGGGAACCATCTCCGCGATGTCCTTCTGCAGCTGCATGATCTTGCGCTGCAGCTCGCCGTTCTGTTGGATCAAGTTCTTCGTCTCCTCACGAAAAAACTCAACCGCCTCATGGTGCTCATCGGCGTCGATCACCGCCTCAGTATGGAGGTCGTCCATAGCCTGAAGAAGACGCGACTGTCGGGCCATGACTGGATCACGCACGGAGTGAACTCCGAGGTAGATGCTACGGTAGGCACCGGGAGTGCGCTTCGGCACAAGCCGGAAGGACGAGTTCTGAAGACGATCATCGTAGATCATCCTCAGCTCCATGAGAGCCTGGAGAGCGACTCGTTGGCACGCGACGTCGAAAGTCGGGCCTCCAAGCGCGGTGGTGTAGGACGGCAGATGCTCTCCGGAGCCGTGGACGGTGAGGGAGACGTCGCAGGGTCCGGCAAACTCCTCCAAGTACACTCCTTGAAATTTGGGCTCGAAGAGGAACCCGAAGAATGTGAGCATCACGCAGAGCTCCCTGACGAAGCCCTCAAAGTGGCGGCAGTAGCTGTGGACTTGGTAGACAGGCATCTACAAAACAGCAAGTTGAAGAAAAGTGAGGGGAGGAACAAAGTTTATAAAGTAGGTTTTTGAGAAATAATTTCCTGCAGCTAATTGCTAGGTGGGTCTGTTTGGCTTCCTACAGTCAGCCTGGCTCTGATACCATCTTGTGGCGCCCCGATTTACCGAAATCGGAACATTATTGAATTTCCATAGAAAAACAATAATACAAGAGGTTCATCATGTGACAATCGTACATACGACCGTATTCATGGTACGCAGACCATATTTATTACATCAGAGTAAAAATTAAATAAGTAAATAAAAGCATGACGAACGTCTTCTTCAGGATCTTCTCTTGTCTAGGTCGCTACTCCAGACCATCTTCATAATAGGCATCCTCTGAGGTGTTCAACGGGTATGAGTACAAAAAGTACTCAACAAGCCACCGCAAATGCAAGTAATAATGCAGGATAATAAACAAGGAAGGGTAATGGCTAACAATGCGGAAAAGTACATTTTCAGTTATTGCATTTAGTGTAGTCAGATTTAATCATGCGGAAAAGTAAACATGAGCATCAACAACACCATCTAACTCGAGGAGTACGTTTTACCTCCTCGCACAACAGTCCTTACATGTCAACCAACATGCACATCCATATTCAAGTAATCTAACTATGGGATGTCACGCAACCCGCCCTTGACCGTGGGCTCGGCTTTTCGAAAAGATTTAAGACTCTGATCAGAGATGTACTACTGTACCCACAAGGCACGCACTCATCCCAAATGAGATGACCCATACCACGGGAACTCGTGCCAAAACCTCAGCATGAAATGCTCCAAGCGATAAGCACCCGCTCTAGGTTTCGCCGGCGCGCCAGGCCGCATCCCGGCTAACGTCGCACCCCCTTTTGCGCCACATTGGTACAAGCCACCCGCAGGTGCTGCTTGACCCATCTCCAAATGGTGGCCTCGGTTTGGAACACTCCATACCTTAGTTAGGACTTACCCACTAGACTTGTGGTTAGTACGGAAGTGTATTGCAACGGATCCCTCAGACCGGTCCTTATAGTGCCCCGGGTGCTACCGACCAATGCCCTAGCTTGCACCCGGAACCCACCATGCATTCACTCACAACCACAACTCCAACACCGACAGAATTCCATAGATAAGAAACCATGGGGATCATATAGTAGAACCATGTACTAAGACTCATTTTTATCCTATAGCAATCGTGTCGATACATTGGACACTAGCTAAAAGCATTTATCATAGGGTGACAAGGAGTTTAGGCTAGAGAGCATGGCTTGGGTTGCACATCAAGGTCGGGGGATCCTAAATAAATATATTGTAAGGGTTCATTTGACTAATGCATGTATAACCTATGTGTTTTAGCGATAGTTTAATCAAACATGGGTTCAATATGCTCAAAAGATTGGTTTGGTGACTTGCCTTGTTCAGCAAAGGGTGAGGGAGGAACTTCCGGGAAGTATTCTGGCTCCTCGACGGCGTCGTAGTCTTTCTAATATAAATAAAGTAAAATAAAATAAACACAACATCCAATCAAACAATATAACATCACATAATAAGCACGTAGGTCTAAGTTGGTTTGATTAAAATAAATCAAGTTGTTAAGGTTCTGAAGTTCCTTTTATAAACAATTTTAAAAGAAATTAAAATGAAGTGTTGTTCTTTGAAAAAGGGTTTTAAAAGTGATTACTCTCATTTTAAGTTTTCTAATAAATTTAAAATGATGGGTCCATAGAAAACTTAGTGGTTTGTTCATATTAACAGGAATTAATTAAATATAAGCTTCATTGGAATTTAAATAATTAAATTTACATTTTTATCCTAATGGCATTTGAATACCTATTTAATTAAACATGAAAAATCCAAAGTAAACCTACTGTTTTTATTGCATGAACATGTAGGGAATAATTTTACAAATTTTTTGAAATTGAAATGGCAATTTTTAGAGTTCAAATGCGCCAGATATGAATTTTACAAGTTTTAAAACAGTTTCTGGAATTTATTTTAAATTTAAATCCCCTCGGGTCCACGGTGAGCCAGGCCCACGGTGAACCCACGCACTGTGTGCGTGGTCCGGCCCAATCTGGATCGTTGGATCCAAATCCAACGCGCGAGGGCGAGGCGGGGCGCTTAAGTGATAACGGACGACCAGGATTAAAACGCGCGAAAGGGTACCACGTGGACGCACGAGATCGAGCGCGGGTTTTAATACTAACGGACGCACGAGATTAAAACGTACCCCTTCACCGAGATCTAACGGATCGGATTAAATCGCACGCGGAAATTAATCATCATCGTCGGATCCAGATCGCACGGTCGCGCGTGAATCCGACATGGCACGGGTACTCAGCCCATGCCGGTCGTCTTCTCCGGCGACGGCGAGCAGGCCAGAGGCCACGGCAAGCGATGGCGGTTGAAGCTAAGGCCTAAAATGGAAAGAGGACAACAAGGGGGTCACGAGGGTACCCTTGCGGTGAAGAAAGGTCGACGGAGCGAGGCCGGCGACGAGCGGAGGCGGTGAAGGCATTCGGGTCCTTGGCGGCGACGGCGATCCGGCGGGTTTCGTCGACGACGGAGCGGTGGCCGGGGTCGGTGAGGTTTGTGCGGCGACGGCGACGGCGAGCGACGGCTGGAGGACGGGCGGCTGTGTTGTGCTAAAAACCGAATGGAGGGCGTTCTGTGCGTTCTCGCAGTGTGTGAGCGTAGGGGTGCAATGCGGATGGCCAGGGGGTTTAAATAGGGCCATCGGCGGGGGCAGAGAGGGCGTAATCTACGGTGGCCGGGAATAAAAGGCATTTAAATGCCGGCGAGCTCGGGTTGAGTCCGATCCATCGAACCTGGACGCGAATCGGTCGGGTTTAATGGGGGGAAACGGTCACCGGAGCTTGGGGGTTTGATTGCTAGGCTTAATTCGAGGGGAGGGGGTTGGGGGCAAGGGATCCGAGGCGAGTAATGGCGTCGGCCGGCGAGGGGGGTGATTTGGGGGCGGATCTCGAGAGGACGAAGGACCTGACAAGCGGGGGCCACATGTCAGTGGGCACGAGCGGGCGAGTGCGGAGGCTGACGGGTGGGGTCGGGCTCGGGTGCGAGAGGGGCGGTTGGTGCCGACAGGTGGGGTCGGGCTGTCAGCCAGAGGTGGGCGAGGTGACGGGCTGGGCCGGCCGGGAGAGAGAGAAAGGGAGTAGGGAGACCCGATACTGTTTCAAAACATTTCTGAATAAAAATAATTCCAGGAAATAGATTAAAATCTTAGGGCTACTTCCAAGCTTGGTAAAAATTTATAAAAATTCTCAAAAATATATTTTGGTCTTAGGATCACACTGAAAAAGTTTCAGCTCCTGGTTTGGCCATTTACTCTATGTTGTAGTTCAAAATGGTATAGAAGGGTATTTAGGTATTTCCCAATTTAATAAATTCAAGAAATTGAATTAAGTAATATTTTTATTACTTTGAAAATTTGGGGTGTTACAGTGAGGGAGGAACTTCCGGGAAATATTCCGGCTTCTCGACGGCGTCGTAGTCTTTTCAATATAAATAAAGGAAAACAAAATGAATACAACATCCAATCTAAACAATATAAAATCACTCAACAAGCACATAGGTTTAATTTGGTTTAATCTAAGGAAAGATCAAGTTGTTAAGGTTCTGAAATCCATTTTATAAATAATTTTAAAAAGGAATTAAAATGAAGTGTTGTGCTTTTAAAAAGGGTTTTAAATGTGAGTAATCTCATTTTAGACATTCTAATCAATTTAAAATGAAAGGCTCATGGGCAATGTAGTGGTTTTTAGTATATGAACAGAAAGAAAATAAATATAAACTTTAATGAAATTTACATTTTTACCCTAAGGGTATTTGAATACCTATTTAAATAATCATGAAAAAGTCTAAAGTAACATATTGTTTTTATTGAACTAACGAGTGGAGAATAAAATTATAAAATTTCTGGGATTGAAATGACAATTTTTAGAATTCAAATGCGCCAGATATGAATTTTACAAGTTTTAAACAGTTTCTGGAATTTATTTTTAAATTTAAATCCCCTTGGGTCCACGGTGAGCCAGGCCCACGGTGAACCCGTGCACTGTGCGAGTGGTCCGGCCCAATCTGGACCGTTGGATCTAGATCCAACGCGCGAGAGCGAGGCGGGACGGTTAAGTGATAACGGACGACCACGATTAAAACGCGCATGAGATCGAGTGCGGGTTTTAAATAGAAATGAACGCGCGAGATTAAAACATACCGCTTCGATCAGATCCGACGGCGTGGATTAAACCGTACAAATGATTTAATCGCTAGCGTTGGATCTGAATCGGACGGCCAGGATTGAATCCGACACGGCACGGGTACTCGACCCGTGCCGGTCGTCTTCTCCGGCGACGGTGAGCGGGCCAGAGGCCTCTACGAGCGACGACGGTCGTGACTAAGGCCTAAAACGGAAAGAGGATGACTAGGGGATCAAGGGGGTACCCTTGCGGTGACTAATGGTCGACGGAGCGAGGCCGGCGATGAGCGGAGGCGGCGAAGGTGTTCGGGTCCTTGGCGGTGACTGCGATCTGGCGGGGTTCGGCGTCGATGGAGGGGTGGCCGAGGTCGGGGTGGTTCTTGCGGTTGCAGCGGTGCGGTCGGCGAGGGCGGAGGGGGACTCCGGCGATGGCGAGCGATGGCTGGGGTGTGGGCGGTGGCGGAGAGTAAAAAGAGTACTCTGGGCGCTCTGTTTGTTCTCGCGGCGAGTGGGCGTAGGGGTGCAATGCGGGTGGCCAGGGGGTTTAAATAGGGCCATCGGCGGGGGCAGAGGGGGCGTAATCGATGGTGGCCGGGAGTAAACGCGTTTAAACGGCGGCGAGCTCGGGTTGAATTCGATTCATCGAACCTAGACGTGAATCGGCCGGATTTGAATGGGGGAAACGGTCGCCGTGGACCGGGGGTTGTAATGGCAGGCTCAATTTGAGGGGAGGGGTCCGGAGCAATGGATCCGAGGCGCGTTATTGCGTCGGCCAGCGAGGGGGGGATTTTGGGGCGGATCTTGCGGGGAAGACGGATCCGACAGGTGGGGGCCACTGGCCAGCGGGCGTGAGCGCCTGAGCGAGAGGGCTGATGGGTGGGGCTAAGGTGTCGGGCGCGCGCGCGAGGGTAGGCGATCGGCGCCGACAGGTGGGGTCACGCTGTCAGCCTGAGGCGGGCGAGGGTGACGGGCTGGGCCGGCCGGGAGAGAGAGAAGGGAGGAGAGAGGCCCAACACTGTTTCAAAACTTTTACGAATAAAAATAATTCCAGGAAATAGATTAAAATCTTAGGGCTACTTCCAAGGTTGCTAAAAATTTATAAAAACTCTCAAAAATATATTCTGGTCTTAGGATCATACATAAAAAGTTTTAGCTCCTGGTTTGGCCATTTACTCTATGTTGTAGTTCAAAATGTTAAAGAAGGGTATTTAAATGTATTTTCAAAATAATAAAATCCAGGAAATCGAATTAAATAATATTTTTATTTCTTTGAAAATTTGGGGTGTTACACACTAGCTCCTATGGACTGACCTTGGTAGCGTCGTGCTTTGCAATTCTGCAAGCCCATAGCGCCTCAGAAATCACTTCATGCCACCTTTTAGGAAACTCCTCAATTTTCTTCTTAATAAGCTTAATCACGGTTTTATTACTAGACTCGGCCTGACCATTGGCCTGAGCATAGTAAGGTGAAGAGTTTATCAACTTAATACCATAATATTCAGCGAAGTCACTTACTTCTCCAGAAACAAATGAACTACCTTGATCTGTAGTAAGGGTTTGAGGAATGCCGAATCTATGTATGATGTGCTTCAAAATAAAATCACGTACCTCATTGTGAGTCATGTTCTTGAGAGGTACGGCCTCGGTCCATTTAGTGAAGTAATATGTTGCCATCAACACGAACCGATGCCCTTTTGAGGAAGGAGGGTGAATCTGGCTGATGAAGTCTAAACCCGAACCTCGAAACGGCCATGGCTTGACAATAGGATTGAGCAATGAGGCAAGAGCTAACTGAATATTGCCAAACCTTTGACATGCTTCACACCCTCTATAATATTTGAAACAATCTTTAGTCATAGTCGGCCAATAAAAACCTGCTCTTTTGAGCATCCAACTCATTTTTTGGGCCGACTGATGAGTGCCGCAAAGCCCTTCATGGACTTCTCCTGTGGCCACCTTAGATTGCTCATGGTCTAAACACTTCAATAGCACTCCGTCGATGGTTCGGTGATACAATGTGTCGTCTATCAACACGAATTTGAACGCTTGTCGCCGAACCTTCCGATCAACCCTTTGGCTAGGGTCTCTCAAATATCGGATGATTGGGACTGTCCAATCGCCCTTATGGGTTTCAGAGGGTTTTGCTGTTCCATCCTCTAAACAAACTCCTAAATTACTGACTTCGGGGTGCCCCCCGAGCCATTCCAGCTCCTGCCGAAGCCTGGCCGAGGTGGCCGTTCGGAGTGTGCTGGGCCGAAGCCCTTCGGAGGGTTCGGGCTTCGGGGAGTCCTCTCTGTGCAGGACGCTTTGGCCTACGGACTTCGGCGTGCCAGCACCTTCGGTCGGCAGGGTACTCCGGTCTAGGATCCTTGGTGCGTAGTGACCTTCGGTGGCCAGAGGGGTTCGACCCGGAGGGTGCGCCTGCCCACCGTTACTGGCTTCGGCATGGAGACTAAACACCGGCTTCTCCGATACAGAAAATTTCCCTCTTCTGACTTGGTAGCCAGATGCTTGCTGAGCCAAATCATTGGCGACTGAATTGGCTTCTCTTAACATGTGAGATATTTTGAAGTCATCAAAAGTAGCAACTATGTCTAGACATTTATCCAAGTAACTATTTAGCAAGCCATTAAAACATTGAGCACTCTTAGCTACTTGTTGCACTACTAGCAAAGAATCGCCGTATGCGTGAACATGTTTGGCGCACATAGTTTCTAGTAATTCAATACCTAGCAACAAAGCTTCATATTCGGCTTGGTTATTAGTGGAAGAAAATTCTAGACGGGCCAAGGTTTCAAAGCGTACTCCGTTAGGTGATATGAGAACCACTCCAATGCCTTGGCCATTATTGCAAGCCGAACCATCAAAATAGAGTTTCCATGGTACTACCTCAACTAGAGCAACAATATCACTCCAGCTAACATCTATGTGATGATCAACTATAAAGTTGGCCACGACTTGGCCTTTCATCGCTCTCAGGGGTTCGTAGGCCAAATCGTACTCAATCAACGCGTAAGCCCATTTTCTGATTCTCCCACTTAGATTCGGCTTCTGTAACATGTGCTTTATAACATCGGTTTGGCAAATGACAACACATGTAGTGGGGAGAAGATAGTGGTGTAACTTAGTGCACGCGTAATAAAGTGATAAACACAATCGTTCCACAAACGCGTACCTGGTTTCGGCGTCCAGTAGGCGACGACTCAAGAATGTGATGATGTACTCCTTCCCCTCTACCTCCTGGGTTAGCACGGATCCAATCATGCTATCTTCAGTGGCGATGTATAACTGAAACGGAATCCCAGCTGTAGGTGCTCTCACCACAGGCGGTGATGATAAGCACTCCTTGATCTTTTCGAAAGCACTTTGTTGGCTTGCCCCCCAAGTGAACTCGGCTTCGTTTTTTAGCCGGAGTATGGGGACAAAGGCATCAATCTTGCCGGACAAGTTGGATATAAAGCAACGCAAATAGTTCAACTTGCCTAGCAACTTTTTCACATCCTTTTTGCATGTCGGCGCTGCAATGTTTCTAATCTTCTCAAGTCTCTTAGGATCAATTTCTATGCCTCTCTCATGAATCATGAAACCTAAGAACTTACCTGCCAACACGCCAAAAGCACACTTAAGTGGGTTCATTTTCAAGCCATACTGTCGCATCCTATAGAAAGCAACCTTTAAATCGTCTAAATGGTTTCTCATAGCGTCCGATTTGACTACAACGTCATCGATGTAAACTTCTAACATGAATCCTAACAAGTCATGAAAGATCAAATTCATAGAGCGCTGATATGTGGCGCCGGCGTTTTTCAAACCAAAAGTCATGACAGCCCACTAGAATAAACCGACAAAACCAGGGCATCGAAAGGCAGTCTTGTAGACGTCCTCTTCGGCCATAAAGATTTTATTATAACCAGCATTGCCATCAAGAAAACTTAGTACCTTGTGTCCTGAAGCATCGTTGATCAGCATGTCGGCTATTGGCATTGGATACTCGTCCTTTGGAGTGGCTCTATTCAGATCCCTGAAATCAATGTGTTGGGGGAAAAAAGTTTTCCCTTGAATAGGGGCCAAATGACGTCAGCCTCTGACAGCCTTCGGCCCAGAGCCCAACACTGTCGGAGCATGTTCCTATCTGGAGAAGCTATTTCTAAGTCCCAAGGTTCACTTCGAAGCCCTCTGGAGCGAGGCCTCCGAACCCCTTCGGATCCCTCCGGAGCGAAGCCCCCAAAATCCCTTTGAAGTTTGTAGAAGCTAAGTCTCAATCTAGTTTCAGAGTTATCTTTCGAGCTAACTTCGGAGTTAACCTTCGAGCTCTGTTCGGAGTTAACCTTCGAGCTCCCTTCGGAGCCCCTCAGAGCCAGTCTTTGGACCCTTTCCAGCCAATTCAAGGCTAAGTCTCCGAGAACCCAATTCAGAGTTCAGCTCGGAGTATACTTCAAAGTTCACTTCGGAGTGTACTTCGAAGCCTTCCTTGCGGCCTCCGCCTGAAGAGCTCCGGCCCCTACTCCGAACCCAGAAATATCTGCACCTCGCTACAGTGTAAAAGCCATACCAGGGGCCTCTCTGCCCCTAGTATGTCGTTTAGCTGGTCAAGAAGTGACGTTTATCTGACACGTCTGTAAAGCTGGAAAGCACTTTGTATAGTAGCTAGCTCCTTTTTCCCTTTTTGCCCCTATGAGCCTATGACTTATAGAGGGCATTTTGGTCTTTTCCTTTGGCCTGCGTGCCTATAAAAGCAGGGCCAAGCCCTTGTAATAGAGGGGCTTCTCTAGGGGGCCATGACAGCCCGAGATTCATTAGACCCCGTCAAGGCATATCATGCCAAATCCACCACAAACTGGACATACAGCTATTATCCCTTAGGGGAGGTCCGAAGCAGTATAAATCTTCTCTCCTTCTGAGAGAACCCTTCGAGGTTCATTTTACACACCATATACAGATGTACAAAACCTGTGTTGTAGCTAACACAGTTGCTACAATAGTTGGCGCCATCCGTGGGGACCTTAGTCCTAAAAGCTAAGTTCTTTGCCACTGTCTGCAACTCGAAGTGTACTTGAGGGTGGAGCTTCGAAGCTTTCTTGCTTCGCGCACCCTCCGGCAAGGGGCTCCAGGTGTAGTTCGAAGGCCATCTTCGCCTTCCCCCATCCTTTGCATTTCGGAGCTCACCCTTCAGCAAGGGGCTCCGCTTTGCGTGTCGAAGGCTGTGAAAGCTCCAGGGGCTACGAGGCAAGTTTTCACCAACTTTACGAGGTATGTACACTGCCGAAGCATCCCTTCGATGTACCAATTTGCAATTACATTAATATAAAATAAAAGTCCTGCTTCGCCTTAAATCTGAACCCCCGCTTCGCCTTAAAGTCGAAGCCATGCTTCGCCTTTAAAGCAAACTTTTGCTCCATCTTATTAAAAGTCGAAGCCTCGCTTCGTGTTTTAAAACCGAAGCTATGCTTCGCATTCTGAAATCTAAGCCTTGTTTCCTTTTAAAAATTCGAAGCCTTGCTTCACCTTATCAAAAACCCGAAGCCTTGCTTCGCCTTGTTTAAAATTCGAAGCCTTGCTTCGCTTTACAAAATCCGGAGCACCCCTCCAAAGTCTACACAGTGCCTCCGGGCCCGTAGCAGTGGGCTTTGAGACTTTCGGGCGACGGCTCGGCAAGTCCGGGATTCCAGGCTCTGGCCTGATGCATCCTCGGGTCAAAGGTGGCCCAGGGTCATAGGTGACCTAGAGTCGAAGGTGGTTCAACTTATCACAGGTTCGGTGAATCCACACCAAATATCCTTTTCACTACAGGATCAAGCTCAAGAAGCCTTGCTTCGTTATCTGAACACGCACCGAGGCTTCGCTTCACGTGACGTGATCTAATGTAAAAATCAAGCATCTCGAAGTCATGCTTCGCTTAAAATCTAAGTGCGTCGGAACCTGGCTCACACACAGCTTCCAAATCCAAGCATGCCGAAGCATGCTTTGCTTAATTTGGCTACGCTGAAGCCTTGCTTCGCTCCAAATTAATGCATTCGAAGCCCAAAAGAGGCCTTCGCTCGATGCTATATAAGCATCCGAAGCCAACAAAAAGGCGCACCCCTTCGCATTTTTAATTGCCCGCACCAGCAAAGGCTAAGTCCCTAGCTGCCACGAGCAAGGGGGAAGTATGTATGCGAAGTGTGCGAATGTAATGCGTAGTATGAGCGTGACAAGCTAAAAACGTTCGAAGCCATCAAACCATGCGAAGCATGCAGACGAAGTATGCAAATACAACAAATCTGATTCATTGAATGATAATTGAGAAGTATGTTACAAATACACTTCGAAAACAAAATTACGAGTAGTCTTTATCTAAGCCTAAGAAAAAGCGAGCTCGAGGCCCCAACCCTCGCTTGCCCTTCTTTCTGCCAGGGTCCTCTCGGCTAGATGAAGCCTCGTCGGAGCCTTCTCTCCCACGTCCGGTTCATCCACGCCCCGAAGCCCGCAGACCTCGTCTTCCACTTTGTAGGTTTGTCCAAGTCTCCGAGGAAGGTGGTGCCATGTCAAAGGCAGAAAAGTATAAGGCTTCATCGCCTGCCAAGGCTATTCACGAAGGCTGTACCCCCTCACCACTTAAGTCCACTGCAAAGCAGCTTAAGTCTAGCGAGGATGAAGAACTCCGAAGGGGCTCCGTCTTCACGATAGCCAGCAGCTCCTGGGCTACTTCAAGGATGGCTTCGCCGTTAGCCCCCCTCGAAAGTTTAAACCAAGGGGGGCCTTCGGACCTAGCTACCTCGAGGACCACCCATAATTGGCGAAGTTCTTCAGAGTCCTCAAGTACTTCGAAGTCAACATTCGGAGACTGAGCGTGGGCAGGTATAAAGTACACCCGCATTTATATTAATAAACTGATAAGTTTTTACAAGCCTATAGCTAAGAATTACAAGGAGCCTAAGGAGATCTACACCTTCGGAGGCGGAGGTACCAACGTCGAAGGCTGAGCTGGCAAGGCATGCGCCCTGGCTCGGTGAAGGTGGATGGCCTTTTGAAGTTCGAGGACTGCTTCACAGCCTTGAGCCTTCCAAGGCTCCTGAAGTCGCCGCCAGGCTCCGCGGACGCCGGCTAGAGGCGTCACCAGTTGCTGGCCTCCGAAGGCCACCGGAGTCACTGAGGTTGCTGCTTTGAGGTGGTTGCACCCCGCATCTTGAAGCATTTGCAACACCCCTTGACCCACCACTCGATCGGCCATCAAGGTGAAGCCCTTCAAAGATTGCTCCGCCGTCACAGCCACCACCTTTAAAAAGTCGACACGGTCCCCAATTGGATCCTGACTAGCGAAGTTTGGAGCCCAACACTCGGTCCCTATTTGTTCTAGGACCTCGGTCAGGCTTAGGGTGGCTTCGTCGACATTAGCAACGACGAAGTTTTCAAGGCAGTGGCCGGCTTGGCGAAGCTTGGAGTTCTCCTCCGCCAGCTAGGCTCCGGTATCCTTCGCAGCCTGAAGCTCTGCTCAGAGCCTGTTGATCTCCGAGGCCAAGGCTTCCCTTGCCTTGTCGGCCTCGGCCCTTGCCACCTCGGCTGAGGCTTCGGCCCGCCTTCGCTTCTCGGCTTCCACCGAGACTTCGCGTCGTAGGGCATCCCTCTCCTTCGCCAAGCGCATCATCCACCTATCCGCAGAGGTTGAGGCTGCAACGTTCATTGCGAAGGCCTGAAAGAGTTCAAGAAAATCATATGTGTTGATCGAAGACCAAAGTATGACTCAAAGGCTGCATAGGACTTAGATCACCTGGATGAGGGCTTCGTTTGCGTTGATGAAGAGATCCATGGGGCTCGAGTGGCTGAGTTGAGCCACCAAGCCTCCTCCCTCCACAGCTGCATAGCCCTCATGGAAGTCGTGGATGGCCTCCTCCATCACGGCCCCCTTCGGTAGCAGAGGCCAGACAATTTCCTCCACCTCAACCTCCTGCATAGGCTTCAGCAGAGTTGGGCTTCGGTCCACCACCTCGACATGTTCATCATCTTGGGGGTCCCCTTCGTCGCGATCGTTGCCTCCATCTTCTTCAGTTGAGGAACTGTCAGACTCCGAACCACTGCTGCTGCTGCTGCTGCCCGAGGCCTCCGCTGGCTTCGGTGTGGTGGACCTCGCACCGGCATCATCTTCTACAAAAAAGTTCAAGTCATTATCCACATATAAAAGAGAAGTATGTTTAAAGTGTTTACCTTCGTCAGAGATGTCTTTGAAGGTAGAGGGGTCAATGTGTGCCCCCCAATCCTTTTGCTGTGAAGCTGGTGCTTCGACCTTCGTGCCCAAAGCCGTCGTCGTCGAGGTCTTCGCTACCACCTTGGTAGCTATTGACGGAGCCCTTGCTGGCTATGCTTCTGTTTGAGGGTTCGCGGCCATTGCCTCCTACGAAGTAGGGGCTTCGGTCGCGAGGACCTCCGACTGAACCCTCGAAGCTTCGGGCTCATCGTCGTCCCCCCTTTTCCTCTTGGAGCCGGTTGTCGAAGGTACAAGGTGGGAGAAGTCTGGCAGAGCCTGGACCTCCTCGAAGCCAAGCAGGGTCCACACCCTATTCCAGTGCTCCCACGTCCCCACCAGAGCAAGTCATTGGGCTTGCTCCTCAGGTGTCGGGGCCCCAACAACACGCTCCGCCGCCATGATGGCCTCCTCCGGAGTCCTCACTTCAAGAGTTGCTTCATCAAGATTCCAAGTCAGAGTAAAGTTTTTTGGCGAAGTATGAAAGTGGAAACACTTCGAAGTCTTACCAAGGCGTTCTGTTGCCACTTCATTTAGGCCCCCTCAGCCCGAAGGTTGGAAGAGGCCCTTCGGCCAAGAGCGCGCAAGGGGGCTGAGCCGGAGGGTGATAAACTCCTCCGCAAGGTCCCTCATGCTCATCCTCGCGGCCACCTTCCGAAGGAGCAGAATCCTCGAGCGAAGGGTGTCGGGGCTCGTCTTCACCACCCCTTCGCGCCGATAAGAGATAAGTGCATTGGTACTCCGAAGGGGAGAGTTCGCGTCGACGGAGGCGTAGAACCACTCTTGATCCCACCTCGAGTACCATTTGTTGTTCGCAGCCCTCGCTGGGAAGGCATATTGGTACTCCCTCCGAAGCTGGACGTTAGCACTTCCGAAGGCCAAAGCCCTCTTGACATGGTCTACACCCTCCCTCGGCTTTGGTTAGCAGTTGGCATCGTGAAGAGCAACGAAGACGTCGGCGCGGCCCTCACAGCCTTTGGCCCTCATGGCCCATTCAAACACTGCAAGCCTCTCCACGGCGTTGGGCGAAAGTTGAGGAAGCTCGAATTTGTAAGCCTTCAGGACTTTTCTCAGCATCCCCACCGTCGGCAGTCCGAGGCCGGCTTTGAAGAAGGCCTCGAACAACACCACTTCGTCGACCCGAGGCCTCGGTATGGCCTCCGACTTCTCCAGCACTCAAAGTTGAATCTTCGACGAGATCTTCCCTGCACAGGCCCTCCGGATAGACTCCTCTGTCGAGATCGAGGCCCTCATCTCCAAAGTCTGCTCAAACTTGTCGGATGGCGATCGGAGGTCCTTAGGCCACAACCGCCTCGCTGCAGGCTTCGCTGCCGCTGCTGCCGCTGCCTGCGCTTGGGCGGAGCTTGAGCTCGTGCCCAAGGCAAAAGCCTTCGAAGCAACTTTCTTCGGCATTTCTGTGGAACTTCGGCGCGAAGGGCGCTAAAGCTTGCGAAGGGTGCTTCGCGCGAAGCTAAGGAGGAGAAGAGAGCGAAGGATGCAAGGCGTTGAGAAGAAAGCAAATGAGAGGTGTGTCGAAGCCGTGTGCGGTAAACCCCTATTTATAGGCGGTAAAAATCTCGACGGTTTGCGTGCCGAAGCCACTGACAGGTGGGCCTCCAGCAAAGCTGAAGTGACCTGGCACACTGTAACGGTCAGTTTTATAGCCGTTGCAGAGTCAATTGATCTCCCCGAGGTCATTCTGACAGCTGACGCAAGCAATTATTACCTGCGCATTTCGAAGCCACCTTCGGTCCAAGCTCCGAAGGCCTGTTTTCTCTGAAGTTGTGATTTTTACTGTCATTTGTCCCAAGGGCGCACGCACCCCTTCGTCCTGAAGGCCTGCAAGCGAGGGGCTACTATTGGGGGAAATAAGTTTTCCCTTGAACAAGGGCCAAATGACGCCAGCCTCCAACAGCCTTCGGCCCGGAGCCCAACACTGTCGGAGCATGTTCCTATATGGAGAAGCTATTTCTAAGTCCCAAGGTTCACTTCGAAGCCCTCTGGAGTGAGGCCTCCAAACCCCTTCGGATCCCTGTGGAGCAAAGCCCCCAAAATCCCTTTGAAGTTTGTCGAAGCTAAGTCTCAGGCTAGTTTTGGAGTTATCTTTCGAGCTAACTTCGGAGTTAACCTTCGAGCTCCCTTCGGAGCCCCTCAGAGCCAATCTCCGGACCCTTTCCAGCCAATTCAAGGCTAAGTCTCCGAGAACCCAGTTCGGAGTTCAGCTCAGAGTATACATCGAAGTTCACTTCGGAGTTTACTTCGAAGCCTTCCTTACGGCCTCCGCCTGAAGAGCTCTGGCCCCTACTCTGAACCCAGAAATATCTGCACCTCACTACAGTGTAAAAGCCATACCAGGGGCCTCTCTGCCCCTAGTATGTCGTTTAGCTGGTCAAGAAGTGACGTTTATCTGACACGTCTGTAAAGCTGTAAAGCACTTTGTACAGTAGCTAGCTCCTTTTTCCCTTTTTGCCCCTATGAGCCTATGACTTATAGAGGGCATTTTGGTCTTTTCCTTTGGCCTGCGTGCCTATAAAAACAGGGCCAAGCCCTTGTAATAGAGGGGCTTCTCTAGGGGGCCATGAGAGCCCTGAGATTCATTAGACCCCGTCAAGGCATTCCATGCCAAATCCACCAAAACTGGACGTAGGGCTATTATCCCTTAGGGGAGGTCCGAACCAGTATAAATCTTCTCTCCTTCTGAAAGAACCCTTCGAGGTTCATTTTACACACCATATACACACGTACAAAACCTGTGTTGTAGCTAACACAATTGCTACAACACAATGCATACTCGTATCGTGTCGCTCCCTTTCTTCTCTACAGGCACAATGTTAGCAACCCATTCTGCATACTTGCACGACCTAATAAATTTAGCCTGGAGTAGTCTCTCCACTTCCTCTTTAACTCGGTCATAGACGGCCGAATTAAAGCGGCGGGGAGGCTGCTTATAAGGCCTAAGGGTCCCTTTGGTTTGGCTTCCGGAAGCAGCTTTTGCTTCCTGGAAGCCAAAAGCCAAACCAAAGGGTATATTTCTACCCAGCGGCTTTTAGTAAAAGCAGCTTTTGGTGCAGTGTAAATGTGAAAGCTCCTCCAGACCTGCTTTCTGTGGCTTTTGGCTTTTAGCTTCGCAACCATACAAAATTTCATAAATTGACATTTCAAATTTCATACAACCATACAAAATTCTATAAATTGACATTTCAAATTTCATACAACCATACAAAATTTCATAAATTGACATTTCAAATTTCATACAACCATACAAAATTTCATAAATTGACATTTCAAATTTCATACAACCATACAAAATTTCATAAATTGACATTTCAAATTTCATACAACCATAGTAATTTCATAAATTGACATTTCAAATTTCATACCATACAAAATTTCATAAATTAACATTTAAAATTTGATACAACCATATAAAATTTCATAAATTGACATTTCAAATTTCATACAACCATATAAAATTTTATAAATTGACATTTCAAATTTCATACACCCATACAAAATTTCATAAATTAAATTTTTTACACAGCTCACAGCTCAAAGCAGCTTGTTCACAGCCGTTTCAGCCAAACAACTTTGAGCTTTCTCACAGCTGACTTCCCACAGCAGCTTTTCCACAGCCCACAGCCCATAGCAGCTTTTTCCCAAAGCCACAGCTCAACCAAACACACCCTAAATCCGGACATGATGGGCAGCCGATGCTCCACGAGCTCGCGGCTTAGCCCTGGCATCTCGCTATACTCCCATGTGAAACAATCGACATACGACCGAAGTAACTTTATTACTTCAGCCTTTTCACCGGGCTATAAATGTTGGTTTACAAAAGTTGGCCTTGGGATGCTATCATCACCTATGTCAACCTCCTCCAAGGGATCAGCTGACGCAAAACCTTGCCCTAATTTTTCTACTTCGCTAAAGTCCTCAATGGCTTCAACAATATCATCTTTATTAGACCGATATTGCTCCATGTGAGACTTTAGCCAATCTAGATTACTCTTGCTAGACATGACTATTAATACAAAAACTGTCGTGCTACTCCAGCCAGCATTACATACACTGGTACAAACCGTCCTTCGGATACACTAACAAAATCGTAATCCGAAAGATCTCTACCTGATAGACACTCTACTTTGTTATGGACGGCGTCAACCGACACATCAGCCAAAGCTACTTGGGCCGAAGTATCCGCGGGGATGACCTCCACCTCATCACCGTCCCACTGTATCAAGCACTGGTGTAGAGTAGAGGGAACGCAACAGTTTGCATGAATCTAGTCGCGTCTGAATAATACGCTATAGTTACCTTGTACGTCGATGACGAAAAATGTTGTTGGCAATGTCTTGTTGCCCACCATCAACTCCATAGAGAGTACCCCCTTGGCCTCGGAGCTCTCGCCGTTGAAGCCGTTGAGCATCAAGTTGGTCTTCTTTAGGTCATCCTCATCCCTGCCAAGTTTCTTCAACAACGAATAAGGCATTAAGTTAACAGTTGCGTCGCCGTCGACGAGCATTCGGGAAATCGGCTTCCCATCAATGTGACCTCTGACATAGAGGGGCTTTAGATCGCGAGCCGAGTCCTTGGGCTTCTCAAAGATGGCATTGCGCGGGCCGAGGTTCAATTGAGCAACCTCGGCCTCATCCTGTGGTAGGGCGAACTCGGTAGGTAACATGACGATGTTGATATCCATCACCTGCGGTGCGGGCCCTTCAGAGATGGGCGGGTAATCATCATTGAGCATGTCGTCGTTGTCATCGCTCGGACTAGGAGCTGGGTTGTTTATCTCAACAAGCTTCTCCCTCCATAGCTGCTTTGTAGCCGGCCGAGGGCAGATTTCCTCGAAGATAGCATCGCGCTCGGCCTCAGCTTTCTTCTCACGCATCTCCTGTGCCTGTAGTCTCTGTAGGCGTCTCTTCTGTGATTTGGACATGCCTGGAGGTGCCCAAGATGACTGAGGTTTGGTGTCGGGTGCGATTGTTCGGCTTCCATTAATTCTGGCCGAAGTGGTACTGTGCCCTTCAGCCTTGTGCATCTTGTGTTCGGAGGGGGCTTCGCTGCGAACCCCGTTAGACGGATAGGCCTCATTCGGCCGACCGAACCAAGCTTCGGCGCAGAGCTCGGTCGAAGCATGAGACTTACATCCGTCAGACCTCGGTGATAAAGTCTTCAGGATTGGGACTTCCTGAGACCCAACTCTGATGGTTATGGCTTCAGACTCCCTAACTTCAGCCTCTACGTGCTCGCATTCTTCGGCTTCGCTCTGCATGGTCCAATTCGGAGGCACCATGGATAGTCTGTGGACAATGCCCCCCTCCGATGTGTCTGTTTGCTCCTGCCATCCATAATACTCCGAAGGAAAACAAGGCATAGTGTTAGGTTGCGGAGGGTACCCTGACCCAGATACGTACGGAGCCCATGGGGTCCCCGCCCAGTCATACGGCGGAGGCATTGGCTGCTCTAGTGGCCTCGCCCACTGTGAGTTGAACCCGTTACCCGGGGGGATTCGGTAGAGTTGATGGCATCTCGGACCACACCAGCGAAGGATCTTGCCAGGCCGGAGGTACGTTCGTCCAGTGTGGGCCAAAGCCTCCCATCGGAGAAGTCCAACACGGTGCGGGGTTCAGCCATTGGGGGCCGAAGTTGTTGTATAGGGGACCTGACCACTGGGGCTCGAAGCTGCTGTACGGGTTCGACCATTGTGGCTCAGAACCACCGTGCGGAGCATCAGGCCACTGTGGCCCGAAGCCTTCGTTCGAAGGATTCGCCTGCTTCGGCCCGAAGCCAGCCTTCAAGGGTCTTGGACCCTTAGGCTGTTTTAGCTTAGCGTGTGGACCTGCTTCCTTGGCCCTCTTCTGATGCTTGTTCAACAGCATGTTATATGTTACCTTTGGCCTTTTGCGAGCCTTAGCCAAAGGAGTATCAATGTTCTGTTTCCACACTCCTACCTTGGGATTCTTGGGCACGAGTGTGCGAGTGCGTGGTTCTCCAACAATTACACCTTTCCCTCTAGCCGACTCGGCCTGTTCTGGCCGAATCAACACCCTCTTTTCGCCGAGGTCGATGGCGTTGACCGGAAAAGGATCTTTATCCAGCTTCATCTTCGGATCATGGTCTATCTTCAATCGTCCTTCTTCTATGGCCGATTATATCTGCCGTCGGAAAACATTGCAATCATTAGTATTATGCGAATGTGAATCGTGCCACTTACAGTATGGATGCTTCTTTAACTCATCGTCAGGTGGAATGACTTGAACTTTAGGTAACCTGAGAAGCTGGCTTTTAAGAGAAAATCAAATATTTTATCACATTTAGTTATATCAAACGAGTACTTGACCTCACTAAGCCGATTCTTTATGGGGGGTGGTCATAACTCGGAGCAGGTGACAGGTTTATTTTTAGCAGTCCAAACCCATTCAGCCGCGTACATGTCGGCCGAATCCTCCTCCTCTGACTCCTCCTCATCAGAGCGCTCCATGATGTGGATTTCGGCCCTAGGCTTGCTAAACGTCTTAATAAACCTTTTATCTTTGTCTCGGCCTTCCTAGACCAGAGCCTGCTGTAAAACTTGGCTAACTTCTAAAAAGTTTTGGTTATCTAACCTCTCTTTAATTTTGGAACGCAACCCGTTAAAAGCTAGTTCCGCCAAATCCCTTTCTGAAATATTAAGGCTAAAACATCAGTTTCTAGTATCCCTAAAACGCTTGATGTACTCAGAGGCGCTCTCACTAGATTTCTGCTTAACCGATGTCAAATGCGAAAGCCTAAGTTCTGTTTCGCCTATATAAAAGTAATCATGGAATTTTCGCTCCAAATCATCCCACGTTTGGATGGAGTTCGGCGGGAGCGCCGAAAACCAAGTGAAAGCGGTGCCGAATAGCGAGAGAGAAAATAGTCTAACCTTTAGAGCATCTATCCCGCTAACTTCTCCACACTATGCGAAAAATTGACTAACGTGCTCTAGTGTGGTCTTGCTACCCTCGCCATCGAACTTAGTGAATTCAGGGATTCTATAGCCGCGGGGGTAGGGCACTATATCAAGATGGTCGGGGTATGGCTTACGGTAAACCCTAACCCGTCCCTTGGGCACGAAGCCGACACACTCTCTAAATTTGAAGCGAAGCAAGGCTTCAGCGTACTCAAATTAAGCAAAGCATGCTTCGGCATGCTTGGATTTGGATAATATGCACGAGCGAGGCTTTGAAGCGCACTTAGATTTCAGGTGAAGCATGACTTCGGTATGCTTTGTTCTTAGAACAGATTACGTCACGCGAAGCAAGGCCTCGGTGCGTATTGAGATAACAAAGCAAGGCTTCTTGAGCTTGATCCTGTAGTGAATGAAAAGGATATTTGGTGTGGATTCACTGAACCTGCGATGAGTTGAGCCACCTACGACTCTAGGCCACCTTCGACCTAGGGCCACCTTCGACTCTGGGATGCATCAGGCCGGAGCCTGGAATCCCGGACTCATCGAGCCATCGCTCGGAAGTCCTGGACACCTCGAGTCGTCGCTCGAGGGAGTCCTAAAGCCCAGTTCTACGGGCCCAGAGGCGCTATGTAGCCTTCGGAAGGGTGCTCTGGATTTTGTAAAGCGAAGCAAGGCTTCGAATTTCAAATAAAGCGAAGCAAGGCTTCGGGTTTTTGATAAAGTTAAGAAAGGCTTCGAGTTTTTAAATGCGAAGCAAGGCTTCGAATTTTAATAACGGAGCAGGGTTTTGTTTTGCTTTAAAGGCGAAGTAAGACTTCGGTTTTAAGGCGAAGTATGACTTCAATGATTTATTGAAATAATTGCAAATTTGCACAACGAAGTGGGGCTTCGGACTGTGTACATACCTCATAAAGTGAGGGTGAAAGGCTCGCCTCGTAGCCCCTAGGGCATCGGAGGACTTTGGCATGCGAAGCGGAGCCCCTTGTCGGAGGGTGCGCTCTGAGGCGCGAGGGATGGTGGAAGGCGAAAAAAGCCTTCGAGCTGCACTCGAAGCCCCTTGCCGGAGGGTGCGCGGAGCTAGAAAACTCCGAAGCTCCCCCCTCAAGTGCACTTCGCAGCGCCAGAGAACTTAGCTTTTAGTACTAAGTTCCTCACAGTGAATATGGCATAGTTTTGCCTCTACTGAATATGGCATAGTTTTGCCTCTACTGAACCTCTTGAAAAACTGTCTATTACAAGGGCATGGCCTTGCTTCTATAGGCACGCAGGCCAAAGGAAAAGAGCTATATGCCCTCTGCAGGTTATAGGCCTTATAGGGGCAAGAAGGGAAAAAAACTAGATTACTGTAGAAACAACTTTACAGCTTTACAGACGTGTCAGATAAACGTCACTTCTGAGCAGCTAAACAACATACTAGGGGCGGAGGGGCCCCCGGTATGGCTCTACACTGCAACGGAGTGAAGATATTTCAGTGAAAAAGCTACTGCTAAAATACTCTACTGGTATTCCAAGAAAAGAGACTACTCAAAGTAAATATCCTAAATGAAATTACTGAAAATCTAAAAAGAGTAATTACTGGGCAGAAAATTAATTCAGCAAATCAGGCAATATTAGCAGCTAACATCAAGGTTTCAGAGGGCAAACTATTGATGTTCTAAACAGGACAGTTACACAAGTGAAAATCTGGAGAAATCAACTTAGTGGATCTAAGATGAGGTCTGAACAGAGATAAATTTTCATCTACTAAGCTGCAAAAATGTCTGAAAGAACCTACTCATTCATATGGCACAAGCAAACTCAAATCTAGAGGAATTCAGATCAATAGTGTACTGAAAACAGAAGCAGCACAAGGAGTAACAGTCAATTCTGACAACTTTGTGCAAATACACATTATACTCAGAATTGAATAGAATCAACTAGGAACAATCAACTCAATCTTAACCTCAAGAACAGAAAATTTCAATCCATCTGTACATCAAAGTTTATCAAACTCAAATTGAAGACAGAAAGAGGAAGATCTGAATATGTTCTGCAAAAACTGGTAGCAATAAATTTCATTCAGTTCATACCACCTGAAATCAATCTGGTACAGAGTAGATTGACAATCAATATTGTGCTGAACAAAGTACCTCTCCTGCTAAGAACAATAAGTGCAGAGATAAACTTGGATATAGAGACCCAAACACACCCAGTTCTCACAAGAGCCAATAATCAAAACAGATAAACAAAAACTTATCAACACCTGAGAGACAAAAATCTGCAACAAATTTGGTTCCACTGAAAGAGTATTCAGAGAAATTTAGTAGCCTAATAAATATGTATGTTCTCTAGAAGGTAAGAATCAACCAGCAAAAACAAAGAGAGAGACACAATACCATCGGCTGAATCTGGAGCAAGAAAACTAAAAACAACCTGGTTTAATAATCTCAGCAAAAGAGACAGGATTACCTATGAATCGCATCTGGACTTTGAAGTTTGGATTCACTGGAGTTCTGTGGTGGCGAATCTTCTCTGTAGTTCGTCTAGGAAAAATCCAAGAGAAAACTCAGCCACAAAGCAGAAGATTTCAGATCAACCCAGCTGCGCACAAACAGCTGAAATCAGATTACAGACTACAGTAACGAAAATCATGTAGCTCCTCAAGCCAAACCGCTGTAGTTTATCCGAAAAATCCAGAAATCAGTCATCACTCAGATCGAACAGAAAAACATTCATTCCCTTTTGAGTTTTGTTCTGCGTATCTTTTCACACGTACAGACACTTGGAGAAGAAGACCCTTAAAAAGGAACTTCTAGAAGACACTTTTACAAAAGACCCCTTAGGCAATTTCAGAATTGAAAATCCTAAAAATTACCCCTATTTGACTAAAAAAATACAACTTGACTCACCCTTTCAATATATTTTCAGAATATGACAATTCTAAAAATATACCAAAAGTTTACACTACTAAACTGAAATACTCAAATTAAAACTAAACTCCTATTTATTGTATTTAAAACTTTTAGTGAATCGACGGTTTTCAGCAAAAACCGTCAAAGCCTCGCCTGATCGTCGACGACCGCCATTAGTCCGTGAACTCGACTGCTAGCAAGTCTCTCCCACTCTCGATCCCTCGAGCCGCCTCATCACTTGAACTGGCTTCCCTTTCGTTGACTCGATCGACAATTCGTCTTGATCAAACTTCAACTCATGTCCTGCTCGATCTCTATGCGTACATCTGAGTCCACTCTCGACTTCGACTGACACCCTCGACCATCTAGCATTAGACTCCCCATCTAACCCTGATCTCATGCCATCGACAGTTGACGAGTAACTCAAGCCTGCACACACGAGACAAACATAGATACACACGCATATCCAGACATCTAGACACAACCTAATGACAAACACCCTGTCAATCACTCATCATAACCATGAACCATAGTGATACACCTCACTATGTTCCTCAATCTCCCCCTTGATGAGTGCATTGACAACTCAAGATCAAAAGAAGGTTAAAGCAAAAAATTCAGCACACAAGTGACTACGAAAGCTCTAACGAGATCAAAACAAAGAAATATGTCACTTCACAAGGAATGGATGTTAGAGCAAAAACTACCTCAAAAGCTTACAAGATCAACAAATTAACCAAAAGTTCATGAACTCTCCCCTTTGGCAATGCATATATCAAGATAGCCCCATGAGTTTAGAGAGTAAAGTGTACATGCAATGCTTCCAGAATATGATTAAATCCAATTACAGTACAAACACTTCTTGTGCCTCACAAACTGTCCTAGCTAATTGTATGACAAGCTTGAATGTACACAATCTAAGTATCAGTATGAGCAAGTATTTTGATGTTTAAGCAAAGAAAAGCATCACTACCCAGACTAGTATACTAGACATGGCAAGGTAAGAGATACAAAAGCTAGTCAAAACAAACTCAAAAAGCACATCCCACTACAAGGAGCTGAAACAAACTTGATATGCGAGAAAGTTAAACTTTTATCCTTTTTATTTTTTTAATGTCAGGGGTTATTTGCAAGTCAACCTTATGCTAACCGATCAAGCCAAGCGTAGGATAAACCATGGGAAGCTTAAGGCATTGATCATGGTATACACTTCAATGTCCCAGTTCAAACCAAAGTGCAATGGTAAGCAGTCTAGAACAAAGTAGTGCGACTACGCAAACCCACCTAGATCTTTTCAATTTTATCACAACTTCTGTATTTTAGTTTCATTTTCATCATTGTCATTTTTTATTTTTCAATTTTTCCATTTTTTTATTTTTGAGCATAACAAGATCAAGTTGCGTATGAGCATCTAAGTAAAAAGGACAAAGCTATCAAGTAAGTAATGAATAGCAAAAGCACCCTAGCCTATTCATGCTAGTTTCCAGACTTAGTAGTGACCATTTTCAAATTTTCACAAAGAAAAGCCATGCTCAAGACATATAGATAGATGAGTTCATTCTAAGCATAATCAAACAAGAATATAAGACAGAAATGTAAAGTGCACACAAAGGCATGTACATGTGAAAGCAATTAATCATATTTCAGAAGCATATGCAAAAGTACACAACTCCCCCTCACATGATGCCATAAGAATGACAAATGCCAAGCTCTCCCCTCAAAAATGCAAAAGGAGAAGCATCGAGAGGCTTGGTGAAAATATCTGCAAGCCGATTCTGAGTATCGACAAAACTCAATTCAATATCTCCTTTTCATTGCGATCTCTTAAAAAATGATAATGCACGTCAATGTATTTGGTCCTAGAATGCTGTATTAGGTTGTTTGCTAAACTGATTGTACTTGTATTATCGCAAAATAATGGAACAAGTGAAAAATCCAACCCAAAGTCCCGCAAAGTAGAAACCATCCACAAAATATGTGCGCAACAGCTAGCGGCAACTACATATTCAGCCTCGGCTATAGACTGTGCAACGCTAGACTATTTGCATGAAGACCAACATACAAGAGATGAACCCAGAAAATGACACGTCCCAGAAGTACTCTTGCGATCAATACGACATCCAGCAAAGTCAGCGTCCGAAAAACCTCTCAAGCATAATGAAGATGATGCAGAGTACCAAATACCAAATTCAAGAGTGTGCTTGAGGTACCTTAAAATACACTTGACAGCTTGACGATGTGAAGCCCTGGGAGAAGCCTGATAATGAGCGCATAGACACACAACAAAGTGTATATCCGACCTCGTAGCCGTAAAGTAAAGGAGGGAGCCAATCATACTGCGATACTCCTTCTGGTCCACTTCTTCTCCGTCTTCATCTGGATCAAGTGCAACAGAAGTACCCATCCGGGTAGCAAGAGGTTTAGCATCAGACATGTCAAAGCATTTAAGCAACTGTATTTTGTTTGATGGACAAATGTTCCTTGTTTTCTTTGCTTGATTTGCAAACCTAGGAAGAAAGTCAGCTCGCCCATCATCGACATCTCAAATTCCCTGCTCATGGATTCAGCAAACTCGGCGACAAGAGTATGAGATGAACCACCAAATATTATATCATCAACATATATCTGAACGAGTAAAAAATCTTTTCCATGCATGAGAGTATACAAAGTTTTGTCAACAGAGCCCATTTTGTACCTGTGCTCAATCAATAATGTCCTAAGACGGTCGTACCAGGCCCTCGGAGCTTGCTTGAGCCCATATAGAGCTTTGTGAAGTTTAAAGACCCTATGGGGTACTTGGAATTTTTAAAGCCTGGAGGCTGCTTGACATACATGTCCTCTCCTATTAAACCATTTAGGAAAGCGCTTTTTACATCCATTTGAAAGAGTTTAAAACCACGTGAAGATGCAAAGGCAAGCAAGATCCTAATGGCCTCAAGTCGAGCTACCGGTGCAAAAGTTTCTCCAAAATCAACCCCCTCGACTTGAGAATACCCTTGAGCCACAAGCCTAGCTTTGTTTCACTATAGCCCATCCTCCCCCTGTTTGTTTTTGAAAATCCATTTTGTTCCAATGATGTGAATGTTAGGGCGTGGATCAATGTGGATCCAAACCTAATTTCTATCAAAATTTTCAAGTTCCTCATGCATGGCGTTGATCCAACTCGCATCAGACAAATCATGACTAACATCCAAAGGTTCAAAATTTGCAACAAAAGTAGAATCAACTTAAAGAGCATGAGATCGGGTTACTCGTTCATTTAGATCGCCGATGATCTGTTTCGGAGGATGCATTCTTTGAATACGAAGTGATGCTTCTCTCTACGACAGAATCTCCCCCTCAACTCTTGCCGAAGTTTGCTCCAAGCTCTTAGAAGTAGAATCTTCAGGTCCTCTTATCAAAGTAGTCGAAGCTTCTAGAGTTGCCATAGAGGGAGGTAGTGCTACAACATCAAGATCTTCATCATCTGATGGTTCTTCTTCCTCAAAAAGTGTTTCACTCATATCGTGCTCACTTGCAAATTTAAAATTAGTACTAACACATGGAGAAGTCTCATCAAAAGACACATCACAAGATTCAACTATAGTGTTAGTTTCAAGATTGAAAACACGATAAGAGTGACCATGCAAAGAATAGCCCAAAAAGATTCCATTGGATGCACGCGATTCAAATTTGTCCAAATTACCTGTCACGCCCCGATTTAATAAATCTTGACCTTTATTGAAATTCCATAGAAAATCAATAAACCAAGATGTTCATCATGCGACCACGTAAAATACGAGCAATCATTCACGGTTCATAGACCGTATTAGTACAAAAGTGAATAAAGATGAAGAGAAACTAATAAATCAAAGGGTCCTAGATGAACACCTCCTTCCAGTCTCGCCTTGACTGGGTCGCTACTCCAGACCTTCATCCTCCTCGTAGTAGATGGGCTCTGGTGGTGTAAGTCAATGGGGGTGAGTACAAACGTACTCAGCAAGCCACCGAATGCAAATATAATGCAAAGTACTAACAAGGGGGATAGTGGCTAATTTTGCGGAAAAGCATAATTGTAAAGCAATTAAATGTGAGCAAGTTATTAGTACTGAAATGTAAACATGTGTATGCATCATCATCTTCTAACTCGAGGGGTACAGTCAGCCCCACCTCGCTCAACAGTCCTTACATGCCATGAATAACTCAACCATTCACACAATAGTAAACTAACTGCGAGTAGTCACACAACCCACCCTTGACTGTGGGCTTGGCTTTTCGAAAAGATTAAATACTATGATCAGAGATGTACCACTGTACCCACAAGGCACGCACTCACCACTTACACCAAAGTGTAACGAGATGACTCATACCATGGGAACTCGTGCCAAAACCTTCCATATGGTCCTCCTCGACCCGACAACACCCTCTTATGGGTTTCGTATCGTGTCTCGACACGTCGAGCCTCACCATACCCTCCCTTGAGCCACGTCGGTACAAGTCACCCGCAGGTTGCCCCTTGCCCCCTCCACTATGGTGCATCGAGTCGGATTGTTCCATACTTTCAGTTAGGACTTACCCATTAGACTTGTGGTTGGTACGGAAGTGCTTTGCAACAGATCCCGCAGACCGGTCCTTATAGTGCCCCGGGTGCGACCAACCAATGCCCTAGCTTGCACCCGGAACCCACCATACTTATAACATAGCCAACTCCAACAGAGTCCAAAGATAAGAGTAATGGGGAAATTTCATATAGTAGAATCCATCTATCTACGACTCATTCGTTTTATCCTATAGCAGTTGTGCCGGTACATTGGGCACTAGCTAATACTTTTATAGTAGAGTGACAAAGAGTTAAGGCTCAATAAGCATGGCTTGGGTTCGCACACAAGGACAGGGATCTAATAAATATAAGTGTAGGGCGTGATATTTGACTAATGCAATATTAACCTATGAGTTATAGCGATAATTTATTAAAACATGGGTTCAATGATGATCAAAATGGGGGTTGTGACTTGCCTTGCTCAGCAAATGGTGATGGAGGAACCTCAGGATAAAACTCCAGCTCCTCGACGAACTCGTAGTCTTCTCGATACGAAAAAATAAACAATACATTCAATAAACACATAAAAATTCACCAAATAATAGACATACATGTTTATGGGTTTTATTATGTGAAGTAAAGTTTTAATATTCTGAAGTTTGGTGAAAAATAGAAAAACTTATATTTTAAGGTTTTCCCTAATTTATTTTCTGAATTTACTATTTTATCGCTAAGGGGTTTTTATTCATTTAATTAATAAGTTTATTTTGGGCAATAGTAACATACTGTTTTTATGGCATTAATGTGTAGAGAATAAAATGCTGAATTTAATAAAATTTTAATGGTGAAATTTGGAGTTAAAATGAGCAAGTTATGAATTTTCAAAGTTTAAACAATTTTCTGGAATTTTATTTAAACAGAAAATAGGATTTAGTCCACGGTGAGCCAGGCTCACGGTGGACCGCTGTACTGTGCGCGTGGACCCGAGCGATGTGGATCGTTGGATCTAGATCCAGCGGCCAGATGCGAGGCGGGTGGGTTTAATGGGATTGAACGGCCAGGATTAAAATGCACCGAATGGGTACGCGTGGACGCACGAGATCGATCCAAGCTTTTAAGTTACGATCAACGGCCAGGATTAAAACATGCCGGTTTGACCAGATCCGAGGGCCCGGATTAAATCCCGAAGGGATTTAATCGTACCCCTCCGATCACGATCGGACGGCCGTGATGCGGTCCGGCATGGCATGGGCGTAAGGGGGCATGTACCCCTTCGTCTCTGGCGACGGCGGCCTCGGGTGCGGCGGCGACGGCGCCAGCGAGCGCCTATGGGCCTAGCTATCGGCCGAAATGGAACGGGGTGAGGATGGCGGTCACGACGGTACCTTCGGTGGTGGCGACGAGCGGTGGACGGTGACCGGCGACGAGGGTAGACGAAGGAGGTCTTCGGGAGCTCATCGGCGATGGCGATCCGGCGGGTTCTACGGCCAACCGAGGGGGTGGTCGAGGATGGGTGGGCTCTGGCGGTCACGAGGGTGGCGGTGGCTAGGACGGAGGGGGTCTGAGGCGGCGGCGATCGGTGGCCGGAGTTGAGGCAGAGGGAAAACCCGAAAAAGGGGTGGCGGCGCTCTGGATCGCACAGGCTTGTGCTAAGGCGGTGTGGGCAGAGGGCGGTGGCCGGAGGGGTTTAAATAGGAGGGGTCGCCGACGTAAGGAGGGAAGGAAACCGAGGGTTTCCAAGAACTCCGGCGAGGGTTTCCAAACCTTCGGCCAGGCTTCCTTCTTTGGGGAAAACGCGTCGGTTTCCATGGAAGGTGATCACCGTCGGTAGGGGAAAGGGAATCCGGGCTCGGATCAGCGAGATCAAGCGGCCGGCGGCGAGAAATCAGAAAGAGATCGCCGGGAAAGGAAGGGGGAAATCCCCTTCCAACGAAGACGAAGGTCCTGACAGATGCGCTCCACCTGTCAACGGGCGAACGGAAAAGAGAGCGCTGACAGGCGGGTCCTGGTGACCAGAGAGCGAGGGACGGGCTCGGGTGGCTGACGGGTGGGCCAGGAGGGGGACGGGCGTTGGGAGGAGAGAGGGGACGCGAGCGCCGACAGGTTGGTCCCACCTGTCGGTGGCTTGCGGTCGGACTGGGCCGGGCTCGGGGAAGATTGAGGGTTGAGGCCCAATAAGATTAATAAATGTTTTCTGATTTAAAATAAATCTAGTAATTCATTTATTTGATTAAGGGTTGAATCACTGTTGATAAAAATTTGTAAAAATTCCTGAAATTTTGTCTTGGCCTCTAGTTTATTCCATAAATTTTTCAAGTCCATATTTTGAATATTTATCCTTGTTTGGCTTTAATAGGGCTCTTTTAGGATTTTCTTTAGTAATAAAATTCAGAAATTTCTTTAATAATTATTTTTCTTTTATTTTATTTCTTTTTAAATCTTGGGGTGTTACAATCCTATCCCCCTTATAGAGAATCTCGTCCTCGAGATTAGGATCAATCCTCAAATAACTCCGGATGCTGTGCCTTGAGTTCTTCCTCTTTTCCCATGTAGCTTCCTCTACGGGATGATTGCTCTACTAAACCTTACAGAAGCGGATGATGCGACTTCTGGTGGTTCTTTCCTTAACTTCCAAGATTTTGACGGGCTTTCTTGACAATGTTTCTTGGAGTTGATCTTACAGAACGACGACGAACGAATCATTTTGAGTTGAAGCTGGAGGTGGATTCTTTCCTTCAGATTGGGACTATGACCTAATAGGTATAGGAGGAAGAGGGAAATGATACTAAGTTTTATTCCAAAATGTCGTTCTTGCGATTATATTTATTGTCTTTTATTTTAATTCTTCACTCATGCCTTATTTTTGACTTGAGTGGCAATACAAACAAGAAAAAGAAAACAATCAATCGTAAATACTACTTCTATGGCAGCTCAGGGGATGGCTCGATCACGGGCTCAATGGAGACGGTCGGGGAGGTGGAACTGGAAGGTCCGGTGGGAGGTGCGCTGCGGGAAATCCTCTTGGGCCTCACGGTGGGGACCCAAAGTGATTTCCGCTTGCGAGGCGGAGGGGGTGCGATCTCCTCGATATCCTTCTTCAGTTCCTCAATCTGATGACGGAGCTGATGATTGTTGGCGACGCGCTGCCGTAGGAGCTCATTCTGGCATCGTAGCTCCTCTGCCTCGGCAGCCAATCGGTGTCCCTGCTGGATGCGGCGACGAAGATCTCCGTTCTCGCGGTTCAGATCCTCAGAAGAGTGTCGGTAAAAATCGATCGTGTCGCGCTGTCTGTTGGCATCCTGTAGTGCCTCAAAGTGGAGCTCGTCCATCGCCTTCAACAGGCGCACGGTGTGTCCAACTGCAGAGTGGCGCTGGGAGAGCGTACTGACGTAGTCACTGTGGGGACTCCCTGGAGTACGAAGGGGCACAAAGTGATAATCCGTATCGTAGAGCTCACTGTCGTAGATCATCCGGAGCTCGGTGAGGGCCTGGAGATCGGTGCGCTGGCTGGCAACCAAGAAGGTAGGTCCTCCGCCTCGATAGGTGTGGGCTGTCTGTGGTGAGGACTGGATGACGATGGTGACCTCGCAGTAGCTCTATTCCTCGTCGGGGAAGACTCCATGGAACATCGGCTCGTGCTCAAATCCGAGGAAACCGACGAGCATGCGTAGCTCGCGGATGAATCCAGCCTCGTCACGAAGAGTCCCGCTCATGGTATGGACCGACATCTACAAAAGAGAGAAAGTTTTTGTGAAAACCTCGGAAGATGAGAGGATAAGTAATTTTGTAAGAAAAATATAGTTATTATATGTCCTAGGGTTAGGTCTGTTTGGCTTCCTACAGTCAAGTCGGCTCTGATACCATCTTGTCACGCCCCGATTTAATAAATCAGGACCTTTATTGAAATTCCATAGAAAATCAATAAACCAAGACGTTCATAATGCGACCACGTACAATACGAGCAATCATTCATCGTTCGTAGACCGTATTAGTACAAAAGTGAATAAAGATGAAGAGAAACTAATAAATCAAAGGGTCCTAGATGAACGCCTCCTTCCAGTCTCGCCTTGACTGGGTCGCTACTCCAGACCTTCATCCTCCTCGTAGTATACGGGCTCTGGTGGTGTAAGTCAATGGGGGTGAGTACAAACGTACTCAGCAAGCCACCGAATGCAAATATAATGCAAAGTAATAACAAGGGGGATAGTGGCTAATTTTGCGGAAAAGCATAATTGTAAAGCAATTAAATGTGAGCAAGTTATTAGTACTGAAATGTAAACATGTGTATGCATCATCATCTTCTAACTCGAGGGGTACAGTCAGTCCCACCTCGCTCAACAGTCCTTACATGCCATGAATAACTCAACCATTCACACAATAGTAAACTAACTGCGAGTAGTCACACAACCCGCCCTTGACCGTGGGCTCGGCTTTTCGAAAAGATTAAATACTCTGATCAGAGATGTACCACTGTACCCACAAGGCACGCACTCACCACTTACACCAAAGTGTAACGAGATGACCCATACCACGGGAACTCATGCCAAAACCTTCCATATGGTCCTCCTCGACCCGACAACTCCCTCTTATGGGTTTCGTATCGTTTCTCGACGCGTCGAGCCTCACCATACCCCCCCTTGAGCCACGTCGGTACAAGTCACCCGTAGGTTTCCCCTTGCCCCCTCCACTATGGTGCATCGAGTCGAATTGTTCCATACTTTCAGTTAGGACTTACCCATTAGACTTGTGGTTGGTACAGAAGTGCTTTGCAACAGATCCCGCAGACCGGTCCTTATAGTGCCCCGGGTGCGACCAACCAATGCCCTAGCTTGCACCCGGAACCCACCATACTTATAACATAGCCAACTCCAACAGAGTCCAGAGATAAGAATAACGGGGAAATTTCATATAGTAGAATCCATCTATCTACGACTCATTCTTTTTATCCTATAGCAGTTGTGCCGGTACATTGGGCACTAGCTAATACTTTTATAGTAAAGTGACAAGGAGTTAAGGCTCAATAAGTATGGCTTGGGTTTGCACACAAGGACGGGGATCTAATAAATATAAGTGTAGGGCCTGATATTTGACTAATGCAATATTAACCTATGAGTTATAGCGATAATTTATTAAAACATGGGCTCAATGATGATCAAAATGGGGGTTGTGACTTGCCTTGCTCAGCAAATGGTGATGGAAGAACCTCGGGATAAAACTCCGGCTTCTCGACGAACTCGTAGTCTTCTCGATACGGAAAAATAAATAATACATTCAATAAACAGATAAAAATTCACCAAATAATAGACATACATGTTTATGGGTTTTATTATGTGAAGTAAAGTTTTAATATTCTGAAGTTTGGTGAAAACAGTCAAACTTATATTTTAAGGTTTTTCCTAATTTATTTTCTGAATTTACTATTTTATCCCTAAGGGGTTTTTATTCATTTAATTAATAAGTTTATTTTGGGCAATAGTAACATACTGTTTTTATGGCATTAATGTGTAGAGAATAGAATGCTGAATTTAATAAAATTTGAATGGTGAAATTTGGAGTTAAAATGAGCAAGTTATGAATTTTCAAAGTTTAAACAATTTTCTATAATTTTATTTAAACAGAAAATAGGATTTAGTCCACGGTGAGCCAGGCTCACGGTGGACCGCTGTACTGTGCGTATGGACCCGAGCGATCTGGATCGTTGGATCTGGATCCAGCGGCCAGATGCGAGGCGGGTGGGTTTAATGGGATTGAACGGCTAGGATTAAAACGCACCGAATGGGTACGCGTGGATGCACGAGATCAATCCAAGCTTTTAAGTTACGATCAACGGCCAGGATTAAAACATACCGGTTTCACCAGATCCGAGGGCCCTGATTAAATCCCGAAGGGATTTAATCGTAGCCCTCCGATCATGATCGGACGGCCGCGATGCGGTCCAGCACGGCACGGGCGTAAGGGGCCATGTACCCCCTTCGTCTCCGGTGACGGTGGCCTCGGGTGCGGCGGCGACGGTGGCGGCGAGCGTCTATGTGCCTAGCTATCGGCAGAAATGGAATGGGGTGAGGATGGCAGTCACGACGGTACCTTCGGCGGTGGCGACGATCGGTGGACGGCGACGAGGGTGGACGAAGGAGGTCTTCGGGAGCTCGTCGGCGATGGCGATCCGACGGGTTCCACGAGTAACCGAGGGGTGGCCGAGGATGGGTGAGCTCTGGCGGTCACGAGGGTGGTGGTGGCTAGGACGGAGGGGGTCCGAGGCGGTGGCGATCGGTGGCCGGAGTTGAGGCAGAGGGAAAACCCGAAAAAGGGGTGGCGGCGCTGTGGATCGCACAGGCTTGCGCTAAGGCAGTGTGGGCAAAGGGCGGCCAGAGGGGTTTAAATAGGAGGGGTCATCGGCGTAAGGAGGGAAGGAAACCGAGGGTTTCCAAGAACTCCGGCGAGGGTTTCCAAACCTTTGGCCAGGCTTCCTTCTTCGGGGAAAACGCGTCGGTTTCCATGGAAGGTGATCAACGGCGGTAGGGGAAAGGGAATCCGGGCTCAGATCGGCGAGATCGAGCGGCCGGCGGCGAGAAATCAGAAACAGATCACCGGGAAAGGAAGGGGGAAATCCCCTTCCAACGAAGACGAAGGTCCTGACAGGTGGGCTCCACCTGTCAACGGGCGAACGGAAAAGAGAGCGCCGACAGGCGGGTCCTGGTGACCAGAGAGCGAGGGACGGGCTCGGGTGGCTGACGGGTGGGCCAGGCGGGGGACGGGCGTGGGGAGGAGAGAGGGGACGTGATCTATGACAGGTTGGTCCCACCTATCGGTGGCTGGCGGTCGGACTGGGCCGGGCTCGGGGAAGATTGAGGGTTGAGGCCCAATAAGATTAATAAATGTTTTCTGATTTAAAATAAATCCAGTAATTCATTTATTTGATTAAGGATTGAATCACTGTTGATAAAAATTTGTAAAAATTCCTGAAATTTTGTCTTGGCCTCTAGTTTATTCCATAAATTTTTCAAGTCCATATTTTGAATATTTATCCCTGTTTGGCTTTAATAGGGCTCTTTTAGGATTTTCTTTAGTAATAAAATTCAAAAATTTCTTTAATAATTATTTTTCTTTTATTTTATTTCTTTTTAAATCTTGGGGTGTTACATTACCTCGCTTTAGGATGAAGCAACACCATCCAAACACTCTGAAAGTGAGTGACATTGGGCTTCCTCCCAAAACAAAGTTCATAAGAAGTCACATTCAGCAAAGAGCGCAAAAAGATCCTGTTGGAGATGTAGCATGCTGTACTCATGGCTTCAGCCCGGAATTTTCTAGGAGTTCTATGCTCGTTGAGCATCATCCTAGACATCTCCACAAGTGTGCGATTTTTCCTCTCAACCACCCCATTTTGTTGAGGGACTCTAGGTGCATAAAATTGATGTTCAATTCCATGTTCAAGGCAAAATTCTGCAAAACAGCTATTCTTGAACTCAGCGTCGTTGTCGCTTAAAATAACTTTCATTGCACCATGGAGTTCATTCAATAGCGTCAGTGCTAAGATCCGAAAGTGTATGAACACTTCATCCTTTCTCATAAGAAAAAAACCCAAGAGTAACGAGAGTAGTCGTCAACAACAACAACTACGTACAATTTTCCACATAATGAGCTAACCCGGGATGGACCAACATTATCCATGTGAAGAAGCTCACCAGGTCGCTCAGTAATTACCATGTTTATGGGGGAATGCAAGGCAGCAACCATTTTTCCAAGACGACATGGAGCACAAATTAGGTTCTTCTCAAATTTTAGCTTGGGCAATCCTCGGATGAGTCCTAGGGCACTCAATCTCGCAAGAAGATCAAAGCTCATGTACCCTAGTCTCCTATGCCACATCCAAAGCTCAGAAGACGTTTCAGGTAAAAGACAATGAGAAGATCCAAATGACTCAGAGAAATCAGGTCCAAAAACTCTCCCTACTCTCAAAATTTTGAAATGAAAGCACCAGAAGAATCAAGCACATAAGAGGTATCACGACCAAAATGAACCTCAAAGCCTTCATCAAGCAATTGTGAAACAGAAAGTAAATTGTACCCTAAGTCCTCAACCAAAACAACATTAGTGAGAGTGAAATGTTCATTGATTTTGATCATACCTTTGCCTTTCACTCTGCTTCTGTAATTGTTTCCAAACATGATGCTTTCTCGATGCTTGGCTGAGGTGAAGCTGGAGAACCATGAAGACTTTCCAGTCATGTGACGCGAACACCCGAAATCCATGATCCACTTGTCCTCCAGCCTTCCATGCCTCCCCTAAGTAGAGATGGGAGATCTCAAGTACTCAGTGCTGGGTTTAGAAATAAGATGCCTAGGTATCCAACACTGAACTACTCAAGAGGTAGGTAAAGCAAGAGACTGAGTAGGATGAGAGTCATATTGAACATGAGGCCTTCTTGCAAAGTGTTGAGGTCTCCTAAAATGATTTGGACCAAAATGCCTACGTGGTCTATCATCATATGAAGCATGGTATAAACCACGATGGGCATAGCTACTCATATAACTATGTGGAACCTCATAATCAGAATAAGTATGATAACCATAATCATGCAAATCAAATGAAGGATAATCATGAAAGTTTAAAGCATGAGCACGACATTCATCTTTCATATGTATATAGCAAAAACCAATCAAATGACCTACACGATGACAATAAGAGCAATGAAAAACTTTCTTATGTGTAGGTTTATAGGTTTCTGGTGCAAACCTCATAGTTTTTCTAGGTTTTTGCTTGGAGTCTGTCTTGAGTGGTGGAATGATTATCTTTTTAGGTTGGGTAGGATTTTTGGCTTTTTGAGGTGTGTCTAATTGGGCTCTCTCTTTCTCAAGGGTAGTTGGTAGAGTGAACACAGTTTGGCTTGGAGTATTTGATGAAGTTCTCTCATAACCTAACCCAAGAGCTAACCCTGCTCTGTCAGCACACATGTTTGTTTTATCCAAAAGCAAATCCATTTTGCCCTTCTCTTCAGTGCATTTGTCTACCATGGAAAGAAGATAATCATTCTCACACTTAAGTTTTTCTACTTGCTCTCTAGCGAAGTTGTGTTGGTCCTTCAGGATGATGCAGGTGGAACATGATGGTTGTACATCCTTAGAACATTTAGCACTCTCCAATCTAGCCTTAAGCTCATCAATATGCTTATCTCTCAGATTAATGCTTTCAACAAGTAAAGGACAATTTAAGCATTCATTGATGACACAAGGACTAGAATCCACCTCCAAGAGTTGCTTCTGAACATTTTCAAGTTTTTCAAGGTTTTGTGCATGAATCAGACGCAATTGAGAAAATTCATCCATAACGACGAGACATGACTCACATTCAACAATTTCAGACTTAGACTTCAACAAAGCAAGTTTGGTAGAAAGAGATTCAATTTTAAGCTTTAGTTCCTTTCGTTCTTTAGCAGCAAGTTTAAGTAGTCTATCTTGTGAAATAATTGCATCATGTAATTCATCATTTTGAACAAGTAACTAGTCAAGTGATAGACTAACCTCAGATGAGTCAATCTCATCACTACTATGCTTGTCATTGGCCATGAAGCAGAGGTCGTTGAAGTCCTTCATATTTTCCTTCTTTTCTTCACTCTTGCCTGGTTCTTCTTCATCAGATCTTGGTTCTTCACTCGAGTTGTTGTCGATGTCACTGAGTGCATCCACGAAAGCTCTAGCCATCCTTTCTGTCACTTTTCCTCTTTTGCCTTTGAAGAATGGTTTTTTGTCTCTTTTCTGATATTTGTGTTCATGTTCATTCTTGGCTTTCAGTTTTGGGCAATTAGCTTTAATATGATTAAGATCACCGCACTCAAAACACCCTCGAGAGCCTCCTCTTCTTTGATCTCTTCCATCATTGTAGAGCCTAGTGAATTTTTTGACTATAAGAGCAAGCTCTTCATCGTCTAATGTGTCCACTTGTTCTTTTGTGATAGAGACCAAAGAAGATAAGGCAAAATCCTTAGACAAAGCACAAACTCGAGACACACTACCTTCAGACGAGGTGCCACTGCCGGAACTAGAAACTAGTGCCATGGATTGCCGCAAAGAGTTCCCAATTCCAGAACGAGATGCCTTGGCGATCTCGGTGGACTTAAGCTTACTAAAAAGTTCATCGCATGTCAAAGTATCAAAGCTCACAGACTCTTCAATGCTTGAGATCTTTACTTCCCATATGCTACGATCAAGAGCATAGAGAATTTTGATCACCCTGTCATGATCTGAGTAAGTTAGCATCCCAATGGAGCGCAAGTTGCTAACAATTCCATCAAAACGTGCAAACATGGTATCTACAGATTCGCCGGGGCCTTGCACAAACATTTGGTATTCTTGATTATAAGTGCTCTGTCTCCTAGCCTTAATCTAAGAAGTGCCCTCATGAAATGTTCTCAAAGTCGTCCAGATCTCACATGCAGTTCTAAGGTGCTAGACCCTGTCAAACTCGTTGCAACTTAGACTGATGAACAATATGTTTCTAGCTTTGCTATTACAGTCGTACTGTGACTTCTCAGTCTCTGAGGTACGGGTTTTAGGGATCACATATTGGGAATCAGCAATATCCCAAATTGCACTTCCTTGGCTCAGTAAATAAGCCTCCATGCGCACCTTCCAATAAGCGTAGTCTCGACCATCGAACATCGAAATCTTAGAGTTCTTGTCCATGTCGCCACAAAGATCACAAACCGGTTAAGGTCAACTGGTGATCTAACCGGCTCTGATACCAATTGTGGGATCGGAATGGTGACTAGAGGGGGGTGAATAGACGACTCGACAAAACATTCAACGCACCTCCAAACTTTTCAGATTCAAATTTTAAATAAACAACACAAAACAGACTAAAGATTCAACACCCACCTTAGACAATTAACTTGGTTCTTTGAAACTTACTTGACACATATAACAAAACAACTTAGCTCTAATGGGTCAAGTACAAAAACTATATGAAAACTTGCTATTTAATATCTAAATCAGAAAATACACTCAGAATTAACCATACTCAATAATCTAGACAAAACTGAAACAAATTCAAGGAAGAGCACAAACTATTACCAGAGACTGAAAATATACTTGTGAAGATGAACAGTAAATCAAGAAATAATTCTAAACTGGAACAGTTTCAAAACATTTCAGGAATTAGAGATAGTCACTGTTGGCGTAAAAGATTACGCTAACAGGTTTCTGTAGATTAGAAACTAACAAACGAAGTGTTTGCGAAGTGAACTGTTCCAAGCCTCCGAAAGGATAATAACTTAGAATAGTTCGAATGTGTGTATTGAATAACTTGTATTCGGTCTCTATTACAGGATGAAACGGGGGGTATTTATAGGCCTAAACATTAAGGAAAAGACCTATTTACCCCTCTATTACAACCGACATAATGGAAACTATTCGGTACCCTTAATAGGGCTAAAATGGTAAAAGACTAATCTAATGAGAAAGAAGATAAGTCTTCCATCTTAGCTGACAGGAAAGATCTCAAGAAAGTCTATGTTCGAAGATATACTCCGAACTAAGGTCCATCTTCATACTTCGGGCTTGACTCAAGGCATCTCCGAAGATGCATGTTGGAAACCTTCGAATACATTATCTGCCTTTGTGCTGTTACTGCAATAACCCTGAGGATGGAATATTTTCCCCCAACAGTAGGCCCTCGAATACGCTTCTCCGTTAAGCCTGTAATGTTAGGAGAGCAGTATACGGAAGAAAAAATAACCAGGCGTAGGGGTTATTAGATTTTAATTTATCTCCGAAATGTATGGAGATATAAAACTTCGAATCAGTTTTAAGACAATTACTTTCGAACTATCTTAGAACTGACTCAGGAAGCCCGAAAGCCTTTTAGACTTAGAAGAAATAGCCGTTGGCTTCTTTCTTCTAACGGAAGTTATGGAGTGCGTTAATTTCGGAGAAAAGTAACGGGCAAGAATGCGAAACGGCATGAACTAACGGTAAAAAATGTAAACTCTAGGCTATAAATAGATGGCCTAGAACTTTCTTGAGTACCTTTCCACCACTCTCTTGCAAACAAAACACCCTTTGAGCCCTAGCCTCCATTATTCTCCCAAAGCAACTCAGTAGCTTCAATGGCGAAAACCAAAGGATCTGGAGCACCTTCAGCCTTGGCTCGACAGCAGGCGGCTGCGGCAGCAGCGGCTGCGGCATTGGCGACGGCACCTCCAACACCCGCAGTGACATCCATGGCGGCGGGAGGGGGAAATCCCCAAAGTGTTGGTGATCAAGGTATCTGCCCGGCATCAACAAAATACTTGGATCAATCCTTCCAACTGGGGCCTTCGACCTGCAAAAGAGAATCTCTGGCGGTCGTAGTAGAGGGGAAAATTAGTGCGGGAGTTATGATTCGCAAACCTGGAAAGGAGGTTATCCCATCACCAAGACCCAGAGAAGTGGTCGTCTTCGAAGCCTTTTTCGAAGCCGGCTTAGGTCTTCCAGCAGTGGATTTCTTGGCTGAGGTATTAGATCTATTCCATGTTACTCTCCCTCAACTCTCTCCAAACGCAGTAGCTCGTTTAGCTATCTTCGAATGGGCGTTGAGAGCCGAAGGTTGTGAGGGAAGGGCAGAGATCTTCGCTGCGCTGCATAGAGCTTCGTGCCAGCCAAAAACCTTCGTAGGCCCCGGAGGTGAAAAAATGGTAGTAGCCTTCGGAAGTATTAACTTCAGGCTTCGGGATGAATACGCCCTTCAGTTTCCTGCTAAGGCCATCAATGCAAGATGGTATACCGACTGCATCATGAGATGGTTTTATGCTGAAGTTGGGGCGAGCAGCCGTCTAGCCGGACCTCTGAAAGACATCAACTTCCAAAAGGAAGCCCTCGTGCATCCAGACCAAGGTCAGCTCGAAGCTCGCCTCAGCTTACTTCAGAAGATCAGTCGAAGGTTAAGCATGCGAGACTTAGCCGAAGAATTTCTCGGGCTCCAAATCCCTCCGTTGATGGCCAACTGGCCTATCATCTTTTAAGAGGATTCGGAAGGCGGTCTCCGAAAAATCACTTCAACTTCGAGCCCTGCAGGTAACTTCGAAAACAACATACATTATGCATATTCATTCGAAGGAGTAACTAACTTAACTCATTTTTTAGCTTCTTCAGCCCCTATAACATCGGAGCAAATCATACGGGCTTCGGAGAAGATTTTGGGCGCTCCAACTCCGACCGAAAAGGAATGGAGAATCAAGTTGGTCGGGAGTTGGGAAAGATTTAACAGAGTGTGGGGAATGCTGGAAATCGTTCCGCCCCCTTTGATGGATTGGGTGCCTTCGGAGAAAGGACCCATGAATAGGAAAGCCGAAGCTGGGACTTCGAGCTCCGCCAAGACTCCGGTCAAGAAGGTGGCTCGAAAGCCAAAGAACCCTGCACCTTCGAGTCCAAGGGCTTCAGTCTCTGATTCCCAAGAGGACGAAGGCAGATTGCTTGTGCAGCTGATTGACGAAGATACATCTCAAAGGACTGCACAAACTGAAGTACCTACGAATGTGCTGGAGTCTCAAGAGAACCTTGAGCAAACAAGGACTTCGGCAGTTCAAGAGGATTTACCTCAGGACGAAGTTCCTGCAGATGAAAGTGGAGTCGAAGTTACTATGGATTCGATTCCAGACGAAGCAACAACGACTGCTCAGGAGAACGCTCTGGCAGTCGAAGACTTGACGGCGGACTCAGACGAAGATCTCGCCTTCGATCCGCCAAGCAGTCCAATGATTGCTCGCCGCCAGAACGTCGAAGGTAAACTTCAAATAATTCTTTTATGTTTATTTTGCGTATTTATACGATGTATAATACTTTTGTTTTTACAGAGTCTACTTCTGTGGAAGAGGTCCGTCCGGAAGATACAATCCCTGGACCTTCGACGACTTCGGAGCCAATCCCAGGAGCCACTCAAATGGGGCCTGGAAGAGGCAAAAGAAATATAGACTCCCTCCCTGCTGCAAGCTCTGGATCAACTCCGTCTGAGTCAACAGACGAGAGCCAATCTACCGAGGGGGGCCAGTCTCCGGGGGCTCCGAAGACTACAGGCCAACACTCCGGCCCTTCGTTAGACGAAGATGACCAACAAGCGATAAGTATGCTCCCCCTTCTAGCTCCTTTCTTAGAGCGAAGAACTGGTCTTCGGACTTTGCTCGAGCCTTTGGATCGAGCTAGTCGCGACATAGGGGAGATGAACTTGGTGGCCATTCTGAGCGAGGCGGATAGGTCGGAGCTTAACGCTGCTATGGAACGTGCATCTTACCAGGTACGAAGCATCTGTGAAATAACATCGAATTCACCTACAAATAAATTCTTACCTTGGTTTTTTCTTTTCGCAGCAAATAGTCTTGGCCCGAGCTGCGAATATATCAAATGAACGAGAAATCGCTCGCCTTCAAGAGGAAAATGGAAATCTTCAACAGAATCTCACTATCTCTGAAGGCTGAGTGGTTCAAATGGACAACATAGTGTCAACGGAGCGCAGGGCCAGACAAGGCTTGGAGGCTGTGAACAAGGAGCTCGAAGCAGAAAGGATTGTGCTTCAAGCAGAAGCTGAAAGAATGCGAGCGGAACACGCTACTGCGGGGACCGAGCTTGTCAGGCTTCGAGAGGAAGCTAGCCAGCTTTTGAATCAAAAGAATTCCTTAACTACAGAGTCTGCTAGACTTTCCGGAGTTCTGGGAGAGCTAACTTCGGAGAAGGATGCGCTGATCGAAGATAAGCTGAAGTCCGAGAAGGTAGCTGTGGAAGTTATGGATCAACTGCTAGGTGTTCTGGAGTACTTTGGTACTATCGGGACGCTTCCTTCTGATGACAACATTTCCCTTCTGCACTGGTTGAAAAGGATTCAAGGAGTGGCGAAGCAGATGAAGACAGCAGGCATTCGCTATGGAGAACTCTCCGGACAAGTGGCTGTTGTTGGCCTACTTCGTTACTACGAGGATCTGGGCCGATCGATAACTCCGAGCGCAGGAGAGGGCCAAATTACCTTCGACGACGAGCAGCTTCTGACTCCTTCCGAAGGTGTGGCCGCTGCCTGGCAAGCCTTACAAACTTCATGGAGAGCCGAAGGTCACTCTGCGATCAAGGCTTGGATCGATGAAGGACAACGCCAGAAGCATGGTCGGATCCAAGCTTCGAGTAGTCAGCCTCCTCCGAACCCGCAGGTTTAGATATGTCTTAGGATTTTTGACTATGTAAAGCTTTGTGCTTATGTACGTTTATCAATGAAAATTTGTTTATCATGTTTCTAGGCTTTGCCTCATATGGAAGATATCGAAGTGTTAGATATTAACGACGAACTTCGCTCATTATGGGCTACCTTCGATCTCCTAAAAGTTTACAAGCACCCTCGATTTTTAATTCCTCGAGATAGCTCCGGTGTAATTACGTCCGAAGTAAGCAAAGATATACTATCTTATATTAAAGAGGAAGAAAAAGAGGTTAACTTGGAAACTTCGTCTTCTGAAGACGTTATATGGTCTGAAGACGAAGTTCGAAGTAAAAAGCCTGAAGAACTTGGAAGCTGGGAAAGGAGCCCCGAACGGCTTCGAACTTGGGCCGAGCTTCAACAAGAACAGAAGGACTTTAGAGCTTCGAAGGGAGGCAAGAGAGTTAAACGTAAAGTTGTTAGAACTCCCGGCACTGGAACTAGTCGTTCCAACCCTAGCTCTAGAGATCGAAGAGGTCTTCGATTCCTTCTTGGTATAGATACCAATTTTTCACGATGTAATCTGTAATCATATTTGTTCGAATAATAAATGTTGATTTAAAATTGTCTCCCTATTTACTAGCCCCTCTTTGGGTATAAGCAACTTCGAACTGCATTCAAAGATGGTTATGCACAAAGAAAAACTTTGGAGTACAATTTTTTAGGGTTCGGAGCCCCTCTGCAATTTAAAGATCTTTTAAAATCTTATAAAATGCCTTCGACTATTTGTAGTCTGAAGAATGGCAACTTAGTACCTTTTGTCTTTTGAAAGAAATCACTTGAGATAACTTCCAGGACACTTTAGTGCCTTAGATAATTTGTCACTTTGGACTATGTTAACAGACATTCGAAGCTCATGGCTCAAACTCTGTTTTGCTTTGGCCACCTTCGGCTCTTTTTATGGAAGTCTACCAGCCAATGGCTTGGACTCCGCATATTTTGGCCACCTTCGGCTCTTTTTACGGAAGTCTACCAGCCAATGGCTTGGACTCCGCATATTTTGGCCACCTTCGGCTCTTTTTACGGAAGTCTACCAGCCAATGGCTTGGACTCCGCATATTTTGGCCACCTTCGGCTCTTTTTACGGAAGTCTACCTGCCAATGGCTTGGACTCCGCATGATGTGGTTTTGGGCTCTTTTACGGATGCCTACAAGCCAGTGGCTTGGATTCCGGATTATGTCAGCCCCCACGTCGGAAACTTTGAACCAATGATTCGAAGTCCGAAAATATGATTCAGCTTTATGACACTTCCATCTCGGTCAACCCCGCGGTTCCAGTGCGTCCACTCGGAAGCTGGAGATTTATGAGGGGAAGGCACTATCTGGACCATATGCTTTATTGATTCAGAAAATGATTACAAGTGGTTTACAAGGAGCCCTTATGCGAAGTATCGCTTTAGGTGCTCCGCATGCCAAGTATGTGCTAACTCTTCACCTTCTAAATTAGCTAGTTTAAAAGAGCAAGGACGTCCTGAACGAACAATTAGGTATGGACCTTCCCATTTATTTCCTAATTTCCCTGGCGCTATAATGCTTCGTAGAACAAGATGACCCGGTCTAAGCTCATTGATCTTAACCTTCGGGTCAAACCAAGCCTTCGTCTGCTGATGATACTTTGATAAATTGGCCATAGCTCGAAGTCTTGTTTCCTCTGATAAATCTAGCGAAGCTTGTCTTTCTTCTTCAATCTCCGGTTCGATGCTGCGAAGTGATCCTCCTTTGAGCTCCGTTGGAGTCATAGCTTCGTCTCCGAATAGTAATCTTAATGGAGTAAAACCTATGGACCTTGTTTGCGTAGTCCGAATGGACCACAAAATCTTCGGAAGTTCTTCGGTCCACAGTCCTTTTGCTAATCCTACTATCCTTCGATTTAGCCCTAACAAAATATTTCCATTGGCTCTTTCTACAGCTCCATTAGACTGAGGATGTCTCATTGCAGCAAAACATAATTGGATGCCTAGATCTTCGCAAAACTTCCTGAAAGGTTCTGCATCGAACTGTGTTCCATTATTAACTGTGAGTTGTCTAGGCACTCCGAACCGGCAAATGATATTCTTCCAAAAGAATTTCTGTACATTATTCGAAGTGATAGCTGTTAAGGGCTCTGCTTCTACCAAATTAGAAAAATATTCAATAGCTACCACTGCGAACTTTAAATTTCCCTTGGCTACTGGAAAGGGACCAATTAAATCCATACCCCATCTGGCCATAGGCCATACCGGAGCAATAACTTAAAGAGTTGTTGGTGGGCGATGAATTCATCGACCCATCCACTGACATCCTTGACAAGTGCGGACCAAGATCTCCGCGTTAGCTGTTATTGTAGGCCAATAAAGCCCCTGGTGAAGTGTTTTTCCTGCCAAAGCTCGAGGGGCTAAATGGCTACCGCAAAGGCCTTCATGAATTTCTCGAAGAATTTCTTGACCTTCGGCTTGAGATATACATCGGAGTAGAGGGGAACATACTCTGGCCTTGTATAAAATACCGTTGATTATTTGATAATTTCTAGCCCTGAGTTTCAATATTGAAAGCTGTGGCTCTTCAGGCAAATTTGTTCCTCCTTGTAAAAGTTCCATGATTGAATTTTTCCAATCTGCACTTGGAATGCAAAGAATCTCTTCAGAGGGAATTTGTAGCACCGAAGGTGTACTGAGCTCCTCATAGAAAGCTTCTTCTGGTACATCCACAGCTCTGGCTGCAGCTTTTGCTAAGATGTCCGCTTGCACATTTTCTGCTCTTGGTATACTCTGAATGGAAATACCTTTGAAGTGTGCTTCGATCTTATGGATTTCTTCTAAGTACTTTGCAAGCTATGGATGCCGAACTTGAAAACTTTTATCTACGTGCCCTGCTACTATTTGAGAATATGTCTTTATAACAACTCTTGTAGCCCCTAGAGCACGTGCTTTTCGGAGTCCAAGTAAAATCCCTTCATACTCCGCTATATTATTGGTAGACTTAAAGTTGAGTCTTGCGGAGTACATTGCTCTTTGCCCTGAAGGCGAAATCAACACTGCTCCAACGCCTGCTCCAGATGCTTGGAAAGCCCCATCGGAATAAACAGTCCAAACTCCGTCACTTGACTTCTCCGGAACCAAAGTTGCAGGTGGAGTCCATTCTGCTACAAAATCTGCTAAGACTTGTGATTTGATTGCTGTCCTTGCCAGAAAAAATATGCCGAAGGGTGCTAGCTCAACTGCCCACTTCCCAATCCTTCCAATGGAATCTTTAATTCGGAGCATATCTCCCAAAGGATACAAAGTTGGTACAATTACATTATGAGCCAAAAAATAATGTCTTAATTTCCTCGAAGCTATTATCAGAGCATAAACGAACTTTTCGAGTTCGGAGTACCTTGTTTTCGCTCCTGATAATGCTTCGGACACAAAATAAACAGGATTTTGCACCAACTTCCCATTGAAATCCATTTCTCTGACAAGGACTGCACTGACAGCAGAACCTGTAGCTGCAAGGTAAATGAGTAGGGTTTCGTCCGCAGTAGGCACCGTGAGTGTAGCGAGATTACTGAGATACTCTTTAATATCTTCGAAGCTTTTCTGACACTCTGGTGTCCATGCAAAATCTTTGGACCCTTTCAATGCTTTAAATATAGGCAAGCTTCTCTCCGCAGACCTTACTAAAAACCTGCTAAGTGCTGCCAGACGTCCAGTCAGCTTTTGCACTTGCTTTAAATTTTCTGGAGGAGCCATCTTTTGCAGCGCAGTTATTTGAGTAGGGCTAGCTTCAATCCCCCTGCTTGAAACTAAATACCCTAACAACTTCCCAGCCTTAGCCCCGAAGATACATTTTTCGGGGTTAAGACGGATCCCACATGCCCGAAGGCTATTAAATGTTCCTGCTAAGTCTAGGCTATGTTGGTGCTTTAAAGCACTCTTTATTACAATATCATCCATATAGGCCTCCACATTGCGACCTAATTGATGACCTAGAGCCTTAGCAACTAACCTCGAAAAAGTAGCCCCGGCATTTCTTAAGCCAAAGGGCATTCTTACATAACAAAAGACTCCTGAGGGAGTTACGAAGCTTGTCTTGATCTCATCTTCGCGCTTCAACCATATTTGATGATAACCATAATACGCGTCAAGGAAGCTTAATAACTCCGAACCTGCGATGGATTCGACCAATTGATCAATTCGGGGCATGGGGTAGGGGTCACGAGGGCATGCTTTATTCAAGGATGTGAAATCAATGCACATGCGCCACTTTCCGGAAGATTTCTTTTTGACGAAGACTGGGTTGGCTAACCATTCTGTGTGAGCCACTTCTCTGATAATCCCAGCCTTCAACAATTTTTCAACTTCGTCCTTCGCCAGAACAACTCTTTCTGCAGACATTTTTCGGAGTCCTTGCCGAACAGGCCAGGCCTTCGGGTTTACAAGCAAACTATGTTCAATGATATCCCGATCGACTCCGGTGATATCTTCGTTAGACCAAGCGAAGACATCTAAATTCTCTTCCACCACCTTTTCCAAAGAGGTTGCAACTTCTGGAGGTAAATCTTTACCAAATTGAAATGTATATTCTTTACCATCTTTAATAATAACCTTCGCTGCAATCTCTCCTTCAGGACTTGGTCTTGGGAAGGATTTCTTCGAAGACTCAGAAGGAGCTGAAAAAATTTCTTGATCGTCTTGCACGCTATTTACTTGTCTTGGATCAAGAGGGGGACCATGACCATATTCCGCTCTTCGGGTGGTAGCTTGATCTCCGAAGATAGTAAGGACTCCTACTTGCGTGGGCATCTTCATACACAAATAATTGTGATGTGCCACAGCTCCGAACTGGTTTAGCATGCCTCTTCCGAAGATGACGTTGTAGGCATATGGGGCATCTACAACATCGAAGATTACTTCCTCTGTCCTGGCTAACAGTCCTTCTCCGAAGGTAACTTCTAGGCCTATTTGGCCAAGTGCATCAAGCGGAGGTCCTGCGAAACCTTGCAAAGGACGAGCCGCTGGAAGAAGGTGCTTTCTGGAGACGCACAATTGATCGAAGGCTTGAACAAAAATAATGTCCGCCGAACTGCCTCCGTCAATCAACACTCTTCGAACCTCAGTTCCTGCAATATCAGCAGTAATAACAAGTGGGTCTGCATGTGGAAATTTAATGCCAGCTGCATCCTCAGCAGAAAAAGATATTGGTACATGAGACCATTCCGGCATAGCAGCTGTAGATGACGAAGTCCCAATGTGGCCCACCTCTCTGACATACTCTCTTCTCTGCCTTTTTGACATGCTTCCGAGGGTACCTCCTCCAGAGATGGGGAGGACTACTCTTTTTCCTCGGTCTTGCCCTTCTTCTTGCTTCGGAGGTGGCATAAAATTGGCCACCGAAGGGCGTCTTGCGGCTTCGAAGTTCTCTATCCGGGCCACAGCCTGAACAGGCTCCGGGCGGACTTCAGCTGGAACTCGGTCAGTAGTACCTCGACCCGAAGTTTTTTATAGATACTCTCCTCTCAGAGTAAGTATAGCCTTGCAAGTATCAGTTGCGTGGCTTCGGTTTTCACCATGAATATAGCAGAAAAGGGTCTGGCCTTTACCATCCATTTTCCCTGGCAGCCTCCAGCCGCTGACCTTGTTCCCCGAAGGTTGTGGAGCTCTCTGTGTGAACTTTTGTGGGGGTGCAATATTTAGGACTTCAGAACGGGGATGCTTTTGCCCCCTTCTCCTATCATGCTGAGCTTCGAAGACTGGTTCCCTTGGTTGTGCCGAAGTTTTTACTTCCACTTTTACTTCTTGTAGTATTGATGGAGTAGCTGCAGTCCTTCGAAGCCAACCTTCTTCCGACCTCGCATATTCTTCAAAGTATGACATTAACTAAGAAACAGAAGATGTGCTTTTTCGGTGAAGTTTATCAAGGAGGCCTTGATGGATGACACCTTCCCGAGCTGCGTCAACTACCGAAGATGTAGACAACCCTCGGATCTGTGACTTCGTATGAGCGAAGCGCTTAAAATATTGCCTCAATGTCTCTCCAGGGAGTTGCTTCACCTGGAAAAGACTTCCCGTCGACATTGGAGGCACGAAGGTGCCTTGAAAATTGCTTACGAACTTCTTCTTTAGCTGCCCCCATGAATTAATTGATCCTGGCTTCAAAGACTAGAACCACCTTAATGCCACTCCTTGAAGAGCTAAGGGGAAGCATTTTGCCATGGTATCTCGAACTCCTCCACTAGCTTCAATTGCTAGAGCATAAGAACAGACAAATTCTCCTGGATCTTCATCTCCGGCATACTTGCAAAGCTTCGAAGTCTTGAACTTCGGATCGAAGCGAACCTTTTGCAGTTCAGGATGCAGCGGAGATTCAGTATGAAAGGAGGCGTTCTCTGGGGCTTCGGGATAGATGGGTTCGTCGTCTTCAGGCACTTCAGGAATAGCGGGGATGGCTTGAGAGCGAAGCCTATTCGCAGCTTCTTGCCGCCATCTCGCTACTTCGGCTTGGAGACTAGCCATTTGAGCGGCCATATCACCAAGACTGTCTTCATCTCCTCCGGAAGGATCTTCCGGGTCTTGAGAACTGAGAGGATCAGTTCGGAGTGGAACTTGAGGTGGAAGAGGAACTCCGGGTGGTCGAAGTATAGAGGGAGTTGGCGGAGGGACTCCGTATGCTCGATGAATGGGAACTCCTTCCGGAGTTTGAGGTGGAGGAAACGTCGAAGGCCCTCCGACCTCAACAGTGTCGGAAGGTACCTCTCCAGAGGTCCGAGGGGACCTCCGAACAGGGTTACGAGGTGCGCTCCGCTTAGGAGGCATGATGTAAGAAGTTGGTAGAGAACGAAGTTTCTTGGACTAGGTTCCCCACGGACGGCGCCAACTGTTGGCGTAAAAGATTATGCTAACAGGTTTCTGTAGATTAGAAACTAACAAACGAAGTGTTTGCGAAGTGAACTGTTCTAAGCCTCCGAATGGATAATAACTTAGAATAGTTCGAATGTGTGTATTGAATAACTTGTATTCGGTCTCTATTACAGGGTGAAACGGGGGGTATTTATAGGCCTAAACATTAAGGAAAAGACCTATTTACCCCTCTATTACAACCGACATAATGGAAACTATTCGGTACCCTTAATAGGGCTAAAATGGTAAAAGACTAATCTAATGAGAAAGAAGATAAGTCTTCCATCTTAGCTGGCAGGAAAGATTGAAAGTCTATGTTCGAAGATATACTCCGAACTAAGATCCATCTTCATACTTCGGGCTTGACTCAAGGCATCTCCGAAGATGCATGTTGGAAACCTTCGAATCCATTATCTGCCTTTGTGCTGTTACTGCAATAACCCTGAGGATGGAATATTTTCCCCCAACAGTCACAATCAAGTTAATTCAATCCTGAAAGCATATTGCAGTTCACTATTGCAAATCAGAAAACTGAACAGTAAACCAATTCTGAATTCAGACTAATATCCTGATTTGATTTTTTGTGAAAAAGTCTCAACTCAATTTCCTAATTCAAGCAAATTAATCTTTCATAAGTTTATCTCCAATTTCAGAAACAGATAAGATGAGAATGCGTAATACTTGCACAGCCTAGACAATGAACAGTACAAAACACAAAACTGGATTTAATACAGGACTTGAATATAACTTGAACTGAAATTTTGAACAAATGAAAACTGAGCAAGATCAAAGCACAATACTCAATGTAGAAAGCTTCTAGTGCAGAATCTAACCAAATGATCAGAATGGAATGATTACTACAGCTAGGCTAGTTAAGTTCAACCATTTTCATGCAGCATGAGCTTCAAACCATGAAGTAGAGCAGATTCCAATTCAGAATACAACTTTTCTAGAAAACACATCAAATTTCAGGGAAAAAGCTACTGCTAAAATACTCTACTGGTATTCCAAGAAGAGAGACTACTCAATGTAAATATCCTAAATGAAATTAATGAAAATCTAAAAAGAGTAATTACTGGGCAGAAAATTAATTCAGCAAATCATGCAATATTAGCAGCTAACATCAAGGTTTCAGAGGGCAAACTATTGATGTTCTAAACAGGACAATTACACAAGTGAAAATCTGGAGAAATCAACTTAGTAGATCTAAGATGAGGTCTGAACAAAGATAAATTTTCATCTACTAAGCTGCAAAAATGTCTGAAAGAACCTACTCATTCATATGGCACAAGCAAACTCAAATCTGGAGGAATTCAGATCAATAGTGTACTGAAAACAACAGAAGCAGCACAAGGAGTAACAGTCAATTCTGACAACTCAGTGCAAACACACATTATACTCAGAATTGAATAGAATCAACTAGGAACACTCAACTCAATCTTAACCTCAAGAACAGAAAATTTCAAAAGTTTTCAGATCAGAAATGCTATTGAATTTGTAAATACACATTGACAGCATAATTTTGAACTTTCTTCTTATCCAGAACAGTAACAAAAATCAGACAAGATTTCAGTACCAAATGTTGCACTATACTAAATAAGACAACAATCTATATCACAGTCAGTTCTTCTTATCAATTGCAATCCATCTGTAGATCAAAGTTTATCTAACTCAAATTTAAGACAGAAAGAGGAAGATCTGAATATGTTCTGCAAAAACTGGTAGCAATAAATTTCATTCAGTTCATAGCACCTGAAATCAATCTGGTATAGAGTAGTTTGACAATCAATATTGTGCTGAACAAAGTACCTCTCATGCTAAGAACAACAAGTGCAGAGATAAACATGGATATAGAGACCCAAACACACCCAGTTCTGACAAGAGCCAATAATCAAAACAGATAAACAAAAACTTATCAACACCTGAGAGACAAAAATCTGCAACAAATTTGGTTCCACTGAAAGAGTATTCAGAGAAATTTAGTAGCCTAACAAATTTGTATGTTCTCTAGAAGGTAAGAATCAACCAGCAAAAACAAAGAGAGAGACACAGTACCATCGGCTGAATCTGGAGCAAGAAAACTAAAAACAACCTGGTTTAATAATCTCAGCAAAAGAGACAGGATTACCTCTGAATCGCATCTGGACTTTGAAGTTAGGATTCACTGGAGTTCTGTGGTGGCGAATCTTCTCTGTAGTTCGTCCAGGAAAAATCCAAGAGAAAACTCAGCCACAAAGCAGAATATTTCAGATCAACCCAGCAGCGCACAAACAGCTGAAATCAGATTACAGACTACAGTAACGAAAATCATGTAGCTCCTCAAGCCAAACCGCTGTAGTTTATCCGAAAAATCCAGAAATCAGTCATCACTCAGATCGAACAGAAAAACCTTCATTCCCTTTTGAGTTTTGTTCTGCGTATCTTTTCACACGTACAGACACTTGGAGAAGAAGACCCTTAAAAAGGCACTTCTAGAAGACACTTTTACAAAAGACCCCTTGGGCAATTTCAGAATTGAAAATCCTGAAAATTACCCCTATTTGACTAAAAAATACAACTTGACTCACCCTTTCAATATATTTTCAGAATATGACAATTCTAAAAATATACCAAAAGTTTACACTACTAAACTGAAATACTCAAATTAAAACTAAACTCCTATTTATTGTATTTAAAACTTTTAGTGAATCGACGGTTTTCAGCAAAAACCGACAAAGCCTTCCCTGATCGTCGACGACCATCATTAGTCCGCGAACTCGACTGCCAGCAAGTCTCTCCCACTCTCGATCCCTCGAGCTGCCTTGTCACTTGAACTGGCTTCCCTTTCGCTGACTCGATCGACAATTCGTCTTGATCAAACTTCAACTCATGTCCTGCTCGATCTCCATGCGTACATTTGAGTCCACTCTCGACTTCGACTGACACCCTCGACCATCTAGCATTAGACTCCCCGTCTAACCCTGATCTCTTTCCATCGACAGTTGACGAGTAACTCAAGCCTACACACACGAGACAAACACAGACACACATGCATATCCAGACATCCATACACAACCTCATGACAAACACCCTGTCAATCACTCATCATAACCATGAACCATAGTGATACACCTCACTTTGTTCCTCAGGTTGTACCTTAGGCTTCGGTACTTTTATGGTGCACCGGAGTGTGCACCGTAGGGTGTTTTACCTAGGGAGGCCTTTGGGGTATCGAAAACACATTGTTGATTATTGTTGGTGTGTAGGTGACTTCGGAGGTGATAGGACGGTTAACAAAGTAGGTGCCTTAAGTCAAACAGGGATCTTTATGTCGGGCAAGCAGGGAGCTTTGTGCCGGAGTGTCACGGAGGCTGTGTGATGTCGAGGTTGGTCCTCAGGTCGAAGGTGCACCAATCGAAGGCAGGAAGTACGGAGGGGGACTCAGTATGAAGATACCTCAAGGCAAAGTCCTCGGATGCGAGGCACTTCGAAGGGGTGCTCTGGAAGGAGAAACTTCGGATGATGGCGGTCAAGTATTGAGGAGTGAGGCTAGGCTGACAAGTGTGCTCCGGACAGAGGCATTTGGAAGGACACCTGACAAAGGTCTTAGAAGTCAAGGTGCATCGAAGGCATGGTCCGGAGAAGGCACTTCGTGAATGTGCTCCGGGTGGAGACATTGTGAAGGTGTGCTTATGGGGATGCTTCATGTGGATGCCTTGGATGAAAGAGGAACTTCGAAAGGTGGTGAGCAAAATCCTCCGGAGGGAGGTACTTTGAAAGTGGGGCTTCGAAGACCGGATGTCTTGACATGCTTCGACCATGCAAGGCTTCGGTACACAGATGGGAGGAGTTTGATCTTGGAGTAGCTGCGAAGCCGTGGTGGTCCACTGCGGAGGTGATGGTGCAAAGACTCAAGGGCTTTGACGACTTTGGCTTAATACTGTCACTGTATCGAAGACTGATATCGGTGTAGCGAATACCTACTGGTTCAAAGCCTGTAACAGAAGTCACTCAAGCATTTCACAGTGCGAAGGGGGCTCTGAAGATGCTAGTCTGCAAAGCTGACACAAAAAGTAGCTTCCAATAAAGTAGGACTACCTATTGTAACCCCGTGACTAGGGTTGGCAACGGGCACAGACCCGTCGGGTTTTGCCCGTCCAGACCCGTGCCCGCGACACTAAAATGAGACCCGTTAAAAAACCTATGCCCGTCACGGGTTCATTTTTAAGCCCAGACCCGTGCCCGTTCAGTTCTCGGGTCGCCCATGGGTCACCCGTGCCCGTTAACTAGCATAAGCATGCACTGCTAGTCTGCTCCACAGAGCCATGCACAGAGCCCGCGACACTAGCAAAACTGATAAAAATAGCAGGAATAACAATTTCATTGGTCACCAACCATAATTCTATATAGCCTAGTCATGCTAGATAGGAATTAGGATCATAACTGGCATTAACATTAGTTCATACATAACTCGGCATTAACATTAGTTCATACATAACTGGCATACATAACTAGCTAGCCTAACCACCACCACTAGCAGTGCAGCACATGAAGTTCCGTACATCATAGATTAACAATAACCAAAATGAGGCACATACAAGTTCCATCCAAGCTCACAATTGACAAATAATAATAACCAAAACTAGCCACATCAATTCATCAATTGACAAATAATAATAACCAAAAGTAGGCACATCAATTCATCAATTGGGCTGGATTATGGGCTCAAAGGCTAAAATAGAGGCTTGTATAATTATTGGGTCGGGTAAAAAAACCTATGGGTTTACGGGTTCGGGTTCTACGATCCCAGACCCGAACCCGCGAACCCGATGGGTTCAACTTTCTGCCCATTAACAGACCCGCGGGTCGAAAAATTGACCCAGACCCGTGCCCTAATGGAGTAAAAACTCATCGGGTTTCGGGTACCCGTTGCCAACCCTACCCGTGACTGCATGTGGCAGAAAACTTATAATCCCTAGGGGTATTGTAGTCACTTTGCATATCTAAGTTGTCCTATAAAAGGAGAGGCAGGCTGAGGTCTAGGGTAACACCTTTAACAAGGTTGCTTAGGGTTTACAACCTTCCGTACTGATTGTCACCTAGTTCGAGCCGCCATAAACTTGTACTCATATATGTGAGTTTTTGTGTTCCCTGTTAATGCAATGGATTTTATGTTCTATCACTGATTCATTTATGCATTAACTTGTATATGTGTTCTTTGTTTTGCTTGTATTGATTTTTGGTTGTGCTCTTCGTTCTATGCAAACTGAAGTGTTTACTTTATATTTTTGCTAATGAAGGTGCATCTTTCAACGCTTGTGTGAAGATAGTTTCTGAGTAGTTTTGGAGAAGCTTTATTTTGTGTTGACTGAGGTATACCCTCAAGATTTCACTAGCTAAGTGTAGCTCTGCGTGTGAAGCCTCTTTTACGTTAGTATCTGTTGAAGCCCCTATGGTGGCACAGTTTTGCTAAGTCCTATCCGGAGTACCGTTTCAGTGTGAAGGCTAGCACCAGTTGCTAGTGCGGATCATTAGGACGAAGTCATTTGAGGGGATTATGTTTGAATCAAATTGCTATCATGCAGAGTCTGACTCCGAGCACCTTTGTGTGAGGAGTCTACTCTAATGAAGCCCTGCTTGGTGCTTTTTGGGTGTTAGGGTGTGAGCGAAGTCTTCTAAGCTTCGAACTTTTGCCCTGTGTGAAGTTAGTGTTCGGAGTGTAATCAATACCTTCGAACTAGACACTCCAAAGGGTGTGTTTGAAGTCTGTTTTTTAGAAGAAGAATTTTTAAAGCTCCCATTCACCCCCTTGGTCACCTATTTCGATCCAACAATTGGTATCAAAGCTGGTTAAGATCAATAGTTGACCTTAACTGGTTTTGTGATCCATTGGCGACATGGACAAAGTTAGTAAAATTCCTCTATCCGATGGGACAAACTTGGCATACTAGAAGGTGCTCATGGAGGCTTATTTATAGAGCCAAGGAAGTGCAGTCTAGGAGATTGTGGATTCCCAGTACACCATCCCTAAGACTCGCACTACTTAGGCTGAGAAAGATCAGTATACTGCCAACAGCAAAGCTAGAAATATAATGTTCATTAGCTTGAGTAGGAATGAGTTTGATAGGGTGCAACACCTAAAGATAGCTAGAGAAATTTGGTCCACACTCACTATTTTTCATGAGGGATCTACACAGATCAATGCTAGGCGCCAAAGCCATACAATCAACAGTATCAACTATTTGTGCAAGGCCCTGGTGAATCTATAGATGCCATGTTTTCTCGCTTTGATGCGATAGTGAGTAATTTGCGCTCCACATGGACGCTTGCTTATTTTGATCATGAGAGGGCTATCAAGCTTCTCTATGCTTTTGATCATAGCATATGGGAAGTGAAGATATCCGGCATTGAGGAGTCCATAGGTTATGACACACTAGCATGTGATGAGCTATTTAGCAAGCTGAAGTCCACAGAGATTGTCAATGCATCTCTTGTAGGGCACAAAAACTCTTTGCCAGAGACCAAGAACATCTGACACTTGTGTCCTAGCAAGTGGTTTTGCTTTGACCTCCCTGGTCTCTATCATCAAAGAGCAGGTGGACACATTACATGATGAAGAGCTAGCTGTCATTATCAAGAGGTTCACCCGATTCTACAATGAGAGATGGGATCAGCAGAGAGGTGGCTCTTGAGGGTGTTTTGAGTGTGGTGATACTTCTCATATTAAGGTTGGGTCCCTAGGCTTATAAAGAGAGAAGAGAGTACCCACAAACACCACAGGAAAGAGAGAAACCCTTTTCTAAGGGTAATCATGACAAGATGGCCAAGAGAGCAGCCAAATCCGCTTCTAGAGCTTTTATGGAATCCCACAGCGACATCAACACTTCGTCGAGTGAGGAGCCTAGATCTGATGAGGAGGAGCCTCCGAAGAAGGAGGAGAAAAAGGAGAAGAAGACGAATGATTTCACGCGTGACGTGGGTCAATCTGGTGTCTTATCACGTACCAGTTCGCAACATTTTAATATGGGACATCCATCACAACTTAAATCCCCGCCTCGCCCTGTGCCATCCGATCGGGATCGGATGGCCCCCTACTGCCTGGTCCACGGCGCACGTGTGTGGGTTCTCTCTTTAATTAGTGTTTTCGTTGTTTTTCGTGATTTTAGAATTTGAAGTTGTCGAGGAGCCCAAGTATTTTTTCGAGGACCCGTCTACTGCTTTTGTTGATCTAGGCAAGTCACAACCTATATTGATCCCATTTTTTCAATGTAGTTATTGCTATAACACATAGGAATTAATTGCATTAGTAGAATTAAAACCTACAATTATATTTATCTAGATCCCTTAACCTTGTTGTGCAAACCCAAGACATGCTTTTGATCCATTTTCCCTTGTCGCCTGAATACTACAATATTAGTTAGTGCCCAAGTATTAGCACACTTTCTTAGTATTGCTAAAAATGAGTCATAAACTAGAATGGATTAGTTTATTCTTCTATATGTCCACAGATATGTCTCTCTGCATGGTTCTAAAAGTGGAAAGCAATGTATGGAAATTGGCTAAGTTAATGGTAAAGTTGGTTTTCCGGGTGCGAGCGAGTGTACTGGTTTCCGGGTACAAATCATTCCGTACAAGCCACAAGTCTATTAGGTAAGGCCTAACCTAGTATACAAGTCTCTTCAGTAGGATGCACCGAGTGGTTGTTTAGGAGAGTCAAGAAGAAAGGACATCTTATTTCCTTTTTATTGACTAGACGCGAGGAACAAAAGGGGGTCTACGTAATCTAACTGTTGGAGCATCGGCGAAACGTAGTGTGGTTGTCCTTCTGTTGAGACAATCTATGTCAAAGGGTTTTGGCTGGAATTTGGTAATGAAATAGTTGGAGTTTTTAATTTTATTAGATCATCTTCAGTGTAATAAAATAGCCTTTGAGCTATATTTTGTTTGTTGTAAGACGTTGTCGCTCGATGAACATTTTGTTAATTGATTTTCTAAAGGAAATTCAATAGACTAGAAACTATAAAATTTCGGGGCGTTATGAGATTGTATCAAAGTCAACTTGACTGTAGGAAGCCAAACATACCTTATCTTTAGAATTTATCTAGATAAAAACCTATATTTGTGAAAACCCTTATTCCCATTGATTTTTAATATCTTGACTCCTCTTATCTCACTTAATGAATCCTTCTCTAAAATTTTTTCTAGAATGTCGACCACTCCGCATAGCTTCTGCTGTGATCTTGATAGTTTTGTCGAAGAGCTTCATCTTCTGACCAAATTTCTTGGATTTAAGATGGAACCCAAATTTCAAGGAGAATTTGCCAAGGAAGGAGATAACACTTGTGAAGTCTTGATTTGCTTGTATGGAAATGGAGCTGAGTTCTACACTATCACTGCCACTACCAAAGGATTCGAGACTGTTGATAGAAAAATGGCATTAATGGTAAAAATCAGGCTTCGGCCCAGAAATGGTGTGGTGAATTCCATCTATTTTTGTCTTGAGAATTCTTCGTTGCTCTGTAGGGATCCATTATCGGATAACCGCTCAGTTATAAGACCTACAGCAATGACTGGCGACCACAAAGAGGCAGTTCGATGGCTATCAGACATGCGTGGAGGCAATGATCTGAATGGTTGATGATGAGCCCCCGAGCACTCAGTGGTCGGCAGACGAGTCATTTGCTCGGCTTGATGGTGCTGAAGGTCGGCTGAGGCAGTCGGCTCGATACTTCACGAAGACAGTGACTACTCATGTGCTTGGGGTTGTCTGGGCACTGTACCTGACCATCCGACTAGATCTTGTCCAGGTGGTGTGGCCAGTGCATTACAATGAAACCGATGCCCAGCGAGCATATGCTGAGGTCGAGGAAGCGACCGACGCCTTAACTGCTGACATCGAGTATTATCCACCTGCTCCTCCTACACCTACTGAGTGACAAAAATATGTGTGCCATATTTGCAAGACATGTAATATGATGTTGCATCGTCACTTTTGATATTTTTGTATGCAATCCGACTGGTTGTGATCATTAAGTCATGGTGCCAGCTCGTTAGCGTAGGGATAACACATGCTACATACACGCTTTTTGAACCGCGCCATTATAGGCCACGTGAACCACAGGAACTAGTCGGTAGAGGCAACTCTTCCGGTGCCCAATCGACCCAACTCAGCCAGAGCTCATTGTGGATACAGAGTGAGTGATCGTAAAATCACGTAGAGGAGATTGCCAAAAGAGGGCAGTAGTTAAGCATCCCGGGGAGATCTTCACTGACTCAGACAGAGCTGATCGTGGATACAGAGTAGGAAGACTATGGTAGGTCCTAGGGGGAATGCTTAAGAGCCACAAATTTGTTAAGCACTCAGGAGCAGAGGGGCCCTCCAATGACTCAGCCAGAGCAGATCATGGTTTCAGAGTGGGAGAAAGCCGCTAGTGCCCCGATAATGGTGCTTATAAGTAAACAAATCTCAAATTTGAATGATGTATAAAATTTAAATTTGAACTATGGAGAGTTGGAGACTTATCTTGGTGGCCCCGGAGAGGCTGGATCCTGTTGAGTAGATAAAAATAGAGTAGAAGAAATCATTGCACATGTACATTTCATCAGAATGTAATAAAGATTTCTTCATTCCCAGCCTTTGCTTTCTTGTCCTATTGCATTCAAAACTGGGCACAACTTAATCGATGTAGCTAAGGTCTGTATAATGTAGGGAGCTTAGGCCACGTGCATGTTGTTTAGAGCCGTTAGCGTCACATTGGTCCAAGGGAGAGTATCAGTAGTCGACCAAAGATAGCGCTCGTTAGAGCCCCCGGGGAAATGAGTGACCCTCATTTTGACTACGCCAGAGCGGATCATGGTTGCTTTAGTCAGAGTGATTGACTCGCAGATGCCCGAGTGCCGAGAAGGCTTTGAACTCCGAGAGTTCAAACGAAGAGGAACAAAACATCTCTTCGATCTGGCATTAGCTAAGCCAGAGCGGATCGTAGCTATTCAGCTAAAGCGGTGGTGAATGTTCATCTCAACAATGGCTTAGTTAGAGCTGATCGTGACCTCAAAGCTAGAGCAGACGCAATTGGTGAATCACATTGTAGCCGAGCCAGAGCGGATCATGGCATCAAGGCGATAACGGATACATCTCGGCAAAGGCTGGGTAAGAGCGGATCGTGAACTCGAAGCCAGAGTGGAGGAAATCAAAAATCACATCGTAGCCGAGCCTGGGCTGATCGTGGCATCGAGGCTAGGATGGGTTAGATGTTAAAATCTGCGAATCACAATATGTAGGAACGCAAATGTCTTTATTATGAAATAATGTGGAAGACTTATCTCACTCAAGGATAAAATTGTCTGAGGTGTTCAATGTTCTAGGAGTTCACCAGTTTTTGGCCATCTTCTCGCATCAAGCAATAAGATCCAGGGCGTGTAGCCTCGGCGATAATGAAGCGTCCTTCCCATGGAGCCGAGAGTTTGTTGGTCCCGACTACCGATTGGACTAGGCGCAGGACTAGGTCACCCACTCGTAAAGAGCGTTGGCGAACGTTCTAGTCAAAATATCACTTTCACCTGGGTTCAATTGGTACCTTCTGACGAGGACATCGATAACAATGATAAAGACATCCAACACTCTATCATTCCTGAACCAATGACTCGCTCTCATGCCCCCAAGCTTAATTTGAGGGGCGTTTGTTTCTTACTTTACATAATGATATGGATATGGATGGGATGCTACTTATGGGTGATATTTTGATTCTAAGGAACATGGGAGAAGCACTTCTGCATCAAACACAAGAGGGAGAGGCGGCACAACAATCCAATTCGAATTCCACTACAAACTCCGATTTCGGTTCGGTTTCAACAGAACACCCTTCATTAAAACGTGCATAACTTTCTCGTACGGAGGCGGATTGAGGCATTATACAATAATGTAAATTTAATAACTTCATTAAAGATTGAGGCATTAAATCTTCGGTGCCACAAGTTGCTTCTGCAGAGATTCTCTGCATTCCTAGTGCAGATTGGAAAGATTCAATCATAGAACTCTTGCAAGGAGGAACAAATTTGCCCGAAGAACCCCAATTGTCAAGATTAAAGCTCAGAGCAAGAAACTATCAGTTAATCAACGGTATATTATACAAGGCCGGAGTATGTTCCCCTCTACTCCGATGTATATCTCAAGCCGAAGGCCAAGAAATTCTCCGAGAAATTCACGAAGGCCTTTGTGGAAGTCATTTAGCCCCTAGAGCTCTGGCAGGAAAAACACTTCGCCAGGGGCTTTATTGGCCCACAATAACAGCTGATGCGGAGAGCTTGGTCCGCACTTGTCAAGGATGCCAGTGGATGGGTCGACGGAGTCATCGCCCACCAACAGCTCTTCAAGTCATTGCTCCGGTATGGCCTATGGCCAGATGGGGTATGGATCTAATTGGTCCCTTTCCGTTAGCAAAGGGAAATCTAAAATTCGCAGTGGTAGCTATCGAATATTTTTCTAAGTGGGTCGAAGCAGAGCCCTTAACAGCTATCACTTCGAATAATGTACAGAAATTCTTCTAGAAGAACATTATTTGCCGGTTCGGAGTGCCTAGATATCTCACAGTTGACAATGGAACACAATTCGACGCAGAACCCTTCAGAAAGTTTTGCGAAGATCTAGGTATTCAACTATGTTTTGCTGCAGTGAGACATCCTCAGTCGAATGGAGCCGTTGAGCGAGCCAATGGAAATATCTTATCAGGGCTAAATCGAAGAATAGTAGGGTTGTCAAAGGGACTGTGGACCGAAGAGCTTCCAAAGATTCTATGGTCCATTCGGACTACGCAAACAAGGTCCACAGGTTTTACTCCGTTCAGACTACTATTCGGAGATGAAGCTATGACTCCGACAGAGCTCAAAGGGGGGTCGTTTCGCAGCACCGAACCGGACATCGAAGAAGAAAGACAAGCTTCGTTAGATTTGTCAGAAGAAACAAGACTTCGGGCTGTAGCTAATTTATCAAAATATCATCAGCAGACGAAGACTTGGTATGACCCGAAGGTTAAGCTCAGCGAGTTAAGGCCGGGTCATCTTGTTCTACGAAGCATTATAGCACCAGGGAAGTTAGGCAATAAATGGGAAGGTCCATATTTAATCGTCCGCTCAGGGCGCCCTGGTTCATTTAAATTAGCTAATTTAGAAGGTGAAGAGTTAGCACATACTTGGCATGCGGAGCACCTAAAGCGATACTTCGCATAAGGGCTCCTTGTAATCCGCTTGTAATCACCTCTAAATTAATAAAACATACACCCTGTGGTTTGCCTTCCCCTTGACACTCCTAGTTTCCCAAGCGGACGCGCTGGGACGGAAGTCGATCGAGAGGGAAGTGTCATCAAGCTGGGCTGTATTTCCGGACTTCGTACCTATAAAGTCGAAGCCTCCGGTGTGGTGGCTGAAATCCATCCGGAGCCCAAGCTGATACCTTGTAGGCATCCGTAAAAGAGCCAATACCACATTCTACGGAGTCCAAGCTTCGGCTGGTAGACTTCCGTAAAAAGAGCCGAAGGTGGCCAAATTCTGCGGAGTCCAAGCTGCAGCTTGCAGACATCCGTAAAAAAGAGCCGAAGGTGGCCAAATTCTGCGAAGTCCAAGCTCCGGCTGGTAGACTTCTGCAAAAAAGAGCCCAAGTTGGCCAAATTCTGCGAAGTCCAAGCTCCGGCTGGTAGACTTCTGCAAAAAAGAGCCCAAGTTGGCCAAATTCTGCGAAGTCCAAGCTCCGGCTGGTAGACTTCTGCAAAAAAGAGCCCAAGTTGGCCAAATTCTGCGAAGTCCAAGCTCCGGCTGGTAGACTTCTGCAAAAAATAGCCGAAGGGGGCTACAATTTCTGCGAAATCCAAGCTCCGGCTGGTAGATTTATGCAAAAAACAGCTGAAGGTGGCTAAAGCAAAACAGCATTTAAGCCATGAACTTCGAATGTCTGTTCATATGCGTCCAAAGTGACAAATTTTTTAAGACACTAAAGTGTCCTGAAAGTTATCTCAATTGATTTCTTTCATGAAATAAACAAAGGTACCAAGCTACCATTCTTCTGACTACAAAGGTCGAAGACATTTTATAAGATTTCAAAAGATCTTTAAATGACAGAGGGGCTCCGAACCCCCAAAAAATTGTACTCCGAAGTTTTTTCTTTGCGCATAACCATCTTTGAATGCAGTTCGAAGTTGCTTATACCCAAAGAGGGGCTAGTAATATGGAGACAATTTTAAATCGGCATTCATTATTGAAACAAATGTGTTTACAGATTACATTATGAAAAATTGGTATCTATACCAAGAAGGAATCGGAGACCTCTTCGGTCCCGAGAGCTAGGGGTGGAACGACTAGTTCCAACATCGGAAGTTCTAAGAACTTTGCGTTTAACTCTCTTCCTCCCCTTTGAAGCTCTAAAATCCTTCTGTTCTTGTTGAAGCTCGGCCCAAGTTCGAAGCCGCTCGGGGCTTCTCTCCCAGCTTCTAAGATCTTCAGATCTCTTATTTTGGGCTTCACTTTCGTCTTCGGACCAATTAGTGTCTTCAGAAGACGAAGTGTTTGCGTCAATCTCTTTATCTTCCTCTTTAATGTAAGACAATACGTCTTTGATTACTTCGGGCGCAATAACGCCGGAGTCATCTCGAGGAATAAGGAATCGAGGACGTTTATAACTCTTTAGAAGTTCGAAGGTGTTCCACAGTGAGCGAAGTTCGCTGTTAAGCTCTAACACTTCGATATCTTCCATAAGAGGCAAAGCCTAAAAATATGACAAACAAGACTTTCATTGATAAATGTTTACAAGCATGAGTTTTACATAATCAAAAAATCCTAAGTAATTCCTAAACCTGCGGGTTCGGAGGAGGCTGACTGCTCGAAGCTTGGCTCCGAACTTGCTTCTGGCGTTGGCCTTCATCAATCCAAGCCTTGATCGCAGATCGACCTTCGGCTCTCCACGAAGTTTGAAAGGCTCGCCAAGCAGTAGCTACGCCTTCAGAAGGGGTCAGAAGTCTTGCGTCGTCGAAGATGATGGAGCCCTCTGCGCTCGGAGTGATTGTTCGGCCCAAATCCTCGTAGTAGCGAAGTATTCCAAGGGCAGACACTTGTCCGGAGAGTTCTCCATAACGTATGCCTGCCGTCTTCATTTGCTTCGCTGCTCCTTGGATCCTCTTTAGCCGGCGCAGCAGAGTTACATTGTCATCCGAAGGTAGTGATCCAGTAGTACCGAAGTACTCCAAGACACCTAACATTTGTTCGATGACCTCCGAAGCCACCTTCTCGGACTTAAGCTTTTCTTCAGTAAGTACATCCTTGGCCGAAGTCGTTTCAGCTAAAACTCCGGAGATTCTAGCGTTCTCCGTAGTCAAAGCATTCTTTTGAGTCCGGAGTTGGCCAGCCTCTTCTTGTAGCCTTACAAGTGCGGAGCCTTTCGCAGCATCCTCCGTCCGCAGTCTTTCAATCTCCGCTCGAAGCACAATTCTTTCTGCTTCAAGCTCTTTCTTTGCAGCCTCCAAGCTTTGCCTAGCCCTTCGCTCTGCTAATATTACATTGTCCATCTGAGCTACTCGACCTTCGGAGAAGTTAAAATTTCTTTGAAGAGTTTCGTTCTCTTCCCGAAGTTGAGCAATTTCGTTTTCGCTCGATAAAGCTGCAGCGCGGGCTAAGACTGCTTGCTAAGGAAAAAGAAAAACTAGAATAAGAAATTATTCATATATAATAATTTCTTTGGTTCGAAGATGCTTTATACCTGATAAGCTGCTCTTTCCACAACAATATTAAGCTCCGAACTCTTCGCTCTGCTTAAAAGGGCTACTAGCTCTGTTTCCCCGACTTTGCGACTGGCTTCACCCAAAGGTTTAACCAAAGTCCCAAGTCCCGTTTTCTCCTCCAAAAATGGAGTTATGAGAGGAAGCAGTGCTAAAGCCTTCTGATCAGCTCTGCTTAGCGAGGGTCCGGAGGGTTCTTCCGAGGCCCTTGGAACTTCCGAAGATGGCCCCCCCTCAGTTGATTCGCTTTCATCTGTTGATTCAGATGAAGTCGATCCTTGAGCTGGGAGAGGCTCTATGTGTCTTTTTCCCCTTCCAGGCCCCGGTAGGGTAACTCCCGGTTGTGGCTCCGAAGTTGTCGAAGGTCTTTGAATTGTATCTTCGAGGGATACTTCGACAACAGGAGGCTTTGAAAAAACAAAAATATTACACATTGTATAATTTTGCAAAAACTGATAAGAATTAAGCAAAATTTACCTTCGACATTCTCTGGAATATCGAGCATCGGACTGATCGGAGGATCAAAAGTGTAGTCCTCATCCGAATCAGCCGCTAAATCTTGGACTGCAGGAGCATCGTCCTGGGAAGTCCTCATTACTTCTTCAGGAATCGAAGTCATAGTGACTTCGATCCCACCTTCGTTCACAGGAACTCCGGCCTGAGTTGTATCTTCTTGAACTACCGAAGTCATTGGTTGATCAACATTATCTCCAGACTCCGGTACGTTCGCAGGCACTTCAGCCTCATCTACACCCATAGGGGCTTCGAATTGTTCTTCCTGGGTATCCGGAGCTCTTACTTCTTCGATGTTGGCTTGAGGCTCCGGAATACCTGCAGTATCTTCAATGTGAATACTTCGTTGAGTTGCATCTTCATCAATTAATTTTACTAATAAAATACCTTCGTCTTCTTTAGAACCAGAAAGTGAGGTTCTTGAGCTTGAAGGAGCAGGATCCAAAGGTGCGAGATTCTTAGGCTTTCGAGCCACCTTCTTCACCGGAGTCTTTGCTGAACCTGAAGCTCCGGCTTCAGCTACTCTCTTCTTGGGGCCTTTCTCCTGAGGCACCCAATCCATCAGAGGGGGTGGAGTCAACTCCAGCATTCCCCATACTCTGTTAAAACGTTCCCAACTTCCGACTAATTTGATTCGCCACTCTTTTTCTGACGGAGTTGGAGCACCCAAAATCTTCTCCGAAGCCCTTACAATTTGCTCTGAAGTAATAGGGGCTGAAGAAGCTAAAAAATAATTCAAGTTAATCTTTCTTCGAAGTAAATATGTACTATGCATGTTGGTTTCGAAGTTACCTGCAGGGCTCGAAGTATAGCTTATCTTGCGAAGACCGCCTTCCGAGTCATCCTCGAAGGCGATAGGCCAGTTGGCCATCAACGGAGGAATTTGAAGTCCGAGGAACTCTTCGGCTAAGTCCCGCATGCTCAACCTTCTGCTGATTTTCTGAAGCAAGTTGAGGCGAGCCTCGAGTTGGCCTTCGTCAGGTTGCGCTAAGGCTTCCTTCCGGAACTGGATTTCCTTGAGGGGACCGGCCAGAGGGCTACTCACTCCAACTTCAGCATAAAACCACCTCAGAACCCAATCGGTGTACCATCTGGCATTGATGGCCTTAGCAGGAAATTGTAGGGCATATTCATCACGAAGCCTAAAATTGATGCTTCCGAAGGAAACTACCACCTTCTCACCTCCGGAGCCTACGAAGGTCTTTGGCTGACAAGTCGCTCTATGCAGCGCAGCGAAGATTTCAGCCCTCCCCTCACAACCTTCGGCTCTCAGTGCCCACTCGAAGATAGCTAATCTAGCTACAGCATTCGGAGACAGCTGGGGGAGGGTTACGTGAAACAAGTCAAGTACTTCGGCTAAGAAATCCACAGCCGGGAGGCCCAAGCCCGCTTCGAAAAAAGCTTCGAACACTACAACTTCTCCGGGTCTTGGTGATGGAATTGATTCTTTGCCCGGCTTCCGAATCATAACCCCATCACTAATATTTCCCCCCGCTGTGATTGCCAAAGATTCTTTCTTGCAGGTAGATGGCCCCAACTCAAAAGATTGATCCAAGTACTTGGTTGAGGGTGGGCACAGACCTTGGACATCGGAGATTTGGGGATTTTTTCCCTTTGCCGCCATGGAAGTTGTCGCCTGCATCGAAGGCGTCGCCGCCACTGTTGCCGCTGCCGCCGCCGCAGCCGCTTGTTGACGAGCCAAGGTTGAAGGAGGTGCAGAGCCTTTGGTCTTCGCCATCGCAATTGCTGGATCGATCTGAGAGAGTGGAGACTAGGGCTCAAGAACTCAAAAGCTAGGGCTCAAGAACTCAAAGGGCTAAAAAAGCTTTTGACTGAGAAGAAGCAGTGAAAAGGTAATCGGGTAAGTTTTGAGGCTCTTTATTTATAGCCTAATCTTTCCGTTTGTTACCGTTTGGGCTCTGCCCCTTCGCATTCCCGCCTGTTATTTTCCTCCGAAAATAACGCCTCCTATAGCTGCCGTTAGGAACAGAAACTAACGGCTATTTTTTCTAAGTCTAAAAAGACTTTCGAACTTCCTGAGTCAGTTCTAAGATAGTTCGAAAGGTAATTATCTTATGACTGATTCGAAGTTCTTATCTCCATGCATTTCGCAGATAAAACGAAAATCAATAACCCCTATGATTGGTTATCTTTCCTTTCCGTATACTGCTCTCCTAACGTTACAGGTCGAACGGAGAAGCGTATTCGAGGGGCTACTGTTGGGGGAAAATATCTCATCTTCGGGGTTATTGCCGAAGCAGCATAAAGACAGTTAACCAGTTCGAAGATTGTCCGAAGACCATCTTCGAAGATGCCCCGAACCTTGTTCGAAGTCCGAAGACAGGCATTGGTTCGAAGTATGTCTTCGAACCAAAGCCCTTCAGGATCTTTTCTGCCAGCTAAGATGGAAGACTTATCTTCTATCCTATTAGATTAGTCTTTTACCATTTTAGCCCTATTAAGGAAACCGAATAGTTTCCTTAATGTCGGTTGTAATAGAGGGGTAAATAGGTCTTTTCCTTAATGTTTAGGCCTATAAATACCCCCCATTTCACCCTGTAATAGGGACCAATGACAAGTGCAAAATCCTGGTTCATTACGAAACATTATGTGTCATCCTAACAAGTCATCAGGTGATGTGTCACCGCTTTGGGCCACTTTGGGCCTTGTATCCGTTTGTGGCCTTAAGCCCAACATTAGGAAAGACTTTACACAAACCATAGGAATTAATAATCTATAGCCTTCATGAACTAGGGTTAGGTTTTGCTTAGTTTCGAACTGTCTTATAGACTGAACTCTGACGTTCATCAGAATGTGGAACCCCGCTCGAGAAATCGATCTTTCATTTGTTTGCAAGATTGTGTTTCTGTGTTCTTGCTTGTGTTCTTGATTCACATGCAGGGATAAGCCTTCTTGGCGAGGTCAATCGTGTTCATGCATGGTTGATAACCAATAGAGCCGTGGTGTAGAGATTGTGGGGTTCTAATCAGTGCTGATCGGAAGCCGGATCGTCAACGTCGAGTCCTCCACCAATCGAGTTTACCCCCTCTGATGGAAGATCGGGCACCCGTGCGCATCAAGTGGTAACAGAGCTCAATTTTCCCATTAAGTATCACTGTATCCCTTAGATTGTTCTTTGCCTTGTCCTAAAACTCCAGAAAAAGCCGCAAAAAAAAGAGTCGTAGACATTTAGGGTAAATTATCCTTATCGTCCTAGTATTTTGAGCCTTTGTAATTTCGTCATGGTGTCGTATTGCTGAGTTTTGATCCATGGTCGATATCGGGTTGCTCGTTTAGAGTTATGTTCTTGATCGTGAGTCAAAGCCATAACCTTGCTTAGTCTCGGGATATCCGAATCCAACCTTAAACCCTAGTCGGAGTTGGTTCGGAGTTAGTTTCACCTTGGCTCGGTAAAATGGCCATAACGTTTGCATACGGACTCCGTTTGAGCTCTACCACCCGCCAAAATGATTGGGACGAAAAAACACATCCAGACGTGAGCTGCAAAGCTGCTTCAGATTGGGCTAATGGGGCCAAATTCAGCAGGGAAGACAGAGTTCTAGAGTAGTTTTTGTTTGCTGCCAACGTAACTTCTTCATTTTTGGGTACCTCGTTGAGTACCTATTGTTTGAGCAGTTTGTAAAAAAAAGGTCCAAAAAAAGGAGAAAAAAAGAAAAAGAGGCTAAAAAGAAAAAAAGAGGCCAAAAAAGAGAAAAAAGAAGAAAAACAAATCCGTGAGGCATAAGAGGAGGAAGTTGTTCTAGTTTAAGTTCAGCATTGTTACCTATATCTCTAAGTGTTGTGTTTTGGTGTTCTTGTTATTAGAGTTGGCTTCTCTTCTTGTTTCTAGGAGCACAAGTTTAAGCAGCAACCAAGACAAGTATTGTGGATTATTATTGAGCTTTACTAACTATTGTCGATCTGTGCTAATCCTTGCTACCAAAGATCAACCTTCCGAGCTCCACCTTCCTTCTGATCAGTATGGTTTCCAGCTGGCAATCGCTATACTCACGACTTCAAGGTATCATCCCCAAGCCAACCGGTTGTGCCACCTGCTACGATTGGTAAGAACATTGCAAGAACATGGTGAAATGTTTGAGTGTGAGTGACTCCACATCCTAGTAGTTCATAGGAAACTAACGCACTTGTGAGCTTGTTTATGTTTTGTGTTTCCACTAACCATGGAAGGATCACACCAAGATGATAGAGATGAATGTGTGTCCAAGTTCGAGCTTGGAAAGTTGCTGCAAGAACTCAATGCAAACATTGTTAAGACGAGGACAATTAGAACAAATTGAAGAGGATAGAGAGGAGCATTGCCACCCTCGTCACCAGGATAGAGAACATAGAGAAACAACAAGCGCCACTTAATGATAGAGCTGAGGATCTCGAGGCAGATGACATAAATCAAGAAGAGTATATCCACCCCCTTGATCGAGACCCTCCTCCCCATCAACGAAATCCACGTCGTCAAGGTATGGGAGGTAATAATGAAAACAACCCTTGTGTTGATAATTCATTTGCTAAGGTTAAGTTCAACATACCACCTTTTTCTGGCTCTTATGATACTAAGACATATCTGAATTGGGATATGACAGTAGAACAAAAATTTAACTCTCATCTTGTTCTAGAAATTCATAGAGTTAGACAAGCCACTAGTGAGTTTACCGATTTTGCTATTATTTAGTGGAATGAGCTATCAAATGTAAGCTTAGCACCTGACACATGGGATGGTGTAAAGAGAGCTATGCGTGGTACATTTGTCCCCACTACTTATAAACGTGATTTGCGTCAAAAAATACAGCATTTAAACCAAGGAAATAAATCTATAGAAGAGTACTATCAAGAACTGCAAATTGGAATGTTGCGTTGTGAGGTAGTTGAGGATGAGGAGGGTAAAATGGCTAGATTTTTTGGTGGCTTAAGAAGAGAAATATAGGACATAGTTTATTATAAGGATATAATTCTCTCAATAGATTGTTTCACCTTTCTATGAAGGTAGAAAGAGAATTGCAGGGACGACAGCCGAAGTCGAAGAGAAACTTCACTGACACAAGAGCGGCGTCTACAATGGGAAAATCAACACTACCTTCTCCTGCATGGTCTACTGCCCCCTTTATACCTAGGGTGAGTTCAGCAACACCGTCGTCTTCACTACCACCAGAGGAGAAAAGTAAAACAACCCTACCAGCAAATAGTTCCTCATCGTTTGCTTCTACAGGCCGAACCAGTGGAGTCATTTGCCACAATTGCAAAGGCAAGGGCCATTTCATGAGAGATTGCACAAGCCAGAGACAGACATTCATTCCTACTGAGGATGGTGGGTATGTTAGTGCTAGTGATATTGATGATGGTGGTACTAACAATGCAGGTGACGATGAGGACACTGAAAGTGACGGTGAGGAGATTTTAGGTACTGCCGCCACCGAGAAGTATCAGGCGTTGATTGTACAACGTGTTTTAAACACTCAAGTGGAGCAAATTGACACACTACAGCAACACAACTTATTTCAAATGTTCCTCATTATCAATGATCGTCGTGTTCGTGTCATAATTGATGGAGGGAGCAGCAACAATTTGGTGAGCTTAGATCTGGTTAATAAGCATGGATTGACGACACGTCCACATCCTCATCCATACTATATTCAGTGGTTCAACAATAGTGGTAAGGTCAAGGTAACACACTCTGCGAGAGTGCACTTTTTCATTGGTATGTACCATGACTTTACTGATTTTGATGTTGTACCCATGCAAGCATATTCACTTTTATTGGGTAGGCCATGGGAATTTGATACGATACGGATGTCACACATCATGGTAGGAGTAATAAATATACACTTATGCACAATGGAAAGAAAGTTACTTTGCTTCCTATGACTCTCACTGAAATTATGCAATGTGAGAAAGAGAGTATTGAGAATAGCAAGAAGGAGATTGCACCACAATCTGAAAATCAGCAAGTAGCTAACACTATTTTCCCACCTAAGAAAGATAAGAAAGACAATAGCTCTAAGTAAGATGGAATTAAATTGAAGGGGGTTGTTATGCTTGCTACTAAATCTGATTTGGTTGATGTTAATGAGTTTGATTCTCCTTGTTATGCATTGATATGCAAAGAAGTTTTGTTTTCATTTGAAGATTCTTCCACTTCGTTGCCTCCTGTTGTCACTAACCTTTTGTAGGAGTATTAGGATGTGTTTCCAGCGAAGATGCCTTCGGGGCTGCCACCTATTCGAGGTATTGAGCATCAAATTGACTTGATCCTAGGAGCGACATTGCCAAACCATGTTGCATATAGAACAAATCCAGATGAGACTAAAGAAATTCAGCAACAAGTCCAAGAACTTCTGTACCGTGGGTACGTATGAGAGATCTTTATCCCATGTGTTGTGCCTATTCTTTTAGTCCCTAAGAAAGATGGTAGTTGGCATATGTGTGTTGATTGTAGAGCCATCAATAATATTACAATAAGGTATCGTCATCCTATTCCTAGGTTATATGATATGCTTGATGAATTGAGTGGGTCTATCATTTTCTCAAAGATTGACTTGCGTAGTGGATACCACCAAATTAGAATGAAATTAGGAGATGAATGGTGTTGGGGGAAAATATCTCATCTTCGGGGTTATTGCCGAAGCAACATAAAGGCAGTCATCAGGTTCGAAGGTTCTCAGAAGATCATCTTCGAAGACACCCGGAACCCCGTTCGAAGCACAAGATAGGCATTGGTTCGGAGTATGTCTTCGAACTAAAGCCCTTCAAGATCTTTTCTGCCAGCTAAGATGGAAGACTTATCTTCTTTCTTATTAGATTAGCCTTTTACCATTTTAGCCCTATTAAGGAAACCGAATAGTTTCCTTAATGTCGGTTGTAATAGAGGGGTAAATAGGTCTTTTCCTTAATGTTTGGGCCTATAAATACCCCCCATTTCACCTTGTAATAGGGACCGAATACAAGTTATTCAATACACACTTTCGAACTATTCTAAGTTATTATCCTTTCGGAGGCTTAGAACAGTTTGCTTCACAAACACTTCGTTTGTTAGTTTCTTTTCTACAGAAACCTGTTAGCGTAATCTTTTACGCCAACAGTTGGCGCCGTCCGTGGGGAACCTAGTCCGAAAAACTTCGTTCTCTACCAACTTCTTACATCATGCCTCCTAAGTGGAGCGCACCTCGCAATCCCACTCGGAGGTCCTCTCGGATCTCCGGAGAGATACCCTTCGACACAGTTGAAGTCGGAGGGTCTTCGGCCTTCCCTCCACAAACTCCGGAAGGGGCTTCTATCCCTCGAGGATACGAAGCCTCTCCGCCAACCCCTTCCATACTCCGACAGCCCGGAGTCACTTCTCCACCCTCCATTCCGATTCGAAGTGATCCTACCAGTTCTCAAGACCCGGAAGGTCCTTCCGGAGGAGATGAAGATAGCCTTGGAGATATGGCCACTCAAATGGCCAACCTTCAAGCTGAGGTAGCAAGATGGCGACAAGAAGCTGCGGACAGGCTTCGCTCTCAAGCCATCCCAACTATCCCAGAAATGCCCGAAGATGATGATATTGATTATCCCGAAGCCCCGAAGAACGCCTCTTACGACAATGAATCTCTGTTGCATCCTGAGCTGCAGAAGGTTCGCTTTGATCCCAAGTTTAAAACTTCGAAGCTCTGCAAGTATGCCGGAGATGAAGATCCTGGAGAGTTCGCGCGTTCTTATGCCCTAGCGATTGAGGCTAGCGGCGGAGTCAGAGACACTATGGCGAAGTGCTTCCCGTTAGCTCTTCAAGGAGTGGCGTTGAGATGGTTCTGGTCTTTAAAGCCAGGATCAATCAATTCTTGGTCACAGTTGAAGAGGAAGTTTATAAGTAACTTTCAGGGCACCTTCGTGCCTCCTATGTCAACAGGAAGCCTTTTCCAAGTGAAACAGCTCCCCGGAGAAACATTGAGGCAGTACTTTAAGCGCTTCGCTCATACGAAGTCGCAAATTCGGGGGCTGTCCACATCCTCAGTGGTTGATGCGGCTCGGGAAGGCGTCAGTCATCAAGGCCTTCTGGATAAACTGCATCGGAAGAGCATCTCCTCAATCTCACAGTTGATGTCATATTTCGAGGAGTATGCAAGGTCAGAAGAGGGTTGGCTTCGGAGGACTGCTGCTACTTCGTCAGTATTGCAAGAAGTTAAAGCAGAAGTGAAGACTTCGGCACAGCCGCAGGAACCAGTCTTCGAAGTACAACATGATCGAAGAAGAGGGCAAAAACACCCTCGCTCTGAAGTCTTGAATATTGCACCCCCACAGAAGTTTGCACCAAGAGCTCCACAGTCTACGGGGAACAAGGCCACCGGCTGGAGGCCGCCAGGGAAAACGGCTGACAAAGGCCAGACCCTTTTTTGTTGTATTCATGGAGAAAATCGAAGCCATGCAACTGACACTTGCAAGGCTATCCTTACCCTAAGGGGAGAGTACTTGGAGAGAACTTCGGGTCGAGGCAGTACCGACCGAAGTCCAGCAGCAACGCGCCCTGAGCCGGTCCAGGCTGTGGCGCAGATAGAAAATTTTGATGCTGCAAGGCACCCTCCGGTGGCCAATGTTATGCCACCTCCGAAGCAAGAGGAAGGGCAAGATAGAGGAAAGAGAGTAGTTCTCCCTATCTCCGGAGGAGGTACCCTCGGAAGCATGTCCAAGAGACAGCGAAGAGAGTACGTTCGAGAAGTAGGACATATTGGGACTTCGTCATCTGCAGCTGCAATGCCGGAGTGGTCTCATGTTCCGATATCTTTCTCTGCGGAGGATGCAGCTGGTATTAAGTTCCCGCACGCAGATCCATTGGTTATCACTGCTGATATTGCAGGAACTGAAGTCCGAAGGGTGCTAATTGATGGAGGTAGTTCGGCAGATATCATTTTTGTGCAAGCCTTCGATCAGTTATGCATTTCCAGGAAGCATCTCCTCCCAGCGGCTCGTCCTCTGCAAGGCTTCGCAGGACCTCCGCTTGATGCACTTGGCCAGATAGGCCTGGAAGTTACCTTCGGAGAAGGTTTATTAGCCCGAACTGAAGAAGTTATCTTTGATGTGGTAGATGCCCCGTATGCTTATAATGTCATCTTCGGACGGGGCATGTTGAATCAGTTCGGAGCTGTGGCGCATCACAACTACTTGTGCATGAAGATGCCCACACAAGCAGGAGTCCTAACAATCTTCGGAGATCAAGCCATTGCTCAGAGGGCGGAATATGGTCAGGGTCCCCCTCTTGATCCGAGGCAAGTAAACAGTGTGCAGGATAATGAAGAAATTTTTTCAGCCTCCTCCGAAGCTTCGAAGAAGTCTTTTCCGAGACCAAGTCCCGAAGGAGAGATTGCAACGAAGGTCATTGTTAAAGATGGTAAAGAATACACTTTTCAATTTGGTAAAGATTTACCTCGTGAAGTTGCAACCTCCTTGGAAAAGGTCGTGGAAGAAAATTTGGATGTCTTCGCTTGGTCTGACGAAGATATCACCGGAGTCGATCGGGATATCATTGAGCACAGTTTACTTGTAAGCCCGAAGGCCCGGCCTGTTCGACAAGGACTCCGGAAGATGTCCGCAGAGAGAGCTGCTCTAGCTAAGGACGAAGTTGAAAAACTGTTGAAGGCTGGGATTATCAGAGAAGTGGCTCACACAGAATGGTTAGCCAACCCAGTCTTCGTCAGGAAGAAGTCTTCCGGGAAGTGGCGCATGTGCATTGATTTCACATCCGTGAATAAAGCATGCCCACGTGACCCCTACCCCATGCCCCGAATTGATCAGCTAGTTGACTCCACTGCAGGTTCGGAGTTATTAACCTTCCTTGACGCGTATTCTGGTTATCATCAAATATGGTTGAAGCGCGAAGATGAAATCAAGACAAGCTTTGTAACTCCTTCGGGAGTCTTCTGCTATGTAAGAATGCCCTTCGGCCTAAGAAATGCCGGGGCTACTTTTTCAAGATTAGTTGCTAAGGCTCTAGGTCATCAACTAGGTCGCAATGTGGAGGCCTATATGGATGATATTGTAATAAAGAGTGCTTTAAAGCACCAACATAGCCTAGACTTAGCAGAAACATTCAATAGCCTTCGGGCATGTGGGATCCGTCTTAACCCCGAAAAATGTATATTCGGAGCTAAGGCTGGAAAATTGTTAGGGTATTTAGTTTCAAGCAGGGGAATTGAAGCTAGCCCTACTCAAATAACTGCGCTGCAGAAGATGGCTCCTCCAGAGAATTTAAAGCAAGTGCAAAAGCTGACTGGGCGTCTGGCTGCACTTAGCAGGTTTTTATCAAGGTCTGCGGAGAGGAGCTTGCCAATATTCAAAGCTTTGAAAGGGTCCGAAGATTTTGCATGGACACCGGAGTGTCAGAAAAGCTTCGAAAATATTAAAGATTATCTCAGTAATCTTGCTACACTCACGGTACCTACTGCGGACGAAACCCTACTCCTGTACCTTGCAGCTACAGGTTCAGCTGTCAGCGCAGTCCTTGTCAAAGAAGTAGATTTCAGTGGGAAGTTGGTCCAAAATCCTGTCTATTTTGTATCCGAAGCATTGTCAGGAGCGAAGAAAAGATACTCCGAACTTGAGAAGTTCGTTTATGCTCTGATAATGGCTTCGAGGAAGCTAAGACATTATTTTTTGGCTCACAATGTAATTGTACCAACTTCGTATCCCTTAGGAGATATGCTCCGAAGCAAAGATTCCACTGGAAGGATTGGAAAGTGGGCAGTCGAGCTAGCACCCTTCGGCATATCTTTCTTGGCAAGGACAGCTATCAAATCCCAAGTCCTAGCAGACTTCATAGCAGAGTGGACTCCACCTGCGAATTTGACTCCGGAGAAATCAAATGACGAAGTTTGGACTGTTTACTCCGATGGGGCTTTCCAAGCATCCGGAGCAGGCATTGGGGCAGTGTTGATTTCACCATCAGGGCAAAGAGCAATGTACTCCGCAAGACTCAACTTTAAGTCTACCAATAATATAGCGGAGTATGAAGGGATTTTATTGGGACTCCGGAAAGCACGTGCTCTAGGGGCTACAAGAATAATTATAAAGACAGATTCTCAGATAGTAGCAGGGCACGTAGACAAAAGTTTTCAAGTTCGGCATCCACAGCTTGCCAAGTACTTAGAAGAAATTCGCAAGATCGAAGCACACTTCAAGGGTATTTCCATTCGGAGTATACCAAGAGCTGAAAACGTGCAAGCGGACATTTTAGCGAAGGCTGCAGCTGGAGCTGTGGATGTGCCTGAAGAAGCTTTCTATGAGGAGCTCAATATACCTTCGGTGCCACAAATTGCCTCTGCGGAGATTCTTTGCATTCCTAATGCAGATTGGAAAGATTCGATCATAGAACTCTTGCAAGGAGGAACAAATTTGCCCGAAGAGCCCCAGTTGTCAAGATTAAAGCTCATAGCCAGAAACTATCAGTTAATCAACGGTATATTATACAAGGCCGGAGTATGTTCCCCTCTACTCCGATGTATATCTCAAGCCGAAGGCCAAGAATTCTTCGAGAAATTCACGAAGGCCTTTGTGGAAGCCATTTAGCCCCTAGAGCTCTGGCAGGAAAAACACTTCGCCAGGGGCTTTATTGGCCCACAATAACAGCTGATGCGGAGAGCTTGGTCCGCACTTGTCAAGGATGCCAGTGGATGGGTCGATGGAGTCATCGCCCACCAACAGCTCTTCAAGTCATTGCTCCGGTATGGCCCATGGCCAGATGGGGTATGGATCTAATTGGTCCCTTTCCGTTAGCAAAGGGAAATCTGAAGTTCGCAGTGGTAGCTATTGAATATTTTTCTAAGTGGGTAGAAGCAGAGCCCTTAACAGCTATCACTTCGAACAATGTACAGAAATTCTTCTGGAAGAACATTATTTGCCGGTTCGGAGTGCCTAGATATCTCACAGTTGATAATGGAACACAGTTCGACGCAGAACCCTTCAGGAAGTTTTGCGAAGACCTAGGCATTCAACTATGTTTTGCTGCAGTGAGACATCCTCAGTCGAATGGAGCCGTAGAGCGAGCCAATGGAAATATTTTATCAGGGCTAAATCGAAGAATAGTAGGATTATCAAAGGGACTGTGGACCGAAGAGCTTCCGAAGATTCTGTGGTCCATTCGGACTACGCAAACAAGGTCCACAGGTTTTACTCCGTTCAGACTACTATTCGGAGATGAAGCTATGACTCCAACGGAGCTCAAAGGGGGATCTTTTCGCAGCACCGAACCGGACATTGAAGAAGAAAGACAAGCTTCGTTAGATTTGTCAGAAGAAACAAGACTTCGGGCTGTAGCTAATTTATCAAAGTATCATCAGCAGACGAAGACTTGGTTTGACCCGAAGGTTAAGCTCAACGAGTTAAGACCGGGTCATCTTGTTCTACGAAGCATTATAGCACCAGGGAAGTTAGGCAATAAATGGGAAGGTCCATATCTAATTGTCCGCTCAGGGCGCCCTGGTTCATTTAAATTAGCTAATTTAGAAGGTGAAGAGTTAGCACATACTTGGCATGCAGAGCACCTAAAGCGATACTTCGCATAAGGGCTCCTTGTAATTCGCTTGTAATCACCTCTAAATTAATAAAGCATATGACCCTGATAGTTGCCTTCCCCTCATAGACTTCCAGCTTCCGAGTGGACGCACTGGAACCGCGGGGTTGACCGAGAGGGAAGTGTCATTAAGCTGGGTTGTATTTTCGGACTTCGAACCCATAAAGTTCGAAGCCTCCGACGTGGTGGCTGACATAATCCGGAGCCCAGGCCAACGGCTTGTAGGCATCCGTAAAAGAGCCCAAAACCACATTCTACGGAGTCCAAGCCATTGGCTGGTAGACTTCCGTAAAAAGAGCCGAAGGTGGCCAAAATCTACGGAGTCCAAGCTGCAGCTTGCAGACTTCCGTAAAAAGAGCCGAAGGTGGCCAAAATCTACGAAGTCCAAGCCATTGGCTGGTAGACTTCTGCAAAAACAGCCGAAGGTGGCTAAATTATACGGAGTCCAAGCCATTGGCTGGTAGACATCCGTAAAAAGAGTCCAAAGAGACCATTGCAAAACTCCGAACCATTGGTTCGTCAGAGATCGCAAAGACAAGCCGAAGGTGGCTAAAGCAAAACAGCATTTGAGCCATGAGCTTCGAATGTCTATTAACATAACTCCAAAGTGACAAATTTCTTAAGACACTAAAGTGTCCTGAAAGTTATCTCAATTGATTTCTTTCGTAAAACAAAGGTAATAAGTTACCATTCTTCTGACTGCAAAAAGTCGAAGACATTTCATAAGATTTTAAAAGATCTTTAAATGACAGAGGGGCTCCGAACCCCCAAAAAATTGTACTCCGAAGTTTTTTCTTTGCGCATAACCATCTTTGAATACATTTCGAAGTTGCTTATACCCAAAGAGGGGCTAGTAAATATGGAGACAATTTTAAATCGGCATTCATTATTGAAATAAATGTGTTTACAAATTACACTATGAAAAATTGGTATCTATACCAAGAAGGAATCGGAGACCTCTTCGGTCCCGAGAGCTAGGGGTGGAACGACTAGTTCCAACATCGGAAGTCCTAAGAACTTTACGTTTAACTCTCTTCCTCCCTTTCGAAGCTCTAAAATCCTTCTGCTCTTGTTGGAGCTCGGCCCAAGTTCGAAGCCGCTCGGGACTCCTTTCCCAGCTTCTAAGATCTTCAGATCTTTTATTTCGAGCTTCACCTTCGCCTTCAGACCAATTAGTGTCTTCAGAAGACGAGGTGTTTGCGTCAACCTCTTTATCTTCCTCTTTAATATAAGACAATACGTCTTTGATTACTTCAGGACGCAATTACGCCGGAGTCATCTCGAGGAATAAGAAATCGAGGACGCTTATAATTCTTTAGAAGTTCGAAGGTGTTCCACAATGAGCGAAGTTCGTTGTTAGGCTCTAACACTTCGACATCTTCCATAAGAGGCAAAGCCTAAAAATATAACAAACAAGATTTTCATTGATGAATGTTTACAAGCATAAAGCTTTACATGGTTAAAAATCCTAAAATATTCCTAAACCTGCGGGTTTGAAGGAGGTTGACTGCTCGAAGCTTGAGTCCGAGCGTGCTTCTGGCGTTGGCCTTCGTCGATCCAAGCCTTGATCGCAGAACGACCTTCGGCTCTCTAGGAGGTTTGGAAGGCTCGCCAAGCAGCAGCCACACCTTCGGAAGGTTTGAGAAGTCGCTCGTCGTCGAAGGTGATTGGACCTCCTCCTGCGTCCGGAGTTATTGATCGGCCCAGATCTTCGTAATAGCGAAGTAGACCAACAGCAGACACTTGTCCGGAGAGTTCTCCGTATCTAATGCCCGCCGTCTTCATCTGCTTCGCCACCCCTTGGATCCTTTTCAACCGGCGTAGAAGACTGATGTTATCATCAGAAGGGAGAGTTCCAGTAGTACCGAAGTACTCCAGGACATCTAACAACTGACTCATAACCTCCGCAGCCACCTTCTCAGACTTCAACTTATCTTCATTCAGTGCATCCTTCGTCGAAGTGACTTCATTCAAAACCCCAGAAAGCCTAGCATTTTCAGTGGTCAAAGTGTTCTTCTGGTTTAACAGTTGGCTAGCTTCCTCTTCGAGTCGGACGAGCTTGGACCCCGTAGTAGCGTGCTCCGCCCGCAGTTTCTCAACCTCTGCTCGAAGCACAATCCTTTCTGCTTCGAGCTCTTTCTTCGCAGCTTCCAAGCTTTGCCTGGCCCTTCGCTCTGTTGATATTATATTGTCCATTTGAGCCACTCGACTTTCGGAGATGTTAAAATTCCTTTGAAGAGCACTATTCTCTTCCCGAAGCCGAGCGATTTCTTCGTCATTGCATATATTTGCAGCTCGGGCCAAGACAGTTTGCTGTCAAAATAAAAAAAACTAAAGTAAATATCTATTCGAAGATGAACTCTATAATATTTCGCAGTTACTTCGTACCTGGTAGGCTGTACGTTCAATAACGGCATTAAGCTCCGTCCTGTCAGCCTTGCTCAGGATGGCCACTAATTTGGTCTCCCCTATGTCACGGCTAGCTCGATCCAAAGGTTCGAGCAAAGTCCGAAGACCAGTTGTTTGCCCTAAGAAAGGAGCCAGCAAGGGGAGCATGCTTATTGCCTCTTGGTCATCTTCGTTCAACGAAGGACCAGAGCTTTGGCCTATGGTCTTCGGAGCCACTGGAGATTGACCCTCCCTGGAAGATTGGCTCTCGTCTGTTGAATCAGACGGAGTTGATTCAGAGCTTATAGCAGGCAGGGGCTCTATTTGTCTTTTGCCTCTTCCAGGTCCCTTTGGAGTAACTCTCTGGGCTGGCTCCGAAGTCGTCGAAGGCCCAAGAATTGTTTCCTCTTGACGAACTTCTTCCATAGGAGTGGACTCTATAAAATAATAAAAAGTATTATACATTGTATAAATACTCAAATAAACACAAAAAAGTTATTCGAAGTCTACCTTCGACATTTTGCAGAGGAGTCATCGTCGGACTGTTTGGTGGATCGAAGGCTAATTCTTCAACCGAATCAGCCGTTAAGTCTTGGACTACAGGAGCATCGTCCTGGGCAGTCCTCGTTGCTTCTTCGGGAATCGAAGTTGTAGTGACTTCGACTCCACTCTCATTCACAGGAACTTCGTCCTGAGTTACATCTTCTTGAACTACCGAAGTCCTTGATTGATCAACATTATCTCCGGACTCCGGTAAGTTCGCAGGTACTTCGGCTTGTGCGGCCCTTTGAGTTTCATTCTCTTCCATCAGGCGCACAAGCAATCTCCCCGTTTCTTCTTGGGAGTCGGAAACCGAAGCTCTTGAGCTCGAAGGTGCAGGATCTGAAGGTGCGAGGTTCTTTGGCTTCCGAGCCACCTTCTTCACTGCAGTTTTTGCTGAACTCGAAGTCCCAGCTTCGGCTTTCCTCTTCTGGGCCCCTTTCTCCAAAGGCACCCAATCCATCAGAGGGGGCGGAGACAGCTCCAGCATTCCCCATACTCTGTTAAATCTCTCCCAACTCCCGACCAATTTAACTCGCCATTCTTTCTCAGTCGGAGTTGGGGCACCCAGGATCTTCTCCGAAGCCCTTATAATTTGTTCTGAAGTCATAGGGGCTGAAGAAGCTGCAAAATAAATAATTCAAGTTAGTTTTTCTTCGAAGTAAATATGTATAATGCATGTTGGTTTCGAAGTTACCTGCAGGGCTCGAAGTCAGGTTGATTTTGCGAAGACCGCCTTCTGAATCATCCTCGAAGATGATAGGCCAGTTGGCCATCAGCGGAGAAATTTGTAGGCCGATGAATTCTTCAGCTAAGTCTCGCATACTTAACCTTCGGCTAACTTTTTGGAGCAGGTTCAGACGAGCTTCGAATTGACCTTCGTTAGGCTGCACCAAAGCTTCCTTTCGGAATTGGATTTCTTTGAGGGGCCCAGCCAAAGGATTGCCTGCCCCAACTTCGGCATAGAACCATCTTAGAATCCAATCAGTGTACCATCTGGCATTGATGGCTTTGGCGGGGAATTGGAGGGCATACTCATCCCGAAGCCTAAAGTTGATACTACCGAAGGATACCACCACCTTTTCACCTCCGGAGCCTACGAAGGTTTTCGGTTGGCATGTTGCTCTATGCAATGCAGCGAAGATCTCTGCCCTTCCTTCACACCCTTCGGCTCTCAAGGCCCATTCAAAGATAGCTAATCTAGCTACAGCATTCGGAGATAGCTGGGGGAGGGTTACATGGAACAGATTAAGTACTTCGGCCAGGAAGTCCACAGCAGGGAGGCCCAAGCCTGCTTCGAAAAAGGCTTCGAATACTACAACCTCTCCGGGTCTTGGCATTGGAATCACTTCTTTGCCTGGCTTCCTAATCATAACCCCCGTACTGATCTTTCCTCCTACTGCGATTGCCAAGGATTCTCTTTTGCAGGTCGAAGGCCCCAACTGGAAAGACTGATCCAAGTACTTGGTTGATGGGGGGCACAAACCTTGATCATCAAAGATTTGAGGATTTCTCTCTCCTGCCGCCATAGATGTTGCTGCAGATGCCGGAGGTGCCGTCGCCAAGGTTGCCGCCGCTGCTGCTGCTGCCGCTTGTTGTCGAGCCACGATCGACGGAGGCACTGATCCTTTGGTCTTCACCATTGCGATCTCTGGATTATTTTGGAGAAACTGGAGGCTAGGGCTCAAGAACTCAAGGGTCTCAAAAAGCTTTTGACTGTAAGAAAGCGGTGAAAAGGTAATCGGGTAAGTTTTAGGCCCTCTATTTATAGCTTAAAATGTCCCTCTTGTTACCGTTTGGCTCTGCCTTTTCGCATTCTCGCGCCGTTATTTTCCTCCGGAAATAACGCATCGTATAACTTCCGTTAGAAGAAACAGGCTAACGGCTATTTCTTCTAAGTCTGGAAAGTCTTCAGTCTTTTTAAAGATACTTCTAAGTCACTTCGAATGTAACTTCTTCGAATACCAATTCGAAGCATATATCTCCACATAATTCGGAGATGATATAAATCTGTTAACCCCTACGCATGATTACTTTTCTTGCGTATACTGCTCTCCTAAACGTTACAGGTTAAAACGGAGAAGCATATTCGAGGGGCTACTGTTGGGGGAAAATATCTCATCTTCGGGGTTATTGCCGAAGCAACATAAAGGCAGTCATCAGGTTCGAAGGTTCTCAGAAGATCATCTTCGAAGACACCCGGAACCCCGTTCGAAGCACAAGATAGGCATTGGTTCGGAGTATGTCTTCGAACTAAAGCCCTTCAAGATCTTTTCTGCCAGCTAAGATGGAAGACTTATCTTCTTTCTTATTAGATTAGCCTTTTACCATTTTAGCCCTATTAAGGAAACCGAATAGTTTCCTTAATGTCTGTTGTAATAGAGGGGTAAATAGGTCTTTTCCTTAATGTTTGGGCCTATAAATACCCCCCATTTCACCTTGTAATAGGGACCGAATACAAGTTATTCAATACACACTTTCGAACTATTCTAAGTTATTATCCTTTAGGAGGCTTAGAACAGTTTGCTTCACAAACACTTCGTTTGTTAGTTTCTTTTCTACAGAAACCTGTTAGCGTAATCTTTTACGCCAACAAATGGAAAACAACTTTCAAAACTAAGTTCAGTTTATATGAGTGGTTAGTCATGCCTTTTGGGTTAACTAATGCACCTAGCAGTGTCATGCGTTTAATGAATGAACTATTGAGAGTATTTATTGACAAATTTGTGGTGGTTTACTTTGATGATATCTTGATATATAGTAGGTCTTTTGATGAACATTTGAATCATTTGCGTGTTGTTTTTAATGATTTGAGAGATGCACGCTTGTTCGGTAATCTTGAAAAGTGTACTTTTTGCATGGATCGAGTCTCCTTTCTTAGCTATGTTGTTACTCCATAGGGTATTGAGGTAGATGAAGCAAAAATTGAAGCCATCAAGAGCTGGCCAACACCTCAAACAGTTACGCAAGTGAGAAGTTTTCATGGACTTGCTAGTTTTTATCGACGGTTTGTGAAGAATTTTAGCACCATTGCTGCTCCACTCAATGAGTTGACAAAGAAGGGAGCTTCATTCACATGGGATCCAGTACAAGAACACGCTTTTAACATGCTTAAGAAGAAACTTACACATGACCCTCCACTCCAACTTCCTGACTTTGGTAAGACATTTGAGCTTGAATGTGATGCTAGTGGAATTGAGATAGGAGGAGTTCTCATACAAGAAGGTAAACCTGTTGCTTACTTTAGTGAAAAATTGCATGGTCCTAATCTGAATTATTCTACTTATGATAAGGAGTTGTATGCTTTAGTTCGGGTGTTAGGGACTTGACAACATTACCTTTGGCCTAAGGAGTTTGTCATTCATTCTGATCATGAATCCTTGAAACATATTAGAAGCCAGACAAAACTAAATAAGCGACATGCAAAATGGGTTGAGTTGATAGAGTCATTTCCATACATCATTAAACATAAATGTGGTAAAGACAATATCATTGCAGATGCTTTATCCAGTCATTTTATTATGTTATCTCAGCTTGATCATAAGATATTTGGTCTAGAAACAATAAAAGAGTTATATGGTATTGATCTATACTTCAATGATGCATTTGAAAATTATAGAGAGTGCCGAACTTGGAATAAATATGTGTTGAATGACGATTTATTATATCGTGCTAACAAGCTATGCATCACAGCTAGCTCCATTTGCCTTTTGTTTTAACAGGAAGCTCACGGAGGAGGATTGATGGGACATTTTGGAGTGATGAAAACTGAGGACGTGCTGTCCACACACTTCTTTTTTCCAAGGATGTGGTGGGATGTCGTGCGCTACGTCTCACGCTACACTACATGCAACAAAGCTAAGTCACACTTGAATCCCTTTGGACTTTATATGCGCCTTCCTGTTCCTAGCGTACCTTGGGAGCATATATAAATGGAATTTGTCTTATTGTTGGACCGGAAACGGCGACCAGAGGGGGGGGTGAATGGGAGCTTTTAAAATTTCAGGCTAAAAACAGCCTTCGGTTTTAATCCTGTCTTCTGCGGAACAGGCTTCGAACACTACCTTCGAAGGTCTGGTTCAGAGGTACTTCGACAGCTCCGAACACAGGCTTCGCAGGAGCAAAAGTTCGAAGCCAAGAAGACTTCGCTCCACTAACAACCCTCGAAAATCTACTCTGCTAAGTCAGTGCAGGCTCCGCACGCAGGGTGCTTCGAGCAGGTTTCGCACTTCACCCTTCGCAAGAGTGGACACCCTACTGAGGACTTCGACCAAGTACTTGGCAGCAGCAACTGGTGCTGGGCTTTGTACACGAAGGTCTAAACGAACACAAACAGACTTCGCTAAGGGCTTCGACACAAGAAGTAAAACGGGCTTCGATCAGGGCTTCGCTAGTAAACTGTGAGGTCTGGCCTCAAGTTACACAGAGCGAACGCACGCTGAAAAACACACTTCGCACAGAAACAACCTTCGCCTAGACAAGCTTCGGTGCACTACAACTAGCGAGGTATGTAACGCGAGCTCAAGCAAAAAGCACAAAGAAGCAGGGCTTCGCCGCTTGAACAAGGAACACAATAAAATTGAACTCTGGATGAAAACAGCGAGGTATGTGGCTACAGGAGCTCAACAGTAAATGCTCAAAAGTGTTAAATGTTACCTACCGAGCCCCCATATTTATAGCCCACAGTTCACTCAAAGGAATTGACTACTTTACCCCTAGGGTTTACAAAGGATTTGTCTCTACAGGACTAAGGGGTACAAAAGGTAGTCCACCTTTATTCTGGAGGCTTCTCTGTTAGCTTTGCAGAGGGGACAGCGTCAGCCTTTTACAGAGGGGACAGTGTCAGCCATTGCAGTCTTTGACCTTCTGGAGCCTCCCTTCGCACGCGAGGGTGCGGTAGCTTCGGCGAGAAGCCTTGAGCCTGGTGGCCTTCGCTTCGCCGAAGATAGCCTCTGATACAGTGACGGTTTTGAGCCGAAGCCATCAAAGCCCTTGGGTCTTCGCACCAACACCTCCGGAGTGGACCACCATGGCTTCGCAGCTTCACCCAGCTCGAACTCCGTTAGTCCGTGTACCGAAGCCATGCAGGCCGAAGCACCACAAGACAACCACACTCCGGAGCTAGCCTCGCTCTGAAGCCTTCCTCACTCCGAAGCCCCACCTTCGGAGCACCACCCTTCGAAGTCCCTCCTTCGTCCAAGGCCTCCGCACGAAGCATTCCATGAGCCCTTCGTTGCAGTGCCTCTCCCCGAGCACACTCCTCGACGAGCCTCACCCGGACCATGCCTTCGATGCGCCTCGACTTCTGAGACCTTCGTCGGGCACCTTCGAATGTCTCCCTCCGGAGCACACTTCGAACTCCTTGCCTCCGCAGAGGACTTGATCCATCCAACTCCGAAGTCACTCCATTCGGAGTACCTTCGAAGTGCCTCACCTCCGAGGACTTTGTCTCGGAGCACCTTCAGCCGGAGCCACGCTTCGCACTCTCTGCCTTCACCTGGCACGCCTCGACCCGAGGACCGACCCGGACCCCTTCGCAGCCACCGTGATGGAGCTCCCCGCTCCCCTGGCATCAAGCCTCCCGCTTGACCCAGGTTCACCTACTACGAACCTTGTCCATCGCCTCCGAAGTCCCTGCGCACCACAGACAAGCAGACAAGTGTATCTAGTACTCCGGAGACCTCTCCGGGTTAGCAACCTCCGGCACACACTCCGGTGTACCGCCCAAAGTACCGAAGCCTTCGGTACACACTCAGTCATCGTGTACTGTCGGACCCCTCCGACACGCACACTCCGCTGCAACAGCTGCAACCAACCAAAACAAACCAACACCTGCAACAGATGCTACAAACATTGCTAATTTGTTTTTTAGGGATATCATTCGCCGACATGGAGTACCCACCACCATTGTCTCTGATCACGATGCGAAGTTCTTGAGCTACTTTTGGAGAAGTTTATGGTGCAAGTTGCGAACCAAGCTTCTATTCTCCACCACATGCCACCCTCAAACCGATGGGCAAACAAAGATAGTTAATCGTACGTTATCCACCGTGTTGCGGACTATTTTGAAGAAGAATTTGAAGATGTGGGAAGAATGTTTACCTCACGTGGAGTTTGCATATAATCGAGCGATACATTCTACCACCAAGATGAGTCCTTTCTAGGTTGGTATGGCTTTAATCCCCGTGATCCCATTGATATTTTGCCATTGCCTACTTCTGAACATGTGCATTTAGATGCTAAGACACGTGCTGATTTTATTCTGAAATTACATACCATAACTAAAGAGCACATTGAGAATATGACTGAAAATTATAAAATTGCTGGTAGTAAGGGTAGGAGATGTACATTTAACCTTTGAAATAGGTGATCTTGTTTGGTTACACTTGCATAAAGATAGATTTTCAGATTTGAGAAAGTCTAAATTGATGCCTCGAGCTGATGGTCCTTTCAAGATAGTTAAGAAAATTAATGACAATGCATACCAGCTTGAGTTGCCTACAGATTTTGGGGTTAGTCCCATATTTAACATTTCAGATTTGAAGCCATATTTGGGAGAAGAAGAAGAGTTTGAGTCGAGGACGACTCTAATTCAAGAAGGGGAGGATTATGAGGACATCGATAACAATGATAAAGACATCCAACACTCTATCATTCCTCGACCAATCACTCATTCTCGTGCCTGCAAGCATAATTATGAGGTTCGTTCGTTTCTTACTTTACATAATGATATGGATATGGATGGGATGATACTTATGGGTGATATTTTGACTCTAAGGAACATGGGAGAAGCACTTCTAGATCAAACACAAGAGGGAGAGGCAGCACAACAATAAAATTTGGATTCCACTACAAACTCTGATTTTGGTTCGGTTTCAAAAGAACACCCTTCATTAAAACAGGCATAAATTTGTCGTACAGAGGCAGATTGAGGCATTCTTTAAGGCATTGGAAAGATAACGAAAATATATTTCCAATGAATCTAGTGCCAAGTCCTGGTTCATTACGAAATGTTCTGTGTCGTCTGAAAAGTTATCAGGTGTTGCATCACCGTTTTGGGCCACTTTGGGCCTTGTATCCGTTTGGGGCCTTAAGAGCAACATTAGGGAAGACTTTACACAAAACTTAGGTATTAATAATCTGTAGCCATCATGAATTAGGGTTGAGTTTTGCTTATTTTCGAACTGCCTTGTGGATTGAACTCTGACGTTTGTCAGATTGTGGAACCCCGCTCGAGAAATTGATCTTTAATTTGTTTGCAAGATTGTGTTTCTGTGTTTTTGCTTGTATTCTCGATTCACATGCAGGGATAAGCCTTCTTGGCGAGGTCAATCGTGTTCGTGCGTGGTTGATAATGAATGGAGCCATGGTGTAGCAATTACAGGGTTTGGATCAGTGCTGATCGGAAGTCGAATCATCATCGTCGAGTCCTCCACCAATCGAGTTTACCCCCTCTGACGGAAGATCGGTCACCCGTGCACATCACCTTCTCATAATACTTAGAGCATATGACACATCTGGGCGAGTACACAACATGGCATACATGATGGATCCAATTGTAGAGGCATACGAGATCACACTCATCTTCTCTAACTCATCAGGTGTTGCAGCACATTGAGTCTTACTAAGAGAAATATCATGTGACATCGGCAGAAAATGTAGGACCAAGAGTAGCGACCAAAGGGGGTGAATGGGAACCTAAAAAATTCTTTCGAACCAAATGTTCTTCTCCCAACACCCAACGCACCTCAACATATAACCAGGAGAAGCAAAACAAATCTCAACTACTAAAAATAATCTAGCCTAAAAATTGACTGATGTTCTAAACAAAAAGACACCATCAAAGTGTTTAAAGGAGAATAAAATAGCTCACAGGACAAATGTCATCTCCACAAAAATCTCACCAAACCAGAGATAATCAATCAAGTGCATACAGGTGATTCAAAATGCACTAAGTATACATAAATACATCAATGAACATACATAGTGCAATCTGAATAAAAAGCTTGCTGTAAATTAATATATCTTAGAATATCCAGGAAATAAATTTGTAAATGCACGCAAATCGATGAAGGAGGAATTACTGTTTTTTTGCTATCTCCTGTTCACATTTGGCCGAACGGCTTCCCTGCATCAAACAGAGCCGCTTCGAGAAAAGAAACCAAAGCCTCCCGAGCGCAACTGCAGGCTTGCACTACTGAATGGCTGTTCTTGACCAGTGACCAAGCGCAACGTGCTGCTCAACTCGAGTGATGCTGCCACCACAGCACGTGCCGCCGCACATGCCCTGACTCCGCCGTCCACACCGCACTCAATTGACCGAAGGAAAAGTCAGGATTCGGTCAGCTGTAGCACCAGGAAGTAATCTTGTGAAACCAAAGGTGGTTTCTGTCTGTATGATGAGTGATTGACAAGGATGAGAGGTTGAGTGATTTGTTAAGTTTTGGGTTGTATGCATCGAAGGGTTCGATGTACGAATGAGGTTTGTGTGTCGAGGGTTTTAGTGGTACGTCGCGTTATTGTTTTCGCTTGTTTTGAATGTGCAGGGTGGAAATGCTGACCAACTGTCGATGGCAAGTGATCGAGGGTCAAGTGGGGAGCTCAATGCCGGAGGATTAGGGAGGCTGAGTGAATTTGGAGAAGATCTCAAGAGTGCACGAAAAGACTAAGCAAGACTTGGACGAACGGATGGAAGCGACGGCGTGACGACTGGGTCTGTGAGAGTGAGGCCAGGGCAAGTATTCAGGCAGCTCGAGGGTATCGAGAGCGGAAAAGGCTTTCTGGTGCTCGGAGTCACAAAGCGGTGTCATGAGTCGAAGAGTTGAGAAGCTTTGTCGGTTTTTGCTGAAAACCATCGAATCTCTAAATGTTTCAAATACAATAAATAGGAGTTTAGTTTCAGTTTGAGTATTTCAGTTTAATAGTGTAAACTTTTGGTATATTTTTAGAATTGTCATATTTTAAAATATATTGAAAAGTTGAGTCTTATTGTATTTTTCTTTTAAGTCAAATAGGGTAATTTTCAGAATAATCAATTCTGAAATTGCCTAAGGGGTCTTTTATAAAAATGTCTTCTAGAATGTGCCTACTTAACGAGTCTTATCCGTAAAGTTTGGCTGGTGAAGGGAGGAGGATTTTTAATTGAGTAAATACACAAGAACTACTGTTTTGGGAGAGTTTTCCTTATGATGAACGGCACTTGTCGGGACTGTAGCGTGTAAGGGGATGATCGGATGTTTTGTTCTGTTTTGACCTGCTCTTCGATTTTTTAGCTGGAATTTCATGGAGGTTTTTGATCTGCCACCACAGAGATCGACACAGGGATTGATGATCATCTTTATGTGAGTTCTTATGCACCTAATTCATGAATTCCTTTTGAAGAGTTGATTCTTGTTCATCCTGTTTTGATCTGAAAAATGCTCATAATTATGTGCTCATACAGATCTGTGTGGTTCTTTCAAGGGTTTGATTAGCATGATTGAGTCCTATAGGTTCTAGTTTTTGAACTCTTCTTGATTTACATCACAGGTAAGTGAAAGTGTAATCGAGTTCTTGAATATTCACTGAAATCTGATCTTCTAGATCATTTCAATATGCAATGCTGAGTTCTTGTTTTATGAAGTGTTGCTGCTGTTCTAGAAAAGTTGTTGAATCACTGTGGAATGTTTTGTTGATCTAGAACTTCTATTCATTTGATGTTCTCAATTAAATTTCTGTGTGTGTTTCATTAGATTTTCATAAAACATAATTTCAGTGAATTTGAACATACTGATTTTGAAGAGACTAGATATTGTGTTCTTTTTAACTGTTCTGGAAGCTTGTTTTTCTGAACCAATTCAGAACTGATTGAAAGTACTTAGTTTCTGAATTGTACAGAATAGTTTGATTCAGCAGTAGTAAACAAGGTCTTACATATTTCCTGATTGAATGGTTGATTTTGCATTTCAAAATACTGCTTGCTCTGAAACCCTCTACTATATGACATTGTGTAGAGTCAGATTGTTCAGAATGTTTGAGTAGTATAATTTTTCACTTGCTGAAGGGAAAGATCTGTTGTGGAAAGTGATCTGAATTATTTTTTTCTCATACTAAATTAGTTCTATTTTGCATTTGTGGGTGTTAACTTCTGAAATTTCAAGTTGAATATGGACTGATTCAATTTGTCCTAAATCTGGTACTGTTCATTATCAGTTTTCAGCAGAGTGTGTGGTGCAAAAGTTCCTTTCTCAATTCTATACTCTGAACTGTAGTCACTCTCTCAGTATTCTCATTTAATTCTAAAAACTTTGCTGAAATTCTGGTTGATAATCTGAAGTAGTACTTTGAGCAATTTCACTAGCTTGATTTAATCTCAGATCTCTTCATTAATTCTCTATATCTCCAGTGATTTTCAGCACAACAATTCTGTCTAGAATATATTTTCTTGTCATTGTACATTGGTTCAAAATTAACATCTTCAGAACTATTCATGTCTAGTCTCTGAAAAACAGAAAATCACTGCACCTTGTCACAGGTATTCCGTTCTGAATATAAGTATTCTGAGAGTGCTATTCATTGTCTGTTTCAGAACTGTAGCTAAGCTTTATTAAATTTAGATTGTTTGAGTAAGTTTTCTATTTTGAAATGGACTGAAATTCTGAAATCAGGTTTCAGGTTTAATTACTATTGATTCAGATCAGATATATCCTCTGAAATTACTTTTCAGTTTCATCTCTAAAGACCTCTGAATTTGTTGTTCTGTTTCAGAAATTCACCTTCAGTTTTAGGGTATAGTTTGAAAATTTTGTACTGTTTTGTATCATGCTAATCTGAATTAATATAAGATTGAAATCTGAGTTTTTAACTAATTTGAATATGAGTGGTACTATTCATTGTCTAGTTTTCTGAAAATCTGATATTGCTAGTTTGATCAAAGTAGTGATACTTTCTACAAATTCCTTTTGAGCTTTATCAGGTACAGTAGTTGGGTCTGTTTTACTGTTCGGAGAAATCATATTTAAAGTTAAAGTGAAAATCCTGAACCTGTAATCAGTTTTGAATTAATTGTCACTATTCGTCTTCAAGGAATTTTTTAGCACTGGTTTGTTCTGTTTTTCTTTTTTGATTTCACTAGAATTCATTGCTGAAGCAACCAGCCATCACAGGGAAGGATCTCAAGGATTCATGGCTATCTTCAGGAAATTATTTTGAGATTGTGTTACAAAAATCAATTCAGAAATTTTGTCTAAATGCAGAAGTTGTACTACTGTTTATTTGTCAGATGTGCAATAGTGTTTGACAAGCAAATCTGAAATTGGTTTTTCCATTGATCTTTTATTTAGTTAGTTGGTTCGTAGAGGAGTTTTGTTAAGTTCCTGTTTCTGTCTATTCTTGTGTCAAGTAAAGTCTGTTTGGATTGAATCTGATTTTGAAATTTTGGAGGTGTGTTGGCTGATATGGTCAGGCCATCACACTCGCAAGAATTAGTCGAGGCGCCTATTCACCCCCTGTTGGGGGAAAATATCCCATCCTCAGGGTTATTGCCGTAACAGCACAAAGGCAGTTAATGGATTCGAAGGTTCCCAGACATTCATCTTCGGAGATGTCCTAAGTCAAGCTCGAAGTACGAAGATAGGCATTGGTTCGGAGTATATCTTCGAGCTAAGGCTCTTTGAGATTTTTTCTGCCAGCTAAGATGGAAGACTTATCTTTTTTCTTATTAGATTAGTCTTTTACCATTTTAGCCCTATCAAGGGTACCGAATAGTTTCCACTATGTCGGTTGTAACAGAGAGATAAATAGGTCTTTTCCTTAATGTTTGGGCCTATAAATACCCCCCGTTTAACCCTGTAATAAGGACCGAATACAAGTTATTCAATACACACATTCGAACTATTCTAAGTTGTTATCCTTTCGGAGGCTTAGAACAGTTCACTTCGCAAACACTTCGTTTGTTAGTTTCTTTTCTACAGAAACCTGTTAGCGTAATCTTTTACGCCAACAGTTGGCGCCGTCCGTGGGGAACCTAGTCCAAAAAACTTCGTTCTCTACCAACTTCTTACATCATGCCTCCTAAGTGGAGCGCACCTCGTAACCTTGTTCGGAGGTCCTCTCGGATCTCCGGAGAGGCACCATCCCACACGGTTGAGGTCGGAGAGCCTTCGACATTCCCTCCACCTCAAACTCCGGAAGGAGTTTCCATCCCTCGAACATACGGAGTTCCTCCGCCAACTCCTTCTATACTTCGACCACCCGGAGCCACCTTCAATCCCACTTCGAACTGATCCCCTTGGTTCTCAAGACCCGGAAGACCCTTCCGGAAGAGATGAAGACAATCTTGGAGATATGGCCACTCAAATGGCCAGCCTCCAAGCTGAAGTAGCAAGATGGCGGCAAGAAGCCGCGAACAGGCTTCACTCTCAAGCCATCCCAATTGTTCCAGAAGTGCCCGAAGATGATGAACCCATTTATCCCGAAGCCCCGGAGAATGCCTCCTTCGATAATGAATCTCCGCTGCATCCTGAGCTACAGAAAGTTCGCTTTGATCCGAAGTTTAAGACTTCGAAGCTCTGTAAGTATGCTGGAGATGAAGATCCCGGAGAGTTTGTCCGTTCTTATGCCCTAGCAATTGAAGCTAGCGGAGGAGTTCGAGACACCATGGCAAAGTGCTTCCCCTTAGCTCTTCAAGGAGTGGCATTAAGGTGGTTCTGGTCTTTGAAGCCAGGATCCATTAATTCATGGGGGCAGCTGAAGAAGAAGTTTGTAAGAAATTTTCAGGGCACCTTCGTGCCTCCAATGTCAACGGGAAGCCTTTTTTAGGTGAAGCAGCTCCCTGGAGAGACATTGAGGCAATATTTCAAGCGCTTCGCTCATACGAAGTCGCAGATCCGAGGGTTGTCTACATCTTCGGTAGTTGATGCAGCTCGGGAAGGTGTCACTCATCAAGGCCTCCTGGATAAGCTTCATCGGAAAAGCATATCCTCGGTTTCTCAGCTGATGTCATACTTCGAGGAGTATGCGAGGTCGGAAGAAGGTTGGCTTCGAAGAACTGCAGTTACTCTATCCATATTGCAAGAAGTAAAAGTAGAAGTAAAAACTTCGGCGCAGCAGCCAGAACCAGTCTTCGAAGTTCAGCATGATCGGAGAAGGGGGAAAAAGCACCCTCGTTCTGAAGTCTTGAACATTGCACCCCCGCAAAAGTTCACGCGGAGAGCTCCACAGCCTTCGGGGAACAAGGTCAGCGGCTAGAGGCCGCCAGGGAAAACGGCTGGCAAAGGCCAGACCCTTTTCTGCTGCTTTCATGGTGAAAATCGAAGCCATGCAACTGATACTTGCAAGGCTATACTCACTTTAAGAGGAGAATATTTAGAAAGAACTTCGGGTCGAGGTACTACTGACCGAGTTCCAGCTGCAGCGCGCCCGGAGCCGGTCCAGGCTGTGGCGCGGATAGAAAACTTCGAAGACGCAAGACACCCTCCAATGGCCAATGTTATGCCATCTCCGAAGCAAGAGGAAGGGCAAGACCGAGGGAAAAGAGTAGTCCTCCCCATCTCCGGAGGAGGTACCCTCGGAAGCATGTCAAAAAGACAGCAAAGAGACTACGTCAGAGAAGTGGGCCACATTGGGACTTCGTCGTCTGCAGCTGCTATGCCAGAGTGGTCTCATGTACCGATATCCTTTTCCATGGAGGATGCAGCTGGCATTAAATTTCCGCATGCAGACCCACTTGTTATTACTGCTGATATTGCGGGCACTGAAGTTCGAAGGGTATTGATTGACGGAGGCAGTTCGGCAGACATCATTTTTGTTCAAGCCTTCGATCAATTGTGCATCTCCAGAAAGCATCTCCTTCCAGCGGCTCGTCCTTTGCAAGGCTTTGCAGGACCTCCGCTTGATGCACTCGGCCAAATAGGCCTGGAAGTTACCTTTGGAGAAGGTTTGTTGGCCCGAACTGAGGAAGTAATCTTCGATGTTGTAGATGCCCCATATGCTTACAACGTCATCTTCGGAAGAGGCATGCTAAACCAGTTCGGAGCTGTGGCACATCATAATTATTTATGCATGAAGATGCCCACACAAGCAGGAGTCCTTAATGTCTTCGGAGATCAAGCTATCGCCCGGAGAGCGGAATATGGTCATGGCCCCCCTCTTGATCCAAGACAAGTAAACAATGTGCAAGACAATCAAGAAAATTTTTCAGCTCCTTCCGAAGCTTCAAAGAAATCCTTCCCGAGACCAAGTCCTGAAGGAGAGATTGCAGCGAAGGTTATTGTTAAAGATGGTAAAGAATATACATTTCAATTTGGTAAAGATTTACCTCCAGAAGTTGCAACCTCTTTGGAAAAGGTGGTGGAAGAGAATTTAGATGTCTTCGCTTGGTCTGACGAAGATATCACCGGAGTCAATCGGGATATCATTGAACATAGTTTGCTTGTAAACCCGAAGGCCCGGCCTGTTCGGCAAGGACTCCGAAAAATGTCTACAGAAAGAGCTATTCTGGCAAAAGACGAAGTTGAAAAACTGTTGAAGGCTGGGATTATTAGAGAAGTGGCTCATACAGAATGGTTAGCCAACCCAGTCTTCGTCAAAAAGAAATCTTCCGGAAAGTGGCGCATGTGCATTGATTTCACATCCTTGAATAAAGCATGTCCTCGTGACCCCTACCCCATGCCCCGAATTGATCAATTGGTCGACTCCACTGCAGGTTCGGAGTTATTAAGCTTCCTTGACGCGTATTCTGGTTATCATCAAATATGGTTGAAGCGTGAAGATGAGATCAAGACAAGCTTCGTAACTCCTTCGAGAGTCTTTTGTTATGTAAGAATGCCTTTTGGCTTAAGAAATGCCGGGGCTACTTTTTCGAGGTTAGTTGCTAAAGCTCTAGGTCATCAATTAGGTCGCAATGTGGAGGCCTATATGGATGATATTGTAATAAAGAGTGCTTTAAAGCACCAACATAGCCTAGACTTAGCAGAAACATTCAATAGCCTTCGGGCATGTGGGATCCATCTTAACCCCGAAAAATGTATTTTCGGAGCTAAGGCTGGAAAGTTGTTAGGGTATTTAGTTTCAAGCAGGGGGATTGAAGCTAGCCCTACTCAAATAACTGCGCTACAAAAGATGGCTCCTCCAGAAAATTTAAAGCAAGTGCAAAAGCTGACTAGGCGTCTGGCAGCACTTAGCAGGTTTTTATCAAGGTCTGCGGAGAGAAGCTTGCCTATATTTAAAGCATTGAAAGGGTCCAAAGATTTTGCATGGACACCGGAGTGTCAGAAAAGCTTCGAAGATATTAAAGAGTATCTCAGTAACCTCGCTACACTCATGGTGCCTACTGCGGACGAAACACTACTCCTTTACCTTGCAGCTACAGGTTCTGCTGTCAGTGCAGTCCTTGTCAGAGAAATAGATTTCAATGGGAATTTGGTCCAAAATCCTGTTTATTTTGTATCCGAAGCAATATCGGGAGCGAAGACAAGATACTCCGAACTCGAGAAGTTCGTTTATGCTCTGATAATGGCTTCGAGGAAATTAAGACATTATTTTTTGGCTCACAATGTAATTGTACCAACCTCGTATCCTTTGGGAGATATGCTTCGAAGTAAGGATTCCACTGGAAGAATTGGGAAGTGGGCAGTTGAGCTAGCACCCTTCGGCATATCTTTTATGGCAAGGACAGCAATCAAATCGCAAGTCTTAGCAGATTTTGTAGCAGAATGGACTCCACCTGCAACTTTGCTTCCGGAGAAGTCAAGTGACAGAGTTTGGACTATTTATTCCGATGGGGCTTTCCAAGCATCCGGAGCAGGCATTGGAGCGGTATTAATTTCGCCTTCAGGGCAAAGAGCAATGTACTCCGCACGACTCAACTTTAAGTCCACCAATAATATAGCGGAGTATGAAGGGATTTTACTGGGACTTCGAAAAGCACGTGCTCTAGGGGCTACAAGAGTTGTTATAAAGACAGATTCTCAGATAGTAGCAGGGCACGTAGAGAAAAGTTTCCAGGTTCGGCATCCACAGCATGCAAAGTACTTAGAAGAAATCCGTAAGATCGAAGCACACTTCAAGGGTATTTCCATTCGGAGTATACCAAGAGCAGAAAATGTGCAAGCGGACATCTTAGCAAAAGCTGCAGCTGGAGCTGTGGATGTACCAGAAGAAGCTTTCTATGAAGAGCTCAGTACACCTTCGGTGCCACAAATTCCCTCTGCAGAGATTCTTTGCATTCCTAGTGCAGATTGGAAAAATTCAATCATGGAACTTTTACAGGGAGGAACGAATTTACCTGAAGAGCCACATCTTTCAAGATTGAAGCTTAGGGCTAGAAATTATCAAATAATCAACGTTATTTTATATAAGGCCGAAGTATGTTCCCCTCTACTCCGATGTATATCTCAAGCCGAAGGTCAAGAAATTCTTCGAGAAATTCATGAAGGCCTTTGCGGTAGCCATTTAGCCCCTCGAGCTTTGGCAGGAAAAACACTTCGCTAGGGGCTATATTGGCCTACAATAACAGCTGATGCGGAGAGCTTAGTCCGCACTTGTCAAGGATGTCAGTGGATGGGTCGACGAAGTCATCGCCCACCAACAGCTCTTCAAGTCATTGCTCCAGTATGGCCTATGGCCAGATGGGGTATGGATTTAATTGGTCCCTTTCCAGTAGCCAAGGGAAATTTGAAGTTCGCAGTGGTAGCTATTGAGTATTTTTCTAAGTGGGTAGAAGCAGAGCCCTTAACAGCTATCACTTCGAACAATGTACAGAAATTCTTTTGAAAGAATATTATTTGCCGGTTCGGAGTGCCTAGACAACTCACAGTTGATAATGGAACACAGTTCGATGCAGAACCTTTTAGGAAGTTTTGCGAAGATCTAGGCATTCAGTTATGTTTTGCTGCAGTGAGGCATCCTCAGTCTAATGGAGCCGTAGAAAGAGCAAATGGAAATATTTTGTCAGGGCTAAATCGAAGGATAGTAGGATTAGCAAAAGGACTGTGGACCGAAGAGCTTCCGAAGATTTTGTGGTCCATTCGGACTACGCAAACAAGGTCCACAGGTTTCACACCATTCAGACTACTATTCGGAGATGAAGCTATGACTCCAACAGAGCTCAAAGGAGGATCGCTTCGCAGCACCGAATCGGAGATTGAAGAAGAAAGACAAGGTTCGTTAGATTTATCAGAAGAAACAAGACTTCGAGCTGTGGCAAATTTATCAAAGTATCATCAGCAGACGAAGGCTTGGTTTGACCTGAAGGTTAAGCTCAATGAACTAAGACCGGGTCATCTCGTTCTACGAAGCATTATAGCGCCAGGGAAGTTAGGAAATAAATGGGAAGGTTCGTACCTAATTGTTCGTTTAGGACGCCTTGGCTCTTTTAAATTAGCTAATTTAGAAGGTGAAGAGTTAGCACATACTTGGCATGCGGAGCACTTAAAGCGATACTTCGCATAAGGGCTCCTTGTAAGTCACTTGTAATCATCTTCTAAATTAATAAAGCATATGGTCCAGATAATGCCTTCCCCTCATAGACCTCCAGCTTCCGAGTGGATGCACTAGAACCGCGGGGTTGACCGAGAGGGAAGTGTCATGAAGCTGAATCGTATTTTCGGACTTCGAATCATTGGTTCGAAGCTTCCGACGTGGGGGCTGTCATAATCCGGAGTCCAAGCCACCGGCTTGTAGGCATCCGTAAAAGAGCCCAAAACCACATCATGCGGAGTCCAAGACATTGGCTGGTAGACTTCCGTAAAAAGAGCCGAAGGTGGCCAAAACATGCGGAGTCCAAGCCATTGGCTGGTAGACTTCCGCAAAAAGAGCCAAAGGTGGCCAAAATATACGGAGTCCAAGCCATTGGCAGGTAGACATCCATAAAAAGAGTCCAAAGAGACCATTGCAAACTCCGAACCACTGGTTTGACAGAGTTCGCAAAAAAGAGCCGAAGGTGGCCAAAGTAAAACAGAGTTTGAGCCATGAGCTTCGAATGTCTCTTAAACATAGTCCAAAGTGACAAATTATCTAAGACACTATGGTGTCCTGAAAGTTATCTCAAGTGATTTCTTTCGAAAAACAAGGGTACTAAGTTTCCATTCTTCAGACTACAAATAGTCGAAGACATTTTATAAGATTTTAAAAGATCTTTAAATTGCAGAGGGGCTCCGAACCCCAAAAAATTGTACTCCGAAGTTTTTTCTTTGCGAATAACCATCTTTGAATACAGTTCGAAGTTGCTTATCCCCAAAGAGGGGCTAGTAAATATGGAGACAATTTTAAAATCGATATTCATTATTCGAACGAATATGTTTACAGATTACATCATGAAAAATTGGTATCTATACCAAGAAGGAATCGAAGACTTCTTCGATCTCTAGAGCTAGGGTTGGAACGACTAGTTCCAGCGCTGGGAGTTCTAACAACTTTGCGTTTAACTCTCTTGCCTCCCTTCGAAGCTCTAAAGTCCTTCTGTTCTTGCTGAAGCTCGGCCCAAGTTCGAAGCTGTTCGGGGCTCCTTTCCCAGCTTCCAAGTTCTTCAGGTTTTTTACTTCGAACTTCATCTTCATCTTCAGACCATATAACGTCTTCAGAAGACGAAGTGTTCAAGTTAACCTCTTTTTCTTCCTCTTTAATATAAGATAGTATATCTTTGATTACTTCGGGTGCAATTATACCGGAGCTATCTCGAGGAACTAAAAATCGAGGACGTTTATAAGCTTTTAGAAGATCGAAGGTGGTCCATAATGAGCAAAGTTCGTCGTTAAGGTTTAACACTTCGATATCTTCCGTATGAGGCAAAGCCTAAAAATATGATAAACAAATTTTCATTGATAAATGTTCATAAGCATAAAGCTTTACATAGCCAAAAATCCTAAGGTATTTCTAAACCTGCGGGTTCGGAGGAGGCTGACTGCTCGAAGCTTGGGTTCGAACTTGCTTCCGGCGTTGACCTTCGTCGATCCAAGCCTTGATCGCAGAACGACCTTCGGCTCTCCATGACATTTGAAAGGCTCGCCAGGCAGCAGCCACACCTTCGGAAGGAGTCAGAAGTTGCTCGTCGTCGAAGGTAATTGGGCCCTCTCATGCGCCCGGAGTTATCGATCGGCCCAGATCCTCGTAGTAACGAAGTAGGCCAACAGCAGACACTTGTTCGGAGAGTTCTCCGTATCGAATGCCCGCTGTCTTCATCTGCTTCGCAACTCCTTGAATCCTTTTCAACCGGCGCAGAAGAGAAACGTTATCATCAGAAGGAAGTGTCCCAGTAGTACCGAAGTACTCCAGGACACCTAGCAGCTGATTCATAACTTCAACAGCTACCTTCTCGGACTTCAGCTTATCTTCGTTAAGAGCGTCCTTCATCGAAGTTACTTCTCCCAGAACCCCAGAAAGTCTAGCAGTTTCAGTAGTCAAGATATTCTTTTGGTTCAAAAGCTGGCTAGCTTCCTCTTGGAGTCTGACAAGCTCGGTCCCCACAGTAGTGTGCTCTGCCCGCAATTTTTCAATTTCTGCTCGAAGCGCAATTCTTTCTGCTTCGAGCTCTTTATTCGCAGCCTCCAAACCTTGTCTGGCCCTGCGCTCCATTGACACTATACTATCCATCTGAACCACTCGACTTTCGGAGATGGTAAGATTCCGTTGAAGGATGTTATTTTCCTCCCAAAGACGAGCGATTTCTTCATCGTTTGATATATTCGCAGCTCGGGCCAAGACTGTTTGCTGTGAAAAGAAAAACCAAGGAACTTCATCCTGAGGTAAATCTTGAACTGCCGAAGTCCTTGGTTGCTCAAGGTTATCTTGAGACTCCGGCACGTTCGCTGGTACTTCGGCTTGTGCAGTCTTTTGAGATGCATCTTCGTCTATCAGACGCACAAGCAACCTTCCTTCGTCCTCTTGGGAGTCAGAGACTAAAGCCCTTGAGCTCGAGGGTGCAAGATTCGAAGGTGCAGGATTCTTTGGTTTCCGAGCCACCTTCTTGACCGGAGTCTTGGCGGAGCTCGAAGTCCCAGCTTCGGCTTTCCTCTTTTTAGGTCCTTTCTCCGAAGGCACCCAATCCATCAAAGGGGGTGGAACGATTTCCAGCATTCCCCACACCCTGTTAAATCTTTCCCAACTTCCGACTAACTTGATTCTCCATTCTTTTTCGGTCGGAGTTGGAGCGCCCAAAATCTTCTCTGAAGCCCTTACGATTTTCTCCGAAGTAATAGGGGCTGAAGAAGCTAAAAAATGAATCAAGTTAGTTATTTCTTCGAATGAATATGCATAATACATGTTGTTTTCGAAGTTACCTGCAGGGCTCGAAGTCGAAGTGATTTTTCGGAGACCGCCTTCCGAATCCTCTTCGAAGATGATAGACCAGTTGGCCATCAGTGGAGAGATTTGTAACCTGAGGAACTCTTCGGCTAAGTCTCGCATGCTCAACCTTCGACTGATTTTCTGAAGTAGGCTGAGGCGAGCTTCGAGCTGACCTCGGTCTGGATGCACTAAGGCTTCTTTCCGGAATTGGATTTCTTTCAGAGGTCCAGCCAGAGGATTACTCGCCCCAACTTCGGCATAAAACCATCTCATAACCCAGTCGGTATACCATCTTGCATTGATGGCCTTAGCAGGAAATTGAAGGGCGTATTCATCTCGAAGCCTGAAGTTAATACTTCCGAAGGCTACTACCACTTTTTCACCTCCGGGGCCTACGAAGGTTTTTGGCTGGCATGAAGCCCTGTGTAGCGCAGCGAAGATCTCTGCCCTCCCCTCACAGCCTTCGGCTCTCAACGCCCATTCGAAGATAGCTAAGCGAGCTACTGCGTTCGGAGAAAGTTGAGGAAGGGTGACGTGAAACAAATCGAGTACCTCTACCAAAAACTCCACTGCCGGAAGGCCCAAGCCAGCTTCGAAGAAGGCTTCGAATACGACCACTTCTCCGGGCCTTGGCGACGGGATAAGCTCCTTTCCAGGTTTGCGGATCATGACTCCAGTACTAATCTTCCCTTCTACTGCGATCGCTAGGGATTCTCTTTTGCAGGTAGAAGGTCCCAATTGGAAAGATTGATCCAAATACTTCGTTGATGGCGGGCAGAGACCTTGATCACCAACATTTTGGGGATTTCCCCCTCTTGCCGCCATGGATGTTGATGCGGGAGTTGGAGGCACCGTCGCCAACACCGCAGCCGCTGCTGCTACGGCCACCTGCTGTCGAGCCATGGCCAAAGGGGCTCCAGAACTCTTGGTTTTCGCCATTGAAGTTACTGGGTTGCTTTGGAGGAAAAATGGAGGCTAGGGCTCAAAGGGCTCAAAGGGCGTTTGTTTGCAAGAGAGCAGCGAAAAGGTAATCGGGAAAGTTCTAGGCTCTCTATTTATAGCCTAGACTTTACATTTTTACCGTTAGTTCATGCCGTTTCGCATTCTTGCCCGTTACTTTTCTTCGAAATTAACACATTCTGCAGTTTCCGTTAGAAGAAGGAAGCTAACGGCTATTTCTTCTAAGTCTATAAGACTTTCGAACTTCTTGAGTCAGTTCTAAGATAGTTCGAAAGTAATTGTCTTAAGACTGACTCGGAGTTTTATATCTTCGTACGTTTCGGAGATGAATTAAAATCTAATAACCCCTACGCCTGGTTATTTTTTCTTCCATATACTGCTTTCCTAACATTACAGGTTTAACGGAGAAGCGTATTCGAGGGGCTACTGTTGGGGGAAAATATCCCATCCTCTGGGTTATTGCCGTAACAGCACAAAGGCAGTTAATGGATTCGAAGGTTCCCAGACATTCATCTTCGGAGATGTCCTAAGTCAAGCTCGAAGTACGAAGATAGGCATTGGTTCGGAGTATATCTTCGAGCTAAGGCTCTTTGAGATTTTTTCTGCCAGCTAAGATGGAAGACTTATCTTTTTTCTTATTAGATTAGTCTTTTACCATTTTAGCCCTATCAAGGGTACCAAATAGTTTCCACTATGTCGGTTGTAACAGAGGGATAAATAGGTCTTTTCCTTAATGTTTGGGCCTATAAATACCCCCCGTTTAACATTGTAATAAGGACCGAATACAAGTTATTCAATACACACATTCGAACTATTCTAAGTTGTTATCCTTTCGGAGGCTTAGAACAGTTCACTTCGCAAACACTTCGTTTGTTAGTTTCTTTTCTACAGAAACCTGTTAGCGTAATCTTTTATGCCAACACCCCCCCTCTAGTCGCCATTCTGATCCCACAATTGTTATCAGAGCCGGTTAGATCACCAGTTGACCTTAAACGGTTTGTGATCCTTGTTTTTGCGACATAGTAAGAAACTCAAAAATTCTGATGTTTGATGGTCATGATTTTGCTTATTGGAAGGTGCCCATAGAGGCTTACCTACTAAGCCAAGGAAGTGCTATTTGGGACATTGTTGATTCCCAATATGTGATCCCTAAAACTCGCACTTCAGAGACTGAGAAATTACAGTACGAATGTAATAGCAAAGCAAGAAACATACTGTTTGTCAGTCTGAGTCGCAAAGAGTTTGACAGGGTCCAGCACCTACGAACTGCGCGTGAAATTTGGACCACTTTGAAAACTTTTCATGAGTACTGTTGGGGGAGATAATCCCGACGGCTGAAGGGGGCCCACAACCAGGGGGTCCGAAGCCTAGCACCGGAGGCCGCCCTCCAGCAGAAGGATATCGGAGGCCACCCTCCGGGAGAAGGATGTCGGAGGCCGCCCTCCAGCTGAAGGATATCGGAGGTCACCCTCCGGGAGAAGGATGCTGGAGGCCGCCCTCCGGCGGAAGGATGCCGGAGGCCGCCCTCCAGCAAAAGGACACCGGAGGCCACCCTCCGGGGGAAGGCCGCTAGAGGCCCGCCTTCCGGGGGGGAATTGCCGGAGGCCCTTCCTCGGCCCGCAATAGCGAACCGAGGCGGAGGGTCGGCGGGAAAAGGACTGGACAAGTACGCAGGGGGACAGGATCACGATCCTGTGAACCGTGTCGGGCGGCGTAGGTAGCGCCTGACACGGCTGATACGCTGTCAGAGTCGAATCTTCCTGTCTGTACTATGTGTAGTCCGTTTTGTCTGTACTAGCGACCGACAGTTGACCGTGTGGCCGTTGGTGGTCCAGAGGCGCTTGGCCCTCTGGACGGGGTGCCTTATAAATACCCCTCAACTGTAGTTGCAAGGGACAAGCTCAAGGAGCATTGAATACACTACCCTCGTTCTCACTAAAGAAACCTGCTGGTCCGATCCGTCGTTCCAACAGTTGGCGCCATCCGTGGTGAGCTTAGTTCAAGAAGCTAGCGTCCTCTACACCCACTCACCAAAAAGCATGTCAAGTCGAAAGGGAGCAATCACGGTTCCCCCGCGCCGGTCAGCCCGCACCGCCGAGGTCAAGCCCGCCTCGATCCCCGACCCCAGTCCTTCGGCCCCTGCTGTTGCGCCGGTCGGGGCGCCCTCCCTGGAGCCAACCCAGGCGCCGGAAGGGACGCCCGAGGCCGGAGGACCTGTCGGCATACCTGAGCCGACCTCCGTCAACCTGGCAGGGCTGCCGGAGGAGCCGCCGGAGCAGCACGCTCCAGGCGGACCCCCGGTGGTGTCCCTCCAGACTGACTACGCCCGCTCATGGGACCCCGACACCGCTTCAGGAGGAAGCGGGAGCCAAGCCGACGCCTTGGCCGCCGAGAACGCTCGGTTGAAGGCGGAACTAGCTTTGTGGCACCAGGAGGCGTCGCTGCGCCCTCCAGAGCCCCTCCGCGCCATGAAAGCTGTAGCCGTGGCACTGAGCGACGACGAAGATCTAGCGGATGAAGAAAACCCGTCGTACGACGAAGAGTCCCCCCTACATCCGGATCTTGAGAGGGTGCGCTTCGGCTCAAAGTTTCGTGCCGCTAAGCTTCCCAAGTACTCCGGGGACTCCGACCCTAGGGAGTTCTCCCGTTCCTACGCCCTGGCAATAGAAGCGTCCGGGGGGAGCCGAGACACCATGGCCAAATGCTTCCCCCTGGCGCTCGAAGGAATCGCCCTCCGGTGGTTCTGGTCGCTCCGACCCGGGACCATCCATTCATGGGAGCAGCTGAGGAAGAAATTCGTCAACAATTTCCAAGGGACCTTCGTGGCCCCCATGTCCACCGGGAGCCTCTTCCAAGTGAAGCAGCAACCCGGAGAAACTTTGCGGCAATATTCCCAACGCTTCACGCACACCAAGGCCCAGATCAAGGGGCTCTCTGCTTCCTCCATCATCGATGCTGCCCGAGAAGGCGTCACCCACCCAGGCCTCCTCGACAAGCTCCACCGGAAGCCCATTTCTTCGGTGGAACAACTCATGACATACTTTGAGGAATACGCCCGGTCCGAGGAGTGCCAGATGCGCCGGCAAGCGATGATAGTCCTTGTCCGAGCCCCGAGCGCCAGGACGTATGAAGCCCCCCCGGACCACAGCCGGGGAGCGCGCCATGCTTCCGACTTCCGCCGCCAGGAGCCTGGTCGGCAGGATCCCGTCCATCGGGACTCTCAACGGGGATGAAAGCATCTTCGGGGGGAAGTCCTCAGCATTACCCCCCAAGCCCCCGCCAAGCATCTGCACACGCCCAGCGGAAGCCGTTCGGTCGGGACCAAGGCTCCGACCCGAGCGCCCTCCGGAGAAGCCTTCTACTGCAGCGTACACGACGAGAACCGGAGCCACGACACTGACTCCTGCCGGACCATACTCGCCCTTCGCAGCGACTACCTCGAGCGCAATGCCGGCCGCGGCTCCACCGACAGGGGGGTCCCTACCCCTCACCCAGAAGCAGTCCAGGTAGTGGGGCGCCGCGATGAGCCGGAAGCCCTAGCCCCTGCCTCGAAGTTCGGCGGGGTCACGGCCCCCAAACTCGAAGGTGCGCCGGATCGGGGGAAGCGAGTGGTCCTCCCCATATCCGGAGGGGGAGCCCTAGGGGCTCTTTCCAAGCGGCAGCGCCGGGACTACGCTCGGGATGTCGGACATATCGGCACGTCCGACCCCTCGGCTCTCCCGGAGTGGTCCCATGTCCCCATCACCTTCACCGCTGAAGATGCCTCCGGAGTCAAGTTCCCGCACGCCGACCCCCTCGTCATCTCAGCAGACATCACCGGAGTTGAGGTGCGTCGCATACTGGTCGACTGAGGGAGTTCCGCTGACATCATCTTCGTGCAGGCTTTCGATCAGCTGTGCCTGTCGCGCAAGCACCTACTGCCAGCCTCGCGTCCGCTCCAAGGCTTCGCGACCCCCCCGCTCGACGCCCTAGGCCAGGTCATGCTGGCGGTGACCTTCGGCGACTCCCCCCTCCAGCGCTGCGAAGAGATCCTGTTCGACATGGTCGACGCTCCGTACGACTACAACGCTATCTTCGGAAGGGGGATGCTCAATCGCTTCAGAGCCATCGCCCACCACAACTACCTCTGCCTCAAGATGCCGACTCCTGGAGGGGTGTTGTCGGTCCTGGGTGACCAGGCCGCAGCCCGCCGGGTCGAGTACGGTCATTCAACGCCGTTGGAGCCGCGGCAGATTCACAGTGTTCGCGAAGGCGCCGAAGGTGCTGGCCTCCCAGGAGGAGGAGACCCCGGGCAGAAGGGTTGCCCCGCCAAAACTCTCCAAGAGGGGGAAGTCATTACCAAGATCTTGACCCAAGAAGGGAAGGAGTACCCGATCAAGTTCGGAGGGGGTCTGGAACCGGTGGTGTCAGCGCTGCTCGAAGCCATCATCCGCGGCAACCTCGACATCTTCGCATGGTCCGATGAAGACATTACCGGCGTGGACCGCTCGATCATCGAGCACTCACTGGCCGTCGACCCGAAGGCACGACCGGTCCGCCAGGGGCTCCGGAGACTTTCCACCGAACGGGCCGAGCTCGCCAAGGCTGAGACGGAGAAGCTGCTTCGAGCAAAGGTCATTCGGGAAGTGAGTCATACCGACTGGTTGTCTAACCCAGTGTTTGTCCAGAAGAAAACATCTGGCAAATGGCACATGTGTATCGACTTTACTTCTCTAAATAAAGCTTGCCCCCATGACCCCTACCCCCTGCCTCGCATTGACCAACTAGTTGACTCCACAGTCGTCGCAGAACTCCTCAATTTCCTCGACGCTTATTCCAGATACCACCAGATCTAGTTAATACTCGAGGACTAGGTGAAAACAAGTTTTGTCACCCCGGCCGGAGTATTCTGCTACCTCCGGATGCCCTTCGGCCTCCGCAATGAAGGGGCCACCTTTTCAAGACTAATCTCCAAAGCCCTGGGTCATCAGTTGGGGCGTAATGTGGAAGCATACATGGACGACATCGTCATCAAAAGCGCCACCAAGAGCCACCACGGCTCGGACATAGCGGAGACCTTCGATAGCCTCCGGCGGTGTGGAATCCGGCTCAATCCAGAAAAATGTGTCTTCGGAGCACGCGCAGGGAAGCTGCTTGGGTACCTCATTTCCAGCCGGGGCATTGAAGCCAGCCCAACACAAGTTCAGGCATTGCAGAACATGTCTCCCCCTCAGAACCTGAAGCAAGCACAAAAGCTGGCCGGGCGGTTGGCAGCCCTCAGGCGATTTTTAGCAAAATCAGCAGAGCGAAGTCTGCCCATCTTCAAGGCGCTCCGAGGTTCTAAGCATTTCGAGTGGACCCCCGAGTGTCAGGACTGTTTCCAGCAGATCAAGGAATATCTCTCCGGCCTCGTGGCCCTCGCCACACCCCAGGCCGACAGTCCTTTATTAGTCTACCTCGCCGCCTCCGGCAATGCAGCGAGTGCGGCTTTAGTCCAAGAGGAGAAACTCGACAGGAGGCTGATCCAACGCCCCGTCTACTTCGTCTCCGGAGCCCTCACCGGAGCTAAGGCTAGGTACTCCGAGCTCGAAAAGGTGGCCTACGCCCTCGTCATGTCATCCCGGAAGCTCCGACACTACTTCCTGGCTCACGATGTCGTCATCCCGACTGCCTACCCGCTAGGTGACATGTTCCGGAACAAGGACGTCACCGGCCGCATCGGAAAGTGGGCGGTGGAATTGGCCCCGTTCGGAATCTCCTTCGTCGCCCGGACAGCCATCAAGTCCCAAATCCTCGCCGACTTCGTCGCGGAGTGGACGATGGCCCCCGAGCGCGCAGGCGCCGAAGCAAGCGAGGGGGTCTGGACCGTCTTTTCGGACGGAGCTTACCAGGCCTCAGGGGCTGGGGCCGGAGCAGTCATCATCTCCCCCTCCGGCCACCAACAATATCACCGAGTACGAAGGGGTCCTCTTGGGTCTCCGCAAGGCGCACGCGCTGGGAGCAATGCGTGTGGTCGTCAAGACCGATTCCCAAGTAGTCACCGGGCACATCGACAAGAGTTTCCAGTCTAAGCACCCAGACCTCGCCTCCTACCTCGACTCCATCCGCAAGTTCGAGGCATCCTTCAAGGGTATATCGGTCCAAAACATCCCGCGAGGCGAAAACGGCCAAGCTGACGCCCTCGCCAAAGCCGGGGCAGGAGCTCAAGCCTTGTCGCCGGGGGCTTTTTTTGAGGAGATCACCCAACCTTCGGCGCCCCCTCGCAGCGAGGCGTCCACCTCCGCCTCCTCGGACAAGCCCCCGCCGCCACCCCGGCCAGCTCCAGTCTTGTGTACGGTCGATACCGATTGGCGGGAGCCCATCCTGCGCACGCTCGTGGGCAGCGAAGATGATCATCCTAGCCCAGGCCGAACTCGCCTCCAGCTCCATGCAAGGTCATTCGAGGTCGTCAATGGCATTCTATACATGTCCGGAGTATGTTCCCCGTTACTCCGCTGCATCTCGCACTCGGACGGAGTGGCCATGCTCCGAGAAATCCACGAGGGGCGGTGTGGAAGCCACCTCGCACCACGGGCCCTCGCGGGCAAAGTATAAATCAAAGACAGAAGAAAGGAATCAAGAGAAGTTCTCATCCAAGCCAAGCAAGAACCGAAGGCCCCCTCGGTCAGAGGGGCCACCCGAGCCAGAGCACGCTTTGGTCGAAGGCCCGAGCGCGGTCCGCGCGGACCTCTCCTTCCTCTTCCTTCGCTCCTCCTCCTTCTTCTGGGCGCGAAAGGCCCTCTGGTCTTCTTGAAGTTCGGCCCAGCTACGCAGATCGCCCCCCCGGGGGCGCTTCATCCAAGCCGGCTTCCGTATCAGACCAGTCAACCGGTTCGGGAGACGAAGATAGGGAGCGGGGCCCTCTTTCTTCTTCCTTGACATGGTTCAGAACCCCTCGGAGGACGTCGGGGTCCGTGCGCCCATCACTGCTACGGGGAAGAACGAAGCGCGCAGGACGGTTTGCTCTCAGAACCTCGAAGATAGCCCATCGATGTCGAAGGGCGTCGTCAAATTCAAGCACTTCGACGTCGCAGTCGCAATCACGGACACCCTGAGTGAGCCCCAGAAAGTACTCTTTATTAATATATGATTAAGTTTCCTAAGCTATTACAGGCTAAGACAATGATAGACTCTGAAGAAGCTACACCTTCGGGTCCGGCTGACGGGCTGAGACCGAAGGCTTCGAGGGAGCAGGAGGACCACGTGTGCGGAGCGCCTCCTCCAGCCAAGCCTTGATCGCTTCAGGACCCTCGGTTTGCCAGACTGCCTTGAGCACCCTCCAGGACTGATTCAGCGCAAGGCTCGGCATCCGGAGGTGATCCCCCATGAAGGTGACCAGATGCAGGCTCGAAGACGAAGGACGCGGAAGCCCAGACGCTTCGAGATGCCGAAGGATCCCATAAGCGGCCACCCGAGCAGACACCTCGCCGTACTGCGCCACGGTAAGGTGTATTTGCCGGATGGCGGACTGGATAAACTTCACCCGATGGACCAGGGGCTCCCGGGCGATGTCAAACGTGCCGCATCCAGTGCCGTAGCGCCAGCACCTTCCGGAGGGACTCCGCGGCGTCAGCCGCCGTCTTCCCGGCCTCGGCAAGCGCCTCGGTCACCTCCCCGTTTCGGGCGTTGAGGTCCACCTCGACTCGCTCCATCTGGGCCACCCAGGCCTCGAGGGCTTCGGCGTTAGCTACCGCCTCCGAGGCTTGGGTCCGGAGCACGGACACCTCCCCCTCGAGCCGCTCCGCTTCTGTGGCCCGGGACCGAAGCCCCTCTACTTCGGCAGCTCGGGCTCGGAGGGCGTCGATCTCCGCCTCAAGCTCATCGGCTCGTGCGGCCCGAGCACGGAGCCCCTCCAACTCCGCGACGCAGGTCTTGAGGGAGTCCATCTCCGCCACTTGGGCCTCGAGTGCTTCGACCCTTGCTGCCTGGAGCCGGAGGGCCTCGACCTCTGATGACCGCTCGCAAGCCAGCCTCTCCGTGGTAGCCACTCGGGCCGCGAGTTCCGCGACATCCGCCTCGCGGCGTTGGCGTTCGGAGAGCAGGGCAATCAGCTGCCCCTGTGCCAATGCAACGACCTGCACGCAAGGAAGATGATCAGAAGAAGAGCTAGGGGCTCATCGAATGCACTCCAAGAAGGTACCTATCCCGCTGCAGTCTCGATGGCCCTGCCGAGGTCCAGGCCGTCTGATAGCCCCAGTTCGTCTATCACCGGGGCCTCGCGCAGCCGTATGTAATAATCGTGGACCGGGGCCACCCTGGATGCGAAGTCCTCACCATCCGCCAAGAAGGGGCGCAGGAGGGGCACGGTGGCGCGCACACCTCGAGGATCGGAAGGGGGCTGAGGCTGGACCTCTACGTCTTCGACGGCCTCCGGAGAGGCCCTTTCGGAGGTTCTGGACTCCGTCCCGTCCCGTTGGCCCGGGGCCGCCCTCGAACAGACAGGGGCTCCGGACCTCGCATCCGGAGCGTTGTCGGGGAGCGGGGCGACTGGCTCGACGCCTCGGGCCGATGTGCCTGTGCAGGTGAACAAGAGCTAAGGCCGAGAAGGCCCCAACATTTAAGGAAAGGATGGGTAAGATATCGTACCTTCGTCCGCAGCGTCGGCAAGGTCCTCCGGAAGCTGGACGGGCCCCGACGGGCTCGGGCGGTAAAAGAGGATGTCGATGGAGTTCACCGGGGAGCTCGCCGCCACCGCGGCGAGCTCGGCCTCTATATCGGCGCTCTTCTCAATGGCGCCGAGCGGGTCAACCAGCCCCCCGCGGTCCAAGCTGTCCGTCGCCCTGCTCCCATGGGAGCCGACGGAGCCCCCGTCCGAAGCCGGTTCACGCGAGGGAGCGGTCTCGGGACGCGGCGTCGCTCCGATGACGGGTGCCTCCTGCCGAGCCCCCGGCGCGGGCTCTGTCGGACCCGAGCGAGGGGGAGCGTCTTCGGTCCTTCTAGCGCCCGGCCGAACCGACGGGGTCGGGTCCAGAATTATCAAGGGGTCCCCTGACTCCGACTGGGCCCCGTCACTAGAACCTCCCCACTCGGAGTGGGAGGCGGAGGAGCGTCCCGGAGAAAGTTGCCTCGGCCCCTTCACTATCTTCTTCTTCTTGGGGGGGCTGCGAGGAGAGAGGCCACCATCGGGATCGCCTACCTTCCTCTTCAAAACATCCCGGAGGACCTCACCCTCTGGAAGGGGCGGAGGCGAGAGCTCGAGCGCCCCCCACACTCTGTTGGAGCGCTCCCAAGAGCCCACCAACTCCATTCACCGGGTGCGCTCGGCCGTGGTAGGGACACCGAGAATCCTCTCCGTCATGCGGGCCACCTCCTCGGGGGTCCAGGCAACGAGCGACCCTGCATTCGATTATCAAGACCGGAGCACCCTTCGGGCATGAAAGACGGGAATAAAACTGATGGGGGCGGACACTTACCAAGCTGGCGGGAGAGCTCTGCTGGCATCGACTCGTCCCGGCTGCTCCGGAGCGACGCCGGCCACTCCTCCTTCAGTAGAGGGATCTCGAGGGCCACGAACTCCTCCGCCAAGTCCCGCATGCTCATTCGGCGGGCGACGATCTGAAGAAGCTGGATCCTCGCGGAGATCGACCCGGCGTTGGTCTCGATGCGCGCTTCCCTCCGGAACAAAATGTGGCGCGGGATCCCGGCGAGACCGGAGCTAAGCCCCACGTGGACGTAGAACCACTGGTTCACCCACTTCGAGTACCACCTTTCGTTGGTGGCCTTCGCCGGGAAGGAATCCGCGTACTTCCTTCGGAGCTGGAAGTTGATGCTTCCGAAGGCCAGTATCTGGCCTCCCTTCTTCTTCGGCTGGCAGAGAGCCTCATGCATCTCCGCGAAGACTTCCGCCCTCCCTTCGCAGCCTTCGGCGTGCATGGCCCACTCGAAAATGGCGAGGCGGGCCACGACGTTGGGAGACAGTTCCGGGAGCTCCAGGTGGAACGCGTCCAGCACCCCGGCGAGGAGCTCCAAAGCGGGAAACCCCAGCCCCACGTCGAAGAAAGCTTCAAAGACGACGACCTCGCCTTCTCGTGGCTGCGGGGCCGTCTCTCGACCAGGCTTCCTCGCCAGCATCTCAGGACCAAGGCGGGCCCTGGTTGCTTGCTCGATCGACGCCTCTGTGCACGCGGATGGCCCGAGCTCTAGGGTCTGCTCCCGAAACTGCTCTGAGGCGGGGCGGAGCTCGCGCGCACCGCGCGTCTCCGACGAATCCGTCGCTGTCGCCGTCGCCGCCGCCATCTGGCGCTGCAAGAAGCGCGGGTCCATCGCCATTGCTGGGACGGCGCTCCTCACCATTGCTCAAAGAGGCGAGAGGGGGCTTAGAGCTCAAGAAGCGGGATGAACGATGGCTGAAGTGGCTAGAGTGGGCGCAGCAAGGTGAAGAAGGGATAGCAGGCCGCGCGGCGAGTTATATTTAAGCGCAAGACCATCGGTCCCTCTTCCGGTTCGATCGGCGTGTGAACACGGCGGTTGCATGGCATCGCATTTAAGGCCAAACCGGCGCATCGGGGCAGGGCGGCTCCCTGGCGGTTCGACTCCCCGATGCCGTTTGCACACGCATTAACTGCTTCCGGCGGCGCTTGGCCGCCTCCTCGGGGCCAGAGGCCCCTGGTCAAGGTGTGCGTGCACCCCGCGAGCCTGGTCAAACTCCTCTCGACCCGTCGTAGAGAGGATTCGAAGCGGTCCTCAACCTCCGGGCCTAGTCACGCCTCCCTGCTTCGGAGCTCCTCCGCATCCGTTGAAGAGGGCCGCGCCGCGGCCAGACCCGGCACCACAATGTAAGTTACGTCCTTATGAAAGTTATCGGAATTATCATGTGCGCTTCCACCCTCTCTTAACGCAGGGCTCCCGAGAGGAAAGAAGCGAGGGGCTACTGTTGGGGGAGATAATCCCGACAGCTGAAGGGGGCCCACAACCAGGGGGTCCGAAGCCTAGCACCGGAGGCCGCCCTCCAGCAGAAGGATATCGGAGCCCACCCTCCGGGAGAAGGATGTCGGAGGCCGCCCTCCAGTAGAAGGATATCAGAGGTCACCCTCCGAGAGAAGGATGCCGGAGGCCGCCCTCCCTCCGGCAAAAGGACGCCGGAGGCCACCCTCCGGGGGAAGGCCACTAGAGGCCGCCTTCCGGGGGGGAATTGCTGGAGGCCCTCCCTCGGCCCGTAGTAGCAAACCGAGGGGGAGTGTCAGCGGGAAAAGGACTAGACAAGTACGCGGGGGGACAAGATCGCGATCCTGTGAACCGTGTCGGGCGGCGTAGGCAGCGCCCGACACGGCTGATACGCTGTCAGAGTCGAATCTTCCTGTCTGTACTATGTGTAGTCCGTTTTGTCTGTACTGGCGACCAGCGGTTGACCGTGTGGCCGTTGGCGGTCCAGAGGCGCTTGGCCCTCTGGACGGGGCGCCTTATAAATACCCCTCAACTGTAGTTGCAAGGGACAAGCTCAAGGAGCATTGAATACACTACCCTCGTTATCACTAAAGAAACCTGCTGGTCCGATCCGTCGTTCCAACAAGTACACTACTCAGATTAAGGCTAGGAGGCAAAGCACTTATAATTAAGAATACCAAATGTTTGTGGAAGGCCTCGGCGAATCTGTAGATGCCTTGTTTGCGCGTTTTGATGGAATTGTGAGTAATTTGCGCTCCACTAGGACTTTGGCTTACTCTTACAATGATAGCGCAATCAAACTTCTCTATGCTCTTGATCGTAGCATATGGGAGGTGAAGATCTCTAGTATTGAAGAGTCGGCGAGCTTTGACACTCTCACTTGCGATGAACTCTTTAGTAAGCTTTAGTCCACCAAGATTTCCAAGTCGTCTCGACCAGGAGTTGGAGAATCTTTGTTGCCTTCGATTGCCTTGGTTTCTAGTCCTTGCAGTGGTACATCATCTAGAGGTAACTTTTCCAGTGTTTCTGGAGTTTGTGTTTATTCTGGTGGTTTTGTCTTGTCCTCCCTTGTCTCTGTCACAAAAGAATAAGTGGACACTCTAGATGATGTGGAGCTAGCTCTCATTATCCAAAAGTTCACTCACTTCTATAATGATAGACGAGACCAAAGGAGAGGAGGGTCACATGGTTGTTTTGAATGTGGAGATCTTTCTCACATAAAAGAGAATTGCCCTAAGTTAAAAATGAAAAATGAAAATGAGCACAAGCACCAAAAATGGAACAAGAAACATTACTTCAAAGGGAAGAGCGGAAAAGTGGCTAAAAGAGTAGCCAGATCTTTTGTGGCCACCCTCAGTGACATCGACGGTACATCAAGCGAGGAGCCAAGCTCAGAGGAAGAGGAGCCTCCCAAGAAAGAGAAGAAGGAGAAGAAGACAATGGACCTCACTGATCTTTGCTTTGTGGTCGACGGCAACGATAGCAGCGATGAGCTCCACACTTCTGAGGTATATCTATCCGATGATCAGCTTCTTGTTCAAAATGATGAATTACATGATGTTGTTTGTTCTCAGGATAGATTACTTAAACTTGCTGCTAAAGAACGAAAAGAACTAAAATTCAGACTTGAAACTATTTCCACTGAACTTGCAATTTTGAAATCTATGTCTGATGATGCTGAATGTGAGTCATATCTTATTGTCATGAATGAACTTGCTCAGCTGCGTGTTACGCATGCTCAAACTGTTGAAAAACTTGAATTGACTGAAAATCAGATTTTGGTGGTGGAGTCTAGTCTTGCGGTCATCAATGAATGCATGAACTATCCTTTACTTATTGAAAGCATTAATTTGAGAGATAGGCATGTTGATGAACTTAAGGCTAGATTGGAGAGTGTTGAGTGTTCTAAGCATGTGCAGACGGCGTGTCCCACCTGCATCACCCTTAAGAACCAACTCAGTTTTGCTATAGAGCAAGTTGAAAAACTGAAATGTGAAAAGATTATCTTCTCTCCGTGGTTGAGAAATGCACTGAAGGCAAGGGTAGGATGGATTTGCTTTTGGCTAAAACAAAACTGTGCGCTGATAGGGAAGGGTTAGCTCTCGGGTTGGGCTATGAGAGAACTGCTCCAAACACTTTGAGCAAAGCTCTGTTCACTCCTCCCACTACCCTTGAGAAAGAGAGAGCCCAGTTAGACACCGATCAAAAAGCCAAGAATCCTACTCAACCTATAAAGAAAGCTTTTCGTTCACCAGATGAACCTCCTCAGCAAAAACCCAAGAAGACTATGAGATTTGCACTTGAGACACATGGTCACACACCCAAGAGAGTGTATCACTATTCCTATTTTCATCGAGTGGGTCACTTGGTTGGGTTTTGCTTTCGTCGTATCAAGGATGAACGTCGTTCTTTTGCGATGAGCTTTTAGGACATGCATTACCCATCTTTAGGTATGCATGAGTCTGCTTTTCATTCTTATTCTGATTTTGAGGCTCCACATGGTTTCATGAGAGATTATTTCCCTCGTTGTGTACACCATGCTTCATATGGTGCTAGACCACGTGTAAGAGGTTTTGATTCTCGACAGGTTGAGAGACCTCGTTGTTTTTAAGGGTCGCGCTTTGTAGGTAGACCACACAGTTTTTATCATGGTTTTTGGGGGAAAATACTTCATCCCTAGGGTCTCTACAGTTATAATACAAAGACAATTTACTAGACCGAAGTTCTAGTATTAACTCTGGTCTAGTGTATGATCAAGCTCGAAGAATCCATGCAAGCTTCTGTTTCGAGTATGACTTCTAAGGTTAAATCTTCAGAGAGCTTATCTGCCAGCTAGGATGGAAGACTTATCTTCTTTCTAATTAGATTAGTCTTTTACCATTTTAACCCTATTAGGGGTATCGAATAGTTTCCACTATGTCGGTTGTAATTGAGGGGTAAAAAGGTCTTTTCCTTAAGTTTTTTACCTATAAATACCCGCATTCTTAACCTATAATGAGGATCGAGTACTCAGTTATTCAATACACAACTTCGAACTACTTCAAGCTATTATCCAATTCAGAGGCTTGAAATTGTCCGTTTCACAAACTCTTCATTTGTTAGTTCTTAATCTTTGATAACCTGTTAGAGTAATCTTTTACGCCAACATTTGGCGCCGTCCGTGGGGAACTTAGTCCAAAAAACTTCGTTGTTTACCAACTTTTTAGAACCATGCCTCCTAAGTGGAGTTTAGGTGGTAGTCCTACTTGGAGGTCCCCTCTGACCTCCAGAGCAAGATCTTCGAATACAGTCGAGGTCAAAGGACCTTCAGTAGTTCCTCCACCTCAGACCCCCGAAGGGAATTCTCTTCCTCGAGCATATGGAGTTCCTCCAACTCCGTCTATGTTTCAACCAGACGGAGTTCCTCCTTCAACTCCGAATGTGCTCCGAACTAACATGTTCAGTTCCCAAGACCCGGAAGATCCTTCCGGAAGAAATGAAGATAGCCTTGGCGACCCAGATGGCTAGTCTCCAAGCTGAAGTGGCAAGGTGGAGCCAAGAGGTCGCATATAGGCTTCATCCTCAGGCTACCCCTTTCATCCCCGAAGTGCCTCAAGACGACGACTCCCTTATTTATCCCGAAGCCCCAGAGAACGCTTCATTCGATAGTGAGTCTCCGCTGCACCCCTATTTATAGAAAGTGCACTTTGACCCTAAGTTTAAAACTTCGAAGCTCTGTAAGTACTCCGGAGAAGAGGATCTGGGGGAGTTCTCCCATTCGTATGCCTTGGCAATTGAGGCCAACGGAGGAGTCTGAGACACCATGGCCAAGTGTTTCCCCCTTGCTCTCGAAGGGGTTTCTTTGTGTTGGTTCTGGTCCTTGAAGCTAGGATCAATTAGAACTTGGGAGCAGCTAAGGAAAAAGTTTATAAGTAACTTTCAGGGTACCTTCGTAACCCCTATGTCTACGGGAAGTCTTTTCCAGGTGAAGAAGCTACCTAGATAAACTTTAAGACAATTTTTCAAGGGCTTCGCTCATACGAAGTCACAGATAAGGGGGCTCTTTGCATCGTCCATTGTTGATGTAGCCCGAGAGGGAGTTACTCATGCGGGCCTTCTTGATAAACTTCATTGGAAACAGATATCCTCTGTAGCGCAGCTAATGGCCTATTTAGAAGAATATGCTAGGTTGGAAGAAGGATGGCTCCGAAGAACAGCTTCAATTCCACCAATCCTCCAAGAAGTCAAGCTCGAGGTGAAGACTTCAACACCTTCGCAGGGTCCCAACTTCGATATCCAGCATGACAAGCGTCGGGGGCAAAAGCATCCTCGCTCCGAAGTCCTGAACATTGCTCCTTCTCCGTAGAAATTTAGCCCTATAAATCCACAAGCTTTGGGAAGCAAGGTTAGCGGCTAAAGGCCACCAGGGAAGCCGGCTGGCAAAGGCCAGGCCTTCTTCTACTGTGTTCATGTTGAAAATCGGAGTCATGCTACTGATGCGTGCAAGTCTATACTCTCTTTAAGAGGCGAGTACCTTGAAAGGACCTCTGGTCGAGGCACTACTGATCGAGTCCCTTCTGAGGCACGTCTGGAGCCTGTGCAGGCTGTCACACATGTAGACAACTTCGACCCTGCAAGACAACCTCCGGTGGTCAATATTATGCCACCCCCAAAGCAAGAAGATGGCCAAGATTGGGGCAAAAGAGTAGTCCTCCCCATTTCTGAAGGAGGGACCCTCAGCAGTATGCCGAAAAGATAGTGAAGAGAATATGTCCAGGAAGTACGCCATATTGGAATTTCATAGTCTGCACCTACAATGCCTGAGTGGTCCCATGTGCCAATATTTTTCTCTATAGATGATGTAACTGACATAAAGTTCCCACATGCAGATCCCCTTGTCATTACTGCCGATATAGCAGGAACTGAAGTCCGGAGAGTGTTGGTCGACGGTGGGAGTTCAACAGATATCATCTTTGTTCAAGCCTTCCATAAGCTCTATATCTCCAGGAAACATCTCCTCCCCGCAGCTCATCCCCTGCAAGGCTTCGCAGGACCTCCTCTTGATGCCCTCGGCCAAATAGGTCTTGAGGTTGCTTTCGGAGAGGGGCTCCTTGCAAGGACGGAGGAAGTAATCTTCGATGTTGTAGATGCCCCTTATGCATATAATGTTATCTTTGGAAGGGGCATGTTAAATCAGTTCGGAGCTGTGGCGCACCATAACTATTTATGTATGAAGATGCCCACGCAAGCGGGAGTACTCACTATCTTCGGCGATCAAACCACTGCGCGAAGGGCAGAATATGGTCATGGTCCCCCTCTCGACCCGAGACAAGTGAATAATGTACAAGGCAATTCGGAGGATATCTCTGCTTCAAGTGAATCTTCGAAAAAATCCTTCCCAAGGCCCAGCCCCAAAGGATAAATTGTAACGAAGGTTATTGTAAAAGACGACAAAGACTATTCTTTTCAGTTCGGCAAAGATTTGCCTTCAGAGATTGCTACATTGTTAGAAAAAGTAGTTGAAGAAAATTTGGATGTCTTTGCTTGGTCTGATGAAGACATTCTAGGAGTTAGCTAAGATATTATTGAGATAGCTTGCTTGTAAACCCGAGGGTTCGGCCTGTTCGACAGGGGCTTCGAAAGTTATCAGTAGAAAGGACAATCCTTGCTATGGCAGAAGTGGAGAAATTACTGAAGGCTGGGATTATCAAAGAAATAGCTCATACGGAGTGGTTAGCTAACCCAGTCTTCGTCAGAAATAAATCCTCCGGGAAGTGGCGCATGTGTATTGATTTTACATCTTTGAATAAAGCATGCCCACGTGACCCCTATCCCATGCCCCAAATTGATCAATTAGTTGATTCTATTGCTGGTTCGGAGTTATTAAGCTTCCTCGATGCGTATTCTGGCTATCATCAAATTTGGTAAAAACACGAAGATGAAATCAAAACAAGATTTGTAACTCCTTCGGGAGTCTTCTGCTGTGTAAGAATGCCTTTTGGCTTGAGAAATGTTGGGGCAACATTTTCGAGGTTAATTGCTAAGGCTCTAGGTCATCAAATAGGCTGCAATGTAGAAGCCTATATGGATGATATTGTAATAAAGAGTGCTTTAAAGCACCAACATAGCCTAGACTTAGCAGAAATATTTGAGAGCCTTTAGGCATGTGGAGTCTGTCTCAACCCCGAAAAATGTATCTTAAGGGCTCAGGCTGGGAAGTTGCTAGGGTATCTAGTTTCAAGTAGAGGAATTAAAGCTAGCCCTACTCAAATAACTGCATTGCAAAGGATGGCTCCACCGGAAAATTTAAAGCAGGTACAACAGCTGACTAGCCGCCTAGCAGCACTTAGAAGATTTCTAGCAAGGTCCACAGAACGAAGCCTCCCCATATTCAAAGCATTAAAAGCATCCGAAGATTTTGCATGGACACCGAAGTGTCAAAAGAGTTTTGATGATAGTAAAAATTATCTCAGCAACCTTGCTACACTCACTGTGCCCGTTGCAGATAAAACCCTACTCTTCTACCTTGCAGCTACTGGCTCCGCTGTCAATGCAGTCCTTGTCAGAGAAGTTGATTTCAATGGGAAGTTGGTGCAGAATCCAGTCTATTTTGTATCTGAAGCCTCATCTATAGCAAAAACAAGATATTCCGAGCTTGAGAAGTTCACTTATTCTCGATAATGGCTTCGAGGAAATTACGACATTATTTTATAGCACATAATGTAATTGTACCAACTTCGTATCCTTTGGGATATATGCTCCGAAGCAAAGATTCTACGGGAAGAATTGGAAAATGGGTCGTCGAGCTAGCACCCTTCGGCATCTCCTTCGTAGCAAGGACAGCAATCAAGTCGCAAGTGGTGACAGATTTTGTGGCAGAATGGACTCCATCTGCAATATGGGCTCCGGAGAAATCAAATGAAGGAATTTGGACCATATACTCCGATGGAGCTTTTCAAGCATCTGGAGCAGGCATTGGAGCAGTAATAATTTTGCCTTCAGGGCAAAGAGCGATGTACTCCACAAGGCTCAACTTTAAGTCCACCAATAATATAGCGGAGTATGAAGGAATTTTGTTAGGACTTCGAAAAGCGCGTGCTTTGGGTGCTACAAGAGTTGTTATTAAAACATATTATCAAATTGTAGCAGGGCACGTTGATAAAAGTTTTCAACTCCGTCATCCATAGCTTGCAAAATATTTGGAAGAGATCCGTAAGATCGAAGCTGCATTCAAAGGGATTTCCATCCGAAGTATACCAAGAGCTGAAAATGTGCAAAGTGATACCTTAGCGAAAGCTGCAGCCGGAGCTGTGGATATTCCAGAAGGAGTCTTTTATGAAGAACTTACTTCGCCTTCGGTACCATAAATTCCTCCTGCGGAGGTTCTTTGCATTCCAAGCACTGACTGGCGGAGCTCAATCATGGAGTTATTGCAAGGTGGAGCAAATTTGCCTGAAGGACCACAGCTTTCGAGGCTGAAGCTAAGAGTTCGGAATTATCATATAATCAACGGTATTCTCTACAAGGCCAGAGTATGTTCCCCCTACTCCGATGTATATCTCAAGCCAAAGGTCAAGAGATACTTCGAGAAATTCATGAAGGCCTTCGTGGTAGCCATCTGCCCCCCCGAGCTTTAGTAGGAAAAACACTTCACCAGAGGCTTTATTGGCCTACAATAGTAGCTGATGCGGAGAGTTTAGTCCGCACTTGCCAAGGTTGTCAATGGATGGGAAGATGAAGTCATCGTCCACCAACGAATCTTCAAGTCATTGCTCCGGTTTGGCCTATGGCCAGATGGGGCATGGATCTTATTGGCCCCTTCTTAGTACAAAAAGGAAATCTGAAATTCGCAGTGGTAGCAATTGAATATTTTTCCAAGTCGGTCGAAGCAGAACCCCTCACAGCTATGACTTCGAATAATGTACAAAATTTCTTTTGGAAAAATATTATATGCAGGTTCAGAGTGCCTCGATAGCTCACAGTCGACAATGGGACACAGTTTGATGCGGAGCCCTTCAGGAAGTTTTGCGAAGATCTTGGCATACAAATATGTTTTGCAGCTGTGCATCATCCTCAGTCTAACGGAGCTGTCGAAAGGGCTAATGGTAATTTTTTATCAGGGCTGAATCGAATAATAGTAGGATTAGCAAAGGGGATGTGGACTGAACAACTCCCAAAGATTTTATAGTCCATTCGGACAACTCAAACGAGGTCCACAGGTTTTACTCCTTTCAGATTATTATTCGGAGATGAAGCTATGACGCCGACGGAGCTCAAAGTAGGATCTCTTCGCACCACCGAACCTGAAATAGAAGGGGAAAGGCAAGCTTCGCTTGATTTAATAGAATAAAAAAGGCTTCGAGCTATGGCTAATTTTTTGAAATATCAACATCAAACGAAGACTTTATATGACCTGAAGGTTAAGCTTAATGAACTTAAACCAGGTCATTTAGTTTTGCGAAGCATCATAGCACCAGGGAAATTAAGAAATAAGTGGGAAGGTCCATATATCATTCTACGTTCAGGACGCCCTGGTTCTTTTAAGCTAGCCAATTTAGAAGGCAAAGAGTTAAAGCATGCCTGGCATGCAGAGCACCTAAAGCGATATTTTGCATAGGTGCTCCTTGTAACCATTTGTAAACACCTTCTGAATAAATAAAGCTCATGGTTCAGATAATGCCTACCTCTCAAACACTTCATACTTCTAGTGGATGCACTAGAGGAATGGAGTTGGTTGTGAGGGAAGTGTCATTAATTTGAACCAATTTTACGGACTTCGAACCACTGGTTCGAAGCTTCCGATGAGGTGGGAAAGTCACAAAAAATGGATTCCAAGCCACTTGCTTGAAAGCATCCATAAAAAGAGTCCAAGGATACCAAATGATGCGGATTCCAGGCTCCGGCTTGAAAGCATCCGTAAAAAGAGTCCAAGGAGACCACTATGCGAATTCCAAAACACTGGTTTGATAGCATTCGCAAAAAGAGCCGAAGGAGGCCAAACAAAACAGACTTTGAGCTAATAGCTTAGAACATCTGTAAAAAGAGTCCAAAGTGACCAATTTTATTGGATGCTAAAGTATCCGAAAAAAGAGTCCAAAGTGACTACATTCAAAGAAAAAGGTACTGAGTTACCAGTTTTCAAACTCCGAGTTAATAGAGTCGAATACATTTTTTGAGATCTTAGTCAATCTCTAAGTTGATAAGGGGCTCTGATCCTCCAAAATTGTACTCCTAACTAAAGTTATTTTTGTTGAACGTAACCACCTTCGACCAAATTTTGAAGTTGCTTACACCCAACGAGGGGCTAGGAAGTAGGGAGACAATTTTGAAAATTTAATCTTTACCATTCAAACAGATTACATTACATCATGAAAAGTCTGTATCTATACCGAGAAGGAAACGAAGACCTCTTCGATTCCTAGAACTACCACTAAAGCTAGAATGACTTGTTCCGGAGCAAGGAGTTTTAATAACTTTACGTTTAACTCTTTTCCCTCCTTTTGAAGCTCGAAAATCCTTCTGTTCCTACTGAAGTTCAGCCCAGGTTCAAAGTCACTCGGGGCTTCTTTCCCAGCTTCGAAGTTGTTCAAAACTCTTCTTTACTTGTTCATCAGTAGTATTTTCTTCTTCGGACCATTCAATGTCTTCAGAAGATGAAGGTTCTAAGTTAACTTATTTTTCCTCTTCTTTAATATAAGATAATATATCTCTGCATATTTTGGGCGCAATTACACCAGAGCTTTCTCGAGGAATTGAAAATCGAGGGCGTTTGTGAGATCTTAGAGTTTCGAAGGTAGCCCATAGCAGGCGAAGTTCTTCATTAACCTCTAGCACTTCGAGATCATCCAAAAAAGGTTGGAAAGCCTAAAAACATTTCCAAATAAGTCTTTTCATTCATAAAGGTTAAAAGCATAATTTTTTACATATTTGGGGCCCTAAGGAGAGCTAGACCTTCGGGTCCGGTGGGGGCTGACTGCTCGAAGCCTGTGACCATGCTTGCTTTTGGCGAAGTCCATCATCAAACTAAGCTTTGATCGCTGATCGACTTTCAGCTCTCCAAGATGCTTGGAAGGCTTGCCAAGCTGCAGTTACGTCATCGGAAGGGGTTAAGAGCCGGTCGTCGTCGAAGATGATAGGAGTCGCCCCTGAGTCTGGTGCTACTGATAGCCCTAAATCCTCGTATTAGCGAAGCACTCCGAGAGCAGCTACTTGGCCGAAGATTTCTCCGTACCGAATACCTCCCGTCTTCATGTTCTTCGCTGCTGCTTGGATTATCTTCAGTCTTTGCAGTAGAGGGATGTTGCCAGATGAAGGTAAAGTACAAGAGGTGCCGAAATACTCCAAGATGCCCCGAAGGTTGTCCAGGGTCTCTAAGGCTACCTTCTCACACTTCACCCTGTCTTCGGACAAAATATCCCTTGACGAAGACAACTCGTCTATCAAAGAAGATAGCCTAGCTACCTCCGTAACCAAGGAGTTCTTTTTACCAAGTAAGTTATTGGCCTCCTCCATCAACTTCACCTGCTCCTCTCGAAGCTTGACCAGCTTGGTCCCTGTGGTCGCCTACTCCATCCGTAGTTTCTCTACTTCGGCCTGAAGCACGATTTGTTCAGCTTCGAGCTTCCGATTAGCAGCCTCTAGACCAAGTCTGGCTTTCCTTTCCGTTGCTACCATTTCATCCAAGCCGGAGGTCCGAATCTCGGAGCTAACAAGACTCCCCTAGAGGACAGTTATCTTCTCCTTGAGATGATTACACTCTAGCTCGTTTCATACAGCCGCATCTCGGGCCAAGACTATTTGCTGCGAAGGAAGAAAAGAGTGATGTAAGTAAACTATTTACATGTTTAAACTAACTCTGTTATTGTAGGTACTTCGTACCTAGTAGGCTGCCCGCTCCAAGGCTGCATCTAACTCTAACCTCTCAGCTTCTTCAAGGATAGCCACAAAGTCGGTCTCCCTGACTTCACGATTAGCTCGAGCCAGAGGCTCTAGCAGAGTCCGAAGCTCAGTCCTTCGCTCCAGAAAAGGAGCTAGGAGGGGGAGCCTTGACAAGGCTCTTTGATCGTCTTCATTTGGAGAAGGGCCGGAGCGCAACGCCGCATCCCCGGAGACCTCTATGGATTGGCCCCCTTCCCTCGACTGGCCTCCGTCTGTAGATTCCCATGGGGTTAATCCAGAGTGCGGAGCATGCAAAGGATCCACTTTTCCTTTACCTTTTCCAGGCCCCATTTTCATAGCCTCCTCCGGAATCGACGTCGGAGATGTCGGAGTTTCAAGCGTAGTCTTCACAGCAGGGGTCATCTCCATTGGGGTTGATCCTATAAAATCAAAGGTATTATATATTGCATAAATTTTGCAGGACACGAAAAGAAAGGAAAAGCATTCAACTAAGGCTTACCTTTGACATTATGTCGCCGGATGAGTATGGGACTGCTCGGAGGCTTGAATGCCTCTTCGAAGTCTTCCTCAGATTCGGAGTTGGGGACCAAAGGATTAGCTTCTGAAATCTCTCCAAGAACAACAGTTATCACTTTGTTCGGAGCCAAAGTTTGATCATTTGTCGCCTCGACTCTGCCTTCTTCCGCAGTGAGGACCTCTTGTCCAGACGGTACATTCAAAGTCTCTGCCTGCTCGAGATTACCTTTCGAGGCAGGCACGACCACTATGTCACCCTCGGCGGGAACTTCGACTTCCGCGTGCGCCCCTTCATCCTCGGTAATAAGAGTTTCAAACTCCCTTTGTATTTCTATATGTCCTTCATCTTTAGATGACTCCGAAGACGAAGTAGAGGACTTGGAAGGGGCTATGTACTTTGGCTTTCGAGCCAACTTCTTCACAGGTGTTTTAGCTGGCGCTGAAGGCCCAACTTCAGCTTTCCTCTTCTTAGGACCAGTTTTGGAGGTGCTCTAGTCCGGAAGAGAAGGAGCGTAAACTCCGAGTACACTCCATACTCGGTTGAACAGCTCCCAGCGACCCACCAGCTTCACTCTCCATTACTTCTCAGTGAGAGTAGGGGCTCCGAGGATCTTCTCCGAAGCCCGTACAACTTGCTCCGAAGTCAGGGTAGCGCGTGGAGCTGAAAGATAAGATTTATTTCAGTCATATCATTTTTTTTATGAAATTAGTGCATATAAAACATTTTGCAGTTTCCGAAGTTACCTGCAGAGCTCGAAGAGATTTCTCGGAGTCCACCCTCCGGATTCTCTTCGAAGTTAATAGGCCAGTTGGCCATCAGAGGCGGAATCCGGAGCCTGATGAAATCCTCTGCTATGTCCCGCATGCTCATGTGTGACTTATCATTTGCAGCAGGTTGAGGTGAGCTTCGAGCTGGCCTAGATCTAGATGAACTTCTGCTTCCCACTGGAAATATATGTCTTTCAGAGGTCCGGCCAAAGTATTGTCTACTCCCACTTCGGCGTAGAACCAACGAAGAATCCAGTCTATGTACCATCTGGCGTTGATGGCCTTCGCCGGAAATCGAGTCTGGAACTCATCCCGGAGCCGAAAGTTGATACTGCCAAATGCAACTACTATTTTCTCTCCTCAGGAGCCCAAATAAGTCTTTGGCTGGCAGGAAGCTTTGTGGAGCGCTGCAACGATCTCCGCTCTCCCTTCACAGCCTTTGGCTCACATCGCCCACTCGAAGATCGCAAGACGCACTATGGTGTTCGGTGACAGTTGAGGAAGGGTGACATGGAAAAGTTCTAAGGGTGACATGGTGCTCGTGGCCTCAAACAAGAAATCTACTAGAGGAAGCCCTAACCTAGCTTCGAAGAATGCCTCAAATACAACCACCTCTAAAGGTCGAGGCGAGGGGATTGCTTCCTGACTAGGCTGATGGATCTTGATTCCTGGACCAACTTTCCCCGCAATTGCTATTGCGATGGTCTTCTTCTTGCAAGTAGATGGCCCCAAGTTGTAGGACTGTTCCGAGTACTTGGAAGATGTCGGGAGGAGGTCGTGGGGCTAGCTTGTTGGGGATTCCCCGTAGGTGCCACCGCTGCTGCCACCGCCATGGATTGCTGCCTAGCCAAGGTTGAAGCTGCTACGGGCGCTTTGTGGCTAATCTTTGCCATTAAATGGAGTGGAAAATTTGGAGCTAGAGTTCTGAAAGCTAGAAGAAGGATTGCGCGAGAACAGTGAGTAAAGTATCTCGAATGCCCCTTTGCCCCTCTATTTATAGCATGAACTCCCAGATTCTTACCGTTCATTCTCGACATTCCATCTTCTGTACCGTTATAATTTCCAAAAACAAAGCAACGTTATAACAAAAGATAACGACTATTTTTATGAGTCTAATGGTCTTTTCAGCTTCATAAACATTGTCTTCGGAGCTGTTCATATGAGACCTCTGCTTGGAAGTCGATTCGAAGTTTCTAAATTTCTGAATGCTTCCAAGGTTGGTACATTTTATTAAACCCTGTGCATGATTATTAAACCGGCAGAGGGCTTCCAGGCAAACCCACGAAGAGGTACAGGAAAATAAAGGTAAAGTAAATACGATCAAAGCTAGGGCTTTGGTTTGGTTTGTGTTGGGGGGGCCTCTACGCTGGCCTCAGCTCTCTATTTATAGGGTCTTAATATCTTATATAATCTGCTATTAACCCGGCCGGATGGAGATAAAAACTGAGCCAGAATTGCGTACAACTCCATCTCTGCCGAAGTGGGCTTCGGCAAGGCCCGTCGAAGCCTGCTCCTCAGGCTGAAGCTTCATTGGCGTGGGCCTCCGAAGGCTTCCCGGCCGAAGGCCATGGGCTAGCTAGAGGCTTTCGGAGCCCATGGCCCAATGGACCTTCGGCCCGGTAGGGCATCAGCCTGACCCTGGACATGTGTATTTTTGGCCCAAATCACCAAAATTGATATTCTAGCAATCTCATCCATTAATGCCATTTTTGCCATCAACACATGCCCCCTGCCTTTTAGTGAACTAAGTGAACTAAAAAGCACAATGAACTGAAGACGATATCGTTCATATCGTCTTTTTGACACCTTTTATGCTGTTTGCCACACGCTTGGGAAATACCTTTTCAAATATGTACCATTCAAAGCTCTTCGAAACTGCTCTCCTTGCAGAGATTCTAACACGTATGCATTGCCAGGAGCGATTTCGGCTATCTTAAAAGGGCCTTCCCAACTAGGTGACCATTTACCAAATTTGGGACTCTTCGTGCCTAAGGGCAAAATCGTCTTCCACACCAAATCTCCTATTTGAAACGATTTTGTTTAACCTTCTTATTGTAGGCTTTGGCTACTCTCTTTTTGTCTACTTCTATGGCCTCTAAAGCTCTTAGTCTCTTATCGGTCGCCTCCTCTATATTATCTTTCAGAAGAGTCTCATACTCCTGAACCAATAAGCCATCTTGCTTTAACACTCTTAAGGAGCCAAGATCTACCTCTACAGGCAGAACGACCTCTTGTCCATATACCAATTCATATGGACTGACCTTGGTAGCACCATGCTTTGCAATCCTACAAGCCCATAGCGCCTCGGAAAGCACTTCATGCCACCTTTTAGGAAACTCTTCAATTTTCTTCTTAATGAGCTTAATCATAGTTTTATTAATAGACTCGGCCTGACCATTGGCCTGAGCATAGTAAGGTGAAGAGTTTATCAACTTAATACCATAATATTCGGCGAAGTCCCTTACTTCTCCAGAAACAAATGAACTACCTTGATTCGTAGTAAGAGTTTGAGGAATGCCGAATCTATGTATGATGTGCTTCAAGATAAAATCACGTACCTCATTGTGAGTCATGTTTTTGAGAGGTACGGCCTCAGTCCACTTAGTGAAGTAATCCGTCGCCATCAACATGAACCGATGCCCTTTTGAGGAAGGAGGGTGAATCTGGTCGATGAAGTCTAAACCCCAACCTCGAAACGGCAATGGCTTGACAATACGATTGAGCAATGAGGCAGAAGCCAAGTGAATATTGCCAAACTTCTGACATGCTTCACACCCTCTATAGTACTTGAAACAATCTTCGGTCATAGTCGGCCAATAAAAACCCACTCTTTTGAGCATCCAACTTATCTTTTGGGCCGACTGATGAGTGCCATAAAGTCCTTCATGGACTTCTCACACAGCCACCTAGGATTGTTCGTGGTCTAAACACTTCAATAGTACTCCATCGATGGTTCGGCGATACAATGTGTCGTCTATCAACACAAATTTGAATGCTTGTCGCCGAACCTTCCGATCAACCCTTTGGCTAGGGTCTCTCAAATACTGCATGATTGGGATTCTACAATCGCCCTTATATGTTTTAGAGGGTCTCGCTGGCCCACTTTCTGAAAAAAATCTCTAAATTACTTACTTCGGGGTGCCCCCCGAGCCATTCCAGCTCTTGCCGAAGCCTGGCCGAGGTGGCCGTTCAGAGTGTGCTGGGCCGAAGCCATCCGGAGGGCTCGGACTCCGGGGAGCCTTCTCCGTGCAGGAGGCTTCGGCCTGCAGATTTCGGCATGCTAGCTCCTTCGGTCGGCAGGGTACTCCGGTCTAGAGTCCTTGGCGCGTAGTGACCTTCGACGGCCAGAGGGGTCCAACCCGGAGGGTGAGCCTGTCCACCGTCACTGGCTTCGGCAGTGAGACCAAACACCTTCTTCTTCAGTATAGAAAATTTTCCTCTCCTGACTTGGTAGCCAGATGCTTGCTGAACCAAATCATTGGCGACTAAATTGGCTTCTCTTGACACGTGAGAGATTTTGAAGTCATCAAAAGTAGTAACTATGTCTAGACATTTATCCAAGTAACTATTCAGCAAGCCATTAAAACATTGAGCACTCTTAGCTACTTGTTGCACTACTAACAAAGAATCACCGTATGCGTGAACATGTTTAGCACCTACAGATTCTAGTAATTCAAGACCTAGCAACAAATATTTGTATTCAGCTTGGTTATTAGTGGAAGAAAATTCTAGACGGACCAAAGTTTCAAAGTGCATTCCATTAGGTGATATGAGAACCACTCCAATACCTTGGCCACTCTTGCAAGCCGAACCATCAAAATAAAGTTTCCACGACACTACTTCAACTAGAGCAATATTGTCACTCCAGCTGACATCTACGTGGTGATCAACTATAAAGTTGGCTACGATTTGGCCTTTCATCGCTCTCAGGGGTTCGTAGGCCAAATCGTACTCAATCAACGCATAAGCCCATTTGTCAACTCTTCCACTTAGAATCGACTTTTGTAACATGTGCTTTATAATGTCGGTTTGGCAAACGAAAACACGTGTAGTGGCGAGAAGATAATGGCGTAACTTGGTGCACGCGTAGTAAAGTGATAAACATAATCGTTCTACAAATGTGTACCTGGTTTTGGCGTCGAGCAGGCGGCGGCTCAAGAATGTGATGATGTATTTTTTCCCTCTACCTCCTGGGTTAGCATGGCCCCGATCACGCTATCCTCAGCAGCAATGTATAGCCGAAACGGGATCCCGACTTTGGGTGCTCTCACCACAGGCGGTGATGACAAGCACTCCTTGATCTTCTCAAAAGCACTTTGCTAGCTTGCCCCCCAAGGGAACGCGGCTTCGTTCTTTAGCCGGAGTATGGGGACAAAGGCATCAATTTTGCCGGACAAGTTGGATATAAAGCGACGCAAATAGTTCATCTTGCCTAGCAATTTTTGTACATCCCTTTTGCACGTCGACGCTGCAATGTTTCTAGTTTTCTCAAGTCTCTTTGGATCAATTTCTATGCCTCTCTCGTGAATCATGAAACCCAAGAACTTACCCGCTGACACACCAAAAGCACACTTGAGCGAGTTCATTTTCAAACCGTAGTGTCGCATCCTATCAAAAGCAACCTTCAAATCGACTAAATGGTTTTCCATAGCATCCGATTTGACTACAACATCATTGATGTAAACTTCTAAAATAACTCCTAACAAGTCATGAAAGATCAAGTTCATAGCGTGCTGATAGGTGGCGCCAGCATTCTTCAAACCAAAGGTCATGACGACCCACTCGAACAAACCGACAAACCAGGGCATCGAAAGGCAGTCTTGAAGACGTCCTCTTTGGCCATAAAGATTTGATTATAACCAGCATTGCCATCAAGAAAACTTAGTACCTTGTGTCCTAAAGCATCATTGATCAGCATGTTGGCTATCGGCATTGGATAGTCATCCTTTGGAGTACTCTACACACCCGTATCTTGCAGCTGCCTTCTTTCTCTACAGGCACAATGTTAGCAACCCATTCTGTGTACCTGCACGGCCTAATAAATTCAGCCTTGAGTAGTCACTCCACTTCTTCTTTAACTCGGTCATAGACGGCCGAGTTAAAGTGGCAGGGAGGCTGCTTATAAGGCCTAAATATGGACTTGATAGGCAGCCGATGCTCCACGAGCTCGTGGCTTAGCCCTGGCATCTCACTATACTCCCATGCGAAACAATTGACATATGACCAAAGTAACTTTATTACTTCGACCTTTTCATCAGCCTTGGGATGCTACCATCACCTATGTCGAGTTCCTCCAAGGGATCGGCCAATGCAAAACCTTGTCCTAATTTCTCTACCTCACTAAAGTCCCCGATGGCTTCGACAATACCGTCTTTACTAGACCGATATTGCTCCACACGAGACTTTAGCCAATCTAGATTACTCTTGCTAGACATGACTTATTAATACAAAAATAGTCGTGCTACTCCAGCCAGCTTTACAGACACTGGTACAAACCGTCCTCTGGATACACTAACAAAATCGTAATCCGAAAGATCTCTACCTGATAGACACTCTACTTTGTTATAGACGGCGTCAACTGAAACATCGGCCAATGCTACTTGGGCCGAAGTATCCACGGGAATGACCCCTACCTCATCACCATCCCACTGTATCAGGCACTGGTGTAGAGTAGACGGAATGCAACAGTTTGTGTGAATCCAGTCGCGCCCGAGTAGTACGCTATAGTTACCTTGTATGTCGACAACGAAAAATGCTGTTTGCAATGTCTTGTTGCCCACCGTCAACTCCATAGAGAGTATTCCCTTAGCCTCGGAGCTCTCACCGTTGAAGCCGTTGAGCATCAAGTTGGTCTTCTTCAGGTCATCCTCATCCCTGCCAAGTTTCTTCAACAACGAGTAAGGCATTAAGTTAATAGTGGCGCCGCCGTCGACGAGCATTCGGGAAATCGGCTTTCCATCAATGTGACCTCTGACGTACAGTGGCTTCAGATGGCGAGCCGAGTCCTCGGGCTTCTCGAAGATGGCGTTGCACGGGCCAAGGTTCAATTGGGCGACCTCGGCCTCGTCCTATGGTAGTGCGAACTTGGCAGGCAGCGTGACGATGTTGATGTCCATCACCTGGGGTGCAGGCCCTTCAGAGATGGGCGAGTAATCGTCGTCGAGCATGTCGTCGTCGTTGCTCAGACTAGGAGCTTGGTTGGTTATCTCAACTGGCTTCTCCCTCCATACCTGTCTTGTAGCTGGCCGAGGGCGGATTTCTTCGAAGATAGCGTCACGCTCGGCCTCAGCTTCCTTCTCGCGCATCTCCTGTTCCCGTAGTCATTGTAGGCATCTCTTCTGTGATTTGGACATGCCTGGAGGTGCCCAAGACGACTGCAGCTTGGTGCCGGGTGCTACTGTTCGGCTTCCATTGATTCTGGCCAAAGTGGTACTACGCCATTCGGCCCTGTGCACCCTGCGCTTAGAGGGTCCTTCGCTGCAAACCTCGACGGACGGACCGGCCTTGTTCGGCCGATCGAACTAGGCTTCAGTGTAGAGCCCGGCCGAAGCATAGGACTTACCTCCGTCAGACCTCGGTGATGAAGTCTTTGGGATTGGGACTTCTTGAGACCCAACTTTGATGGTGATGGCTTCAGACTCCCTGACCTCGGCCTCCGCATGCTCGCACCCTTTGGCTTCGCTCTGCATGGTCCGATTTGGAGGTACCAAGGATAGTCTATGGACGATGCCCCCCTCCGCTGTGTCTGTTTGTCCCTGCCATCCATAATACTCTAAAGGAAAACAAGACATAGTGTTAAATTGCAGATTGTACTCCGACCCAGATACGTACGGAGCCCACGGGGTTCCTGCCCAGTCGTACGGCGGAGGCATAGGTGGCTCTAGCGGCCATGCCCACTGAGAGCTGAACCCGTTACACGGGAGGGGGTTTGGCAGAGTTGATGGTGTCTCGGACCACACCAGCAAAGGGTCCTGCCAAGCCGGAGGCACGTTCGGCCAGTACGGGCCGAAACCCCCCATCGGAGAAGTCCAACACGGTGCGGGGTTCGGCCATTGGGGGCCGAAATTACTATACGGGCGGTTCAGCCATTGTGGCTCGAAGCCACCGTGTGGAGTGTCAGGCCACCGTGGTCCAAAGCCTCCGTGTGGAGGGTTCGGCTGCTTCGGTCCGAAGCTACCCTCCGAGAGTCCTGAACCCTTCGGCTGCTTTAGCTTCTGAGTGTGTGGACCAGCTTCCTTGGCCCTTCTTTGATGCTTGTTCAACAGCATGTTATACGTTACCTTCGGCCTCTTGTGAGCCTTAGCCGAAGGGGTATTAATGTTCCATTTCCACACTCCTACCTCGGGGTTCTTTGGTACGAGTGTGCGAGTGCGCGGTTCTCCAACAATTACGTCCTTCCCCTTAGCCGACTCGGCCTGTTCTGGCCGAATCAATACATTCTTCTCGCTGAGGTCGACGGCGTTGACGGGAAAGGGGTCCTTATCCAGCTTCATCTTTGGATTATGGTCTATCTTCAATCGTCCTTCTTCTATGGCCGATTGGATCTGTCGTCAAAAAACATTGCAGTCATTAGTATTATGTGAATGTGAATCATGCCACTTACAATATCGATGTTTCTTTAACTCATCGGCAGGTGGAATGACTTGACCCTTAGGTAACCTGAGAAGCTCACTTTTTAAGAGAAAATCAAATATTTTATCACACTTAGTTATATAAAACGAGTACTTGACCTCACTAGGTCGATTCTTTTTGGGAGATGGCCGTAACTCGGAGCAGGTGATAGGTTTATTCTTAGTGTTCCACACCCATTCGACCCCGTACATATCGGCAGAATCCTCCTCTTCTGACTCATCCTCGTCAGAATGTTCCATGATGTGGATTTCAGCGCTAGGCTTGCTAAACGTCGTAATAAACTTTTTATCTTTGGCTCGGCCTTCCTGGACCAGAGCCTACTGTAAAACTTGGTTAACTTCTAAAAAGTTTTGGTTATCTAACCTCTCTTTAATTTCGGAACGCAACCCGTTAAAAGCCAGTTCTGCCAAGTCCCTTTCCTAAATATTAAGGCTAAAACATCGGTTTCTAGTATCCCTAAAACGCTTGATGTACTCAGAGGCGTTCTCGTTAGATTTCTGCTTAACCGATGTCAAATGTGAAAACCTATGTTTTGTCTCACCTATGTAGAAGTAATCATGGAATTTCCATTCTAAGTCATCCCATGTCTGAACAGAGTTCAGCGAGAGCGTCAAAAACCAAGTGAAAGCGGTGCCAAATAGCGAGAGAGAAAATAGCCTAACTTTTAGAGCATCTATACCGCTAACTTCTCCACACTGTGCCAAAAATTGACTAATGTGCTCTAGTGTAGTTTTGCTACCCTCGCCATCGAACCTAGTGAATTCAGGGATTCTATAGTCGCGGGGGTAGGGTACTGTATCAAGATGGTCGGGGTATGGCTTACGGTAAACTCTAACCCGTCCCTTGGGCATGAAGCCGGCACACTCTCTAAATAGTGCGTGGACCCGCTCGTCTATGTCATCTTGGCATGTTGCTTGTGCGCGCCTATCATGCGGGGGCGCGACACACGGTGGGATATTGGCGTGTCGGCCATGGGCCTCTTCCCTACGCGTTATTTGTATGACGTGCTCATGTCCGGGTGCCTGCGCGTGTGGTGCAAGCAGCGCAGGTACCGGCGCAGGTGGTGGTGCATGGTACGCAGTGTTGTTTTGACTGTAGGTGTAATGATTAGTCTCAGCCATAAGTGTTGAGGCCGGAGACATGATTGTGCTAGTGCAATCGTTATTTCTGCCGTACATGTGGTTTGCCGGAGGCGCACTAGCAATAAGAACCAGGGGTACGGCTTCAGTAAAGCCGAACCTCCTTAGAGTCGCCTCTACTTGGGAGCTGACTGCTGAATCTAAACGGTTGGCTAGCGAAGCGCTAACGACTTGATCTACTGATGCGGCTATTTTTTGCTCAATCTCTAAAGAAGATAAACGAGGCGATACAGGTGTTACCTAGACTTGAGCGAGGTCGGGGGTGATGATGTCGTTCTTGACGAAGCCTGCGCGTGTCTTAACGTAGCCCCCAAGCATCATGTCTTGGAGTGCTTGTAATTTTGCCTCGATCTCTGCTCGGTCTTCTGTGGGGATATCTTCAAGTGTAGGCATCAAGATGTTGCGGTTGTCGATATCTGCGCCTCCTATTGTGTCCATCGGTGGTGTAGACGTAAAGTTTTTGCGAAGTATGAAAGCGGAAAGGCTTCGAAGTCTTACCGAGGCGTTCAAAGGCCACTTCGTTTAGGCCCCCTCGGTCTGAAGGTTGGAAGAGCCCCTCTGGCCAAGAGCGCACAAGGGGGCTGAGCCGGAGGGTGATGAACTCCTCCGCGAGGTCCCTCATGCTCATCTTTGCGGCCACCCTCAGAAGGAGCGAGATCCTCGAGCGAAGGGTGTCAGGGCTCGTCTTCACCACCCCTTCGCGCCGATAAGAGATAAGGGCATTGGTACTCCGAAGGGGAGAGTTCACACCGAAGGAGGCGTAGAACCATTCTTGATCCCACTTCGAGTACCATTTGCTGTTGGCGGCCCTCGCCGGGAAGGCATCTTGGTACTCCCTCTGAAGCTGGAAGTTGGCGCTTCCAAAGTCCAAAGCCCTCTTGACGCGGTCTGCACCCTCCCTCGGCTTCGGTTGGCAGTTGGCGTCATGAAGGGCGACGAAGACATCCACGCGGCCCTCGAAACCTTCGGCCCTCATAGCCCATTCAAAAACAGCAAGCCTCGCCACAGCGTTGGTCGAAAGTTGATGAAGCTCGAGGTTGTAAGACTTTAGGACTTCACTCAACATCCCCAACGCTGGCAGCCCGAGGCCGGCTTTGAAGAAGGCTTTGAATAGCACCACTTCATCAGCCTGAGGCCTCGGTATGACCTCCGACTGCTCTAGAACCCGAAGCTGGATCTTCGCCGCAATCCTCCCTTCGCAGGCCCTCCGGACAGACTCCTCTGTGGAGATCGAGGCCCTCATCTCCAGTGTTTGCTCGAACTTGTCGGATGGCGTCCGAAGATCCCTCAGCCCCAACCGCATCGGTGCAGGCTTCGCTGCCGCAGCTGCCGCTGCCTGCAGCTGGGCGGAGATCGAGCTCGGGCCCAAGGCCAAAGCCTTCGAAGCGGCCTTCTTTGGTATTTTTGTGGAGCTTTGGCGCGAGGGGCTAAAACTAGAAAGGGGTGCTTCGCGCGAAGCTAAGAAGGAGAAGAGAGCGAAGGATGCAAGGCGCTGAGAAGAAAGCAAATGAGAGCATGCTGAAGCCGTGTGCGGTAAACCCCTCTTTATAGGCGGTTAAAATCCCGACGGTTCATAAGCCGAACCCACTGCCAAGTGGGCCTCCAGCGAAGGCGAAGCAGCCCAGCGCGCAGTAACGGTCATTTTTATAACCGTTGCGGAGTCAGTTGATCTCCTCGAGGTTGTTCTGACAGCTGACGCAGGAAGTAGTCACCTGCGCATTTCGATGTTGCCTTTGTTCCAAGCTTCGAAGGCCTGTTTTCCCTGAAGTTATAATTTTTTGTCATTTGTCCCAAGGGCGCACGCACCCCTTCGTCCCGAAGGCCTGCACGCAAGGGGCTACTGTTGGGGGAATAGTTTTCCCTTGAACAGCCAGAGTTCCTCGGGTAGCTCTGTCCATTCTCCAAACTGATTATGTAAGTTCTCAAGACCCGGAGGATCCCTCCGGAGGGAGCGAAGACCTTCCTGAAGACGCCGCCGCTCAGGTAGCGTGTCTTTAGGCGGAGGTGGAATGATGGAGGAAGGAGGCTGTGGACAGGCTTCTCCCTCAAGTCATCCCTCCTGCTTCGGAGGTACATCAAGACGACGACCTCGATAATTATCCCGAAGCCTCTCAAGTCCAAGAAGATGCTGAAAATGCCTCCTTCGATGATGAATCATCACTGCATACGGACATGCATAAGGTGCGCTTCGATCCCAGGTTCTGAGCCTCAAAGCTGCACAAGTACTCTGGAGGGTCTGATCCCAGAGAATTTTCTCGCTCCTATGCCCTTGCAATAGAAGCAAGTGGATGGGTACGAAATATGATGGCAAAGTGTTTCCCCCTCGCATTAGAAGGTGTAGCCCTTCGTTGGTTCTGGTCTTTAAAGCCAGGATTAATTAAGTCGTGGGAGCAGTTGAAAAGGAAATTCATGAGTAATTTCTAGGGAACTTTTGTAGCCCCAATGTCTACTGGAAGCCTTTTTCAGGTGAAGCAGCAGGCGGGAGAAACCCTTCGAGAGTACTTCACGCTCTTCGCCCACACCAAGTCCCAGATAAAAGGATTGTCTAAATCGTCTGTGGTAGATGCGGCGCGCGAAGGTGTTTTGAATCTCGACCTCCTCAGCAAACTTCATCGGAAGCCGGTGTCTTCAGTAGTGCAATTGATGTCATACTTCGAACAGTATGCCAAGGTAGAAGAAGGATGCCTCCAGAGAACTGTGGTAACTGCACCAACCCTTCCCCAAGAAGTCAAGCTAGAGCCAGGGGCTCTGAATCCTCCACAAGTCCCCTTCGACAATCTCGCTAATGATCAGAGAAGTGGAAAGAGACACTTTCGCTCTGAAGTGCTAAATATTGCCCCTTCTGCTCTGAAGATACCTTCCAACTATTAACAAACTCAAGGCAATAAAGCTAGTGCCTCAAAGCCACTAGAAAAACCGGCTGGCTAGGGCCAGGTTCTTTTTTGTTGTGTGCATGGTGAAAACCGAAGCAATGCCACAAAAGATTGTAAGTCTATAGTGGCTCTCCGGGGCGAGTACCTTGGGCGAAGTTTAGGGAGAGGCACTATAGATCGAGCTCCTCCAGCAACACAACCGGAGCCCGTACAAGGCGTCGGGCGTGCAGGCAATCCCGAAGCTCCAATGCAACTTCCGGTGGCCAACATTATGCCACCACCGAAGGAAGAAAACCCTCAAAATCATGGCAAATGAGTGGTCTTACCCATCTCGGGAGGAGGGACCCTCGGTAATATATCGAAGCATCAGAGAATGGAATATGTTCGGGAAGTAGGACATATAGGGACTTCGAACTCGGCTGCAGAAATGCCCGAGTGGTCCCATGTGCCAATTTCATTCTCTCCAATGATGATGTAGGGGTGAAATTCCCCCATGCTGACCCTCTTTTCATTTTAGCTGATATCACAAGAGTGGAAGTTTGAAGGATATTAGTGGAGGGCGGATGCTCCGCTCATATACTCTTCGTCCAAGCCTTCGATCAAATGTGTATTCCCCGAAGCAATTTGCTTCTAGCAGCCCGCCCACTCAAAGGCTTCACAGACCCTCCTCTCGATGCCCTCAGCCAAATAGGCCTCGAGGTTGCTTTCGGCGAGGGGCCCCTCGCTAGAGTTGAGGAAGTCATCTTCGGGCGAGGGATGCTGAACCAATTTGGAGCTGTGGCACATCACAATTATCAGTGTCCCTAAATGCCCATGCAAGGTGCAGTTCTTACAATTTCAGGAGACCAGGCCGCAGCTCGGAGAGCGGAATATGGCCACGGCCCGCCTCTCGATCCTCGACAGGTAAATAATGTGCAAGAACATTCAGAGGAAGCTTCAGGGTCCCTGGACACTCCGAAGAACCCTTCCCTCAAACCAAGCCCAGAAGGTGATGTAGTCACGAGGATCATTCTCAAAGAAGGCAAAGAATACCCCATTCAGTTTCGTAAGGGGCTGCCTTCAGAAATTGCTACTTCGCTAGAAGAAGTAGTTCAAGAAATTTTAGATATCTTCACTTGGTCAAACAAAGATATCCCAGAGTTGACCGGAGCATTATTGAGCATAGTTTACTCATTAACCCTAAGGCTTGACCAATTCGCCAGGGGCTCCGCAAATTGTCAACTGAGAGAGTAGACCTTGCTAAGACGGAGGTAGAGAAGTTGCTAAGAGCTGGAATCATCAGGGAGGTAGCCCACACAGAGTGGTTGGCTACCCCGGTCTTCGTGAAGAAAAAAGGCTCCGACAAACGGTGCATGTGCATTGACTTCACCTCTCTAAATAAAGCATGCCCTCAAGACCCCTACACCATGCCCCACATTGATCAACTTGTCGACTCTACAACTGGTTTTGAGCTCTTAAGTTTCCTTGATTCATACTCCAGCTATCATCAAATTTGGTTAAAACGTGAAGACGAAGCCAAGACGAGCTTTATAACTCCTTACAGAGTATTCTGTTATGTCCGAATGCCCTTCGGCTTGAGAAATGCTGGGGCAACTTTTTCGCGTATTATTGCTAAGGCTCTAGGTCACCAAATAGGCCGAAATGTTGAAGCCTATATGGATGACATTATAATAAACAGTGCTTTAAAGCACCAGCATAGTCTAGACCTAGCAAAAACTTTTGAGAGCCTCCGAGCATGTTGAGTTCGCCTCAATCCTAAAAAATGTATATTCGGAGCTCAAGCAGGAAAATTGCTAGGGTACTTAGTTTTGAGCAAAGGAATCGAAGCTAGCCCGACGCAGATAAGTGCACTCCAAAGAATGGCTCCGCTTGAAAATTTGAAGCATGTCCAGAAGTTGACAGGGCGCCTCGCAGCCCTCAGCAGATTCCTAGCCAGATCAGTAGAGCGAAGTCTCTCAATTTTCAAAGCTTTAAAAGGGTCCAAAAGTTTCAAGTGGACGCCGGAGCGCAAGAAAAGTTTTGATGATATTAAGGACAATCTTGGAAATTTTTCAACGCTTACTGTGCCCCTCCCAGAAGAAACTCTTCTCCTTTATCTTGTAGCAACGGGCTCCGCAGTAAGTGCAATGCTTGTCAGAGAAATAGAGCTCAATGGAAAACTGGCGCAGAACCCAGTATACTTCATTTCAAAAGCTTTGTCCGGAGCAAAAACACGGTACTCTGAGCTCGAGAAATTTGTATATGCTTTGGTAATGGCATCGCGTAAGCTAAGGCATTACTTTTTAGCACATAACTAAATTGTCCCTACTTCGTATCCCCTTGGTGATATGCTTCGGAGCAAAGACTCCACAAGGAGAATTGGAAAATGGGCTGTCGAGCTAGCCCCCTTCGGCATTTCCTTCACCGCAAGAACAACTATTAAATCCCAAGTTATAGCTGATTTTGTGGCCGAGTGGACTCCATCTATAGTTTGGGCTCTAGAAGAACCCCGCGAAGGATTATGGATAATATTCTCTGATAGAGCCTACCAGGCATCTGGGGCTAGCGTCGGAGTCGTAATAATATGACCTTCAGGTCAAAAAACAATGTATTCTGCAAGGCTCAACATTAAGTCCACTAACAATATTGCAGAATATGAAGGAATCTTGTTTGGTCTCCGTAAAACAAGAGCAGTTGGAGCAACTAGAATTGTAATAAAAACAGATTCCTAAGTTATTGCAGGACATGTTGACAAAAGCTTCCAAGCTAGGAATCCACATCTTGCCAAGTACTTGGAAGAAATCCACAAGACGGTGGCATTATTCAAAGGAATCTCCATCCGAAGCATTCCTCGAGCAGATAATCAACTTATAGATGTCTTGGCAAAAGTTGCAGCCAGAGCAGTGGACGTCCCGAAAGGGGCTTTTTATGAGGAACTTATTAAGCCTTTGGTGCATCAACCGCCTTCCACAGAAGACCTTTGCATTCCAGTCACTGATTGGCGGAGTCCAATTTTGGATTTCTTGCAAAGCAATACATCCTCGCTAGAAGGCCTAGATTTGCAAAGGCTCCAATTGAGGGTTCGAAATTATAAGCTTGTCAACGGAGTACTTTATAAAGCCGAAGTCTGTTCTCCTTTACTCCGATGCATTTCACAACCTGAAGGCCAAGACATACTTCGCGAAATTCATGAAGGCTTGTGTGGTAGCCACTTAGCCCCTCAGGCTTTAGAAGGTAAAATACTTCGCCAGGGGCATTATTGGCCAACAATTGCAAGAGATGTAGAATCATTGGTTCGAACCTGTCAAGGGTGCCAATGGATCGGTAGACGAAGCCATCGTCCTCCGACACCCCTTCAAGTCATTGCTCCGGTATGGCCGATGGCACGATGGGGAATGGATCTCATCGGCCCTTTTCCAATGCTGAAGAGCAGCATGAAGTTCGCGGTTGTAGCAATTGAATACTTTTCTAAATGGGTCGAAGATGAACCCCTAACTGCTATCACTTCAAAAAATGTGTAGAATTTCTTCTAGCAGAATATTATTTGCAGGTTTGGAGTGCCTACAGAGTTGACAATCGATAATGACACCCAATTCGAAGCTGAACCTTTTAGAGAATTTTGCGATGGGCTGGTCATTAAATTGTTCTTTGCAGCCATTCGTCTTCCCTAATCCAATGGATCAGTCGAGCGGGCCAATGGAAATATTTCGTCCGGATTAAATCGAAGGATTGTTGGGCTAGCAAAGGGACTATGGACCGAAGAGCTTCCTAAGATTTTATGGTCCATTCGGACCACTCAAGCTAGGTCCACAAGTTTCACCCCATTTAGGTTGTTGTTCGGAGACGAGGCCATGACTCCAATGGAGCTGAAAGGTGGGTCCCTTCGCGCAACGGAGTCGGAAGATAATAATGAAAGGAACACTTCGCTTGACTTGTCGGAAGAAACAAGGCTTCGAGCTATCGCCAATTTGACAAAGTACCAAGACCAGATGAAGGCATGGTATGACCCAAAGGTAAAAGTTAACGAACTTAGACTAGGTCATTGGGTACTGTGAAGTGTAATTGCTCTGAGGAAGTTAGGAAACAAATGGGAAGCACCATATATTATCCTACGCTTAGGGTGCCCTAGATCTTTTAAATTAGCTGTTTTAGAAGGAGAAGAATTAAAGCATGCATGGCATGCAGAGCACCTTAAACGTTACTACACTTAGGGGCTCCTTGTAATCAATTATAAAGTACCTTTATAAAATAAATAAAGATTGAGGTTCGAATTATGCTTACTCTTCAAATATTCCATACCCCTGGTGGACACATGAGAGGAACGGAGATGCTTACAGAGGTAAGAATCTTTCATAAGAACCCAGCAAATGGCCTTCGAACCATCAGTTCAAAGATTCAGTAAAAGAGCCGAAGGTGGCCAAAGCCTACGAATTCTAGGCTTCTGCCTGACAGCTTTCGTAGAAGAGTCTAAGGACTTTAAAATAATATATTTCCGATCCTCCGGGATCGAAGCATCTGTAAAAGAGCCGAAGGTGGCCAAATCCTATGGATCCCAGGCTTCGGTCTGATAGCATCCGTAGAAGAGTCTAAGGACTTTAAAAGAACAGATTTATGATCCTCCGAGTTCGAAGCATCTGTAAAGAGCCGAAGGTGGCCAAAGCCTACGGATTCCAGGCTTCGACCTGATAGCATTTGTAGAAGAGTCTAAGGACTTTAAAAGAATAGATTTCCTATCCTCCGGGTTCGAAGCATCTGTAAAAGAGCTGAACGTGGCCAAAGCCTATGGATTCTAGACTTTGGCCTAATAGCATCCGTAGAAGAGTCTAAGGACTTTTAAAAAAGCAGATTTTCGATCCTCTGGGTTCGAAGCATCTGTAAAAGATTCGAAGGCGACCAAGTAATAAGGTTTTAAGGCCCGGGCCAAATGAAACACTTTAAGAGTCCTGAGTGACCAATTTCAGAGCTCCCAGGTATAAACTCGAAGCTCCAATATTATGAACATCATAATACGAACGTACAGTTCGAAGAACTCTACGAAAGAGTTGAATTCATGATTACCAAGTACTATTTGCGAAGCACCGATTTTATTATACCAAGCATTGTGTCCGGCGGACCTTATAGCATTGCGTATGGTCCCCCATCCACACGGAGGGGCGGGGGAGTGAGGCACAATCAAGTGATGCTTCTCAGACAATTTGTATTAATTGGGTAGTCATATTACAATCATCATAATTAGAAAAAAATATTATCTAAACCTAAATAAAAACGGAGACCCCTCCGACCTCTAGAGCTGCCTCTTGGACCAGTTTAGTCTTCGGAGCCGGGAGTTCTCAAAACTTTTCTTTTGGTCCGAGTGACCTTCTTCTTCAAAGCCCTCAGCTTTTTCTGTTCTTCTTGAAGTTCGACCTAGGTTAGAAGTCATTCGGAGCTATCCTCCATTGGGTTTTTGACATGGTACTTTGAGTCAGACCAATCTACATACTCTATGGATGAAGATACTACTACCTTATCCTATTATTTAATATAAGAAAAAACTTCGCTACAAACATCGGGTGCTATTTCCCCTTGCTCTCCCCTAGGAACCGAAAATTGCGAGCGCCTGTAAGGCCTTAAGCTTTCGATGATAGCTCATTGTTGGTGAAGCCCTTCATTGAGCTCTAATACTTCGAGATCGGGATCCGAAGCATGTATAAAAACCTAAAAACAAACATTCAAGCAAAAACTTTTCATTTATAAACTTTTCATTCATTAAAATAAGAGTGTTACAACATCTCTTGTACAAAATTAAGTGCCTTAGAAGCTAGACCTTCAGGTCGGGGGGCGGAGTTGATGGCGGAGTTGGAACTGGAGGCTTCATCTGAGCTAGCCTCTGACGACATGCTTCGTCGATCCAATCCTTGGACATAGTTTCATTGTCTGCTTTCCACATCGCCCAGAAGGCTTCCCAAGCCGAAGCCACATCCAATGATGGTCGTAGTAACCCTTCATCGGAGAAGCTTGCCGGTGTCGAACCTTTCACCGGAGTAATAGAGACCCCGATGGCTTTGAGGTGTCGAAGGTCTCCGATCCTGGCTACTTGCCCGGAGATCTCTCCGTAGCGGGTCCCAATGCCTTTCATCATCTTCGCCACCGCTTGGATCATTTTAAGCTTTCGGTCGAGAGGCTCGTCCACCACAGCTAAGGAAGACAGGCACACCATGCCAAAATGCTCTAGAACAACCCTGAGGGTGTCCATTCAGTCTTTATCAATTCGGTGGCAACAGTTGTGCCTCTTCTCGGCCTTTGTCAATTCTGTGGTAATAGAGGAGATTCCGGCTGTCTTCGACATTAAGTAATTCTTCTAAACCAGCGCTTGTTTAAGCGACCCTCGGAGCTCTACAAATTCAGACCTAGATGTCGCCTCCGCTGCCCAAAGATTTTCAATTTCAGCCCTCAACACTGTGCGCTCCGCTTGGATTTCTTCTATCGAAGAGGCAAGTTGGACACAGGTTTGCTGCTCCGTTCGGAGCGCTTCCTCTGCCATAGCTTTGGCCCTTTGCTCCTTGAGGAGTTCTTCCTCCAGTCACAGAGTTTTATCTTCGGAGCCCTTAAGGGCCCTTTGAAGTGCCATAACCTTCCTTTTGAACCAATTAGTTTCGAGCTCAATGGAAGTCACTACCGCTCTAGCAAGCACAAATTGCTGCAAAAAGCAAAGTAAGTATAATGTAATTTCAATAAGGTTAATATACTTTATACTTGTTGCATAATTGGAGGGTAGCCCTTTCGAGGGCTAGGTCGAGCTCCGATCCGTTGGTCTCTCTAAAAACGGAGACCAGCTCGGTGCTCCCAACCTCTTGGCTCTTTTCAGCCAAAGGTTCCACGAGGGTTCAGAGCCCTGTCCGCTGCTCCAAGAATAGAGCCAGTAGCGGGAGCCTGGACATGGCTCTTTGGTCATCTTCAACAGGGTCTTCTTCCGAAGTGCCTACCGAAGGGTTGTTCATCGACGGCGTTGTCATCAAAGAGGGAAGAGGCCCAGGACAAGTTTTGCCCTTACCTCTCCCCGGCACAAAAACTAGAGCCACCACTTCAGTCGGGGTGGATCCCCCTTCGAGAGTGGCTCCCCGGATAGAGCCACCTCGTCTGAAGTAACTCCAGTTACCGGAGCTACCGCTATGACCACAACCTTATCTCCAATGGGAGTCGAAGCTCCATCTTTGGTTAGAGCCATGTTGCTCCTCGAAGCATCTACAAAACATAAGGTATTTGTCAATTATCCATTAAGCTAGATATTGTTGGTGCAGGGAAGTTATTTTAGGAACTTCAAGGAATAAAGATCGGAGGCTTACCTTCGTCTTGATTCTAAGGGAGGATTTCGGGGTCCCCTATAAATTCATACATTTGGAGGTATTCTTCGAGTTCTTCCCCCAGATTTGTGCTAGAGTAGCAGACGTCGAAGCCTTGGCCTCTGCTGCTACCACTCTAATTTTTTGGCTCCGTTCCTTGGACCCCGGCAGGTTCGGGGTGGGTCGCCACCACCTCTTCAGCAGTTGAAGTTACTTCAACTACTACCCGAGGGGGATCCTCGGTCGCAACCCAAGAATCCTCCTCGTCACCTCTCAACAAGATATCTTCAAGCTCCTTTCCCATGAGAACCTCCGAAGTCTCCTCCTCTTCAGACTCCTCCGAAGAAGAGCTCTAAATGTGGAGCGAAGAAGGAGAAGATGGAGGTGAAGGCAGCGTGGCCTTCCGCACTGCCTTCTTCACTGGAGTCCTTGCAGTCTTGGAGGTCCCAGCAGTAGCCTTCCTCTTCCGACAGACTGCTCCTGCTGAGTCGAAGGTGGGCAGAGGAGGAGCCTCCATCTTGAGTGCACTCCACACTCGGTTGGAGCATTCCCAACTCCCAACAAGCTCGATTCTCCGTTGCTTCTCCAAAGCATTAGGAGCTTCGAGCACCCATTCTACAGCTCGAGCTATCTGCTCCGGAGCTAACGCCAATGGAGCCACTGAAATAAGGTAACAATCTATTAAGAATACTATAATTATTCTCTATGACTAATCTCAATGCAGGAGGTACGGAGGTTTTACCTAGGGTTCAAAGCTCCCCCTCCGAAGCGCTCTGAAATACAATAGGCCAGTCGGCCCCGAAAGGAGGTATACGGAGGGCGATGAACTCTTCGGCCAAGTCTCGCATACTCATGTGTTTGGCCACTAAATACAATAACCCAAGTCGTGTCGAAAGCAGGCTTGGGTCCGGAGTCACTTCTGCCTCCCTCCGGTACCATATTTCTTGTAGGGGAACGACAAGCCCGTAGTCTTCTCTGACCTCGGCATAAAACCATCGAAGTATCCAGTCAGAATACCACTGGTCATTGATCTCCTTCACCGGGAAATTATTTAGGTGTCCTTTCCGAAGCTGAAAGTTCACGCTTCTGAAGGCCACTAACCACTTGTAGTCCCCAGGCCCATGTTGCCGCTTTGGTTGGCACGAAGCTTCATGGGTGGCCACGAATACTTCGGACCTCCCCTCGCATCCTTCATCTTGGAGGGCCCACTCAATGATAGCTAACCTGGCTATGGTGTTTGGAGATAGCTGTGGCAAAGTGATGTGGAACATCTCCGGCACTTCTGTTAGTAAATCTATTGAAGGAAGGCCTAGCCCCGCTTCAAAGAAAGCTTCGAGGACAATGACTTCTCCGGGAACCCGAGTCCTCATTCCTAGACCCAACTTCCCGCTAACCGCTTGCTCGATAGATTCTGATGAGCAAGTTGATCGCCCGAGGAGGAATGTTTGCTTCAGTGGCTTCTTAGATGGTGGGCGGAGTTCCCATGGGTTCTTAGGCCAAGAACCCCTCGGGGCTCCCACTATCGCCGCTGCTGCAGATGTAGCCTAGGCTTGCCTCTGCGCCAAGGTCCCCACTGCCATCGGCACTTTCACGCTTGTTCTCGCCATTGGAGGAATGCTCGAGAGTTTCAGGGAGGAAGATTGAATATGGAAGTGTGGAAAAGCTTGAGCACCGAAGCTTTGTGAAAACTTTCCACTGCCGGTCACTTTCTTCTTTTATAACTACTCTGTTCTCGTTCAGCATGATTTGTGTATGTTTTTACACTTGCAGATCCAACCCTCGTCACTGACAGGTGGGACCAGAAGGTAAAATAGTGTGAACCCGTGGTAAATCTTTGCGTTTGTTGCTTTCTCGAAAGGTCTAACGACTATTTCAGGAGTAATGACACAAAAATAACGGCTCTTTGTGATGCACTGCAATCATAACGGTTCAGTTTATTTTAGAGCCATCATACGGAGGCCCAAGCTCGAAGCCTAAATTTGATACACCTTCGATGTTGAAGACGCTTCGAACGATTATAATACATTGAATTTTTTCTAAGTCCCTGAGCATGAAAATATTTCTTGCGTATACTGCTCTCCTTGCTGTATAGGCTATTCAGAGAAGCGTATTTGAGGGGCTATTGTTGGGGGAAATACTTCATCCTCATGATCCTCAAGATTCCAAGATAAAGGCAAATCATAATCTCACAGCCCAAGACTTGTCTCCAGATTGAAGGACTTGAAGTCGAAGGGTCCATCCATGCTTCGGCCCGAAGAGACCCTCCGAAAGGCTTCCCCTCCGGAATGGGAAACAACTAGAAGGGTGGGACATCTATTCTGTTGACATCCTTCGAATATATTTTACCATATTAACCCTATACAAGATACCGAAATAGTTTCCACTATGTCGGTTTTAATTAAGGGGTAAAAAGGACTTTTCCCCAGAGGTTTTAACTATAAATACCCCCTTCTCACCCTGTAATAGGCATCGAATATTCAGATATTCAATACATACTTCTAACTATTCTAAGCTATTATCCTTTGCGGAGGCTTGAGATAGTTCGCATTCATAAACACTTTATTTGTCAGTTCTTTATCCTATAGAACCTATTAGCATAATATGTTGCGCCAACAACGAGGGTCCCCCCTCTAGAGACTGGTAGGACCACTCATTTGCCATGATCTTGAGGCTCTTCTTGCTTTGGTGGTGGAATAATGTTGGCCACCGGAAGTTGCATGGGTGTTTCGGGATTGCCTGCACACCCAACCGCTTGTATGGGCCCCGGCCGTGCTGCTAGAGGAGCTCGATCTGTAGTACCTCGCCCTGAGTTTCTCGCCATATACTCACCTCAGAGAGTCAGTATAGACTTACAATATTTGGTGGCATGGCTTCTATTTTCACCATGCACACAACAAAAAAGAGTCTGACCTCGGCCAGCCAGTTTTTCTAGTTGCTTCAAGCCACTAGCTTTATTTCCTTGAACCTGTTGATAGTTGGAAGGCATCTTCGGAGTGTAGGGGGAAATATTCAACACTTCAGAGTGAAAGTGCTTCCTTCCCCTTCTCTTATCATTAGAACGATTATCGAGGGGGGCCTGTGGAGGATTTAGAGCCCCTGTCTCTAGCTTGACTTCTTGGGGGAGGGTGGTGTGGATACCATAGTCCTCCGGAGACATCACTCTTCTGCCTTGACATACTACTCGAAGTATGCCATCAATTGCGCTACTGAAGACACTGGCTTTCGATGAAGTTTGCTAAGGAGGTCGGGATTCATTACGCCGTCGCGCTTTGTGTCCACCACTAACGATGTGGACAACCCTCTTATCTGGGACTTGGTGTGGGCGAAGCGCGTGAAGTATTCTCGAAGAGTTTCTCCCACTTAATTGATCCTGGCTTTAGAGACCAGAACCAACGAAGGGATACACCTTCTAACCCGAGGAGGAAACACTTTGCCATTGTATTTTAGACCCCTCCGCTGGCTTCTATTGAAACGGCATAAGAGCGAGAAAATTCTACGGGATCAGACCCTCCGGAGTACTTGTGCAGCTTCGATGCTCGGAACCTGGGATCGAAGTGCAGCTTCTATAAGTCTAGATTCAGCAGGGATTCATCGTCGAAGGCGTTCTCGACTTTTTCTTGGACTTGAGGGGCTTCAGGATAATTATTGAGGTCGTCGTCTTGATGCACCTCTAAAGTAGGAGGGTTGGCTTGAGGGTGAAGCCTGTCGACGGCCTCCTACCTCCATCTTTCTACCTCCACCTGAAGCTGTGTCATCTAAGTTGCCACGTCTTCAGGGAGTTCTTCACTTCCTCCGGAGGGATCCTCCAGCTCTCGAGAACTGACATAGTTAGTTTGAAGTACGGATGGATCTACCCGAGGAGCTCTAGCTGTTTGAGGCCTATTGACTACTTCAGGAGTTTGAGGAACGTCTAAAGGTCCTCAGAGGTCCGAGGGGATCTTCAGAGGGGACCAGTGGCTAAACTCTGCTTAGGAAGCATGACTCAAAAAGCTAAGCCAGGTCTGAAGACCAAGATCTTCGAACGATGGTGGAAGGTGAAAAGAGGCCTTCGAACTGTACTTGAGGCCCCTTGCCGAAGGGTGCACGGAATCCTGGGACTCCGAAACTCCCTCCGAAAATGCGGTTCAAAGTACAGGCAGTGGCAGAGAACTAGCTTTTAGTACTAGGTTCCCCACGGACTGCGCCAACTGTTGGCGCAACAGATTACACTAATAGGTTCTATAAGATTAAGAACTGACAAACGAAGTGTTTTTGAATGTGGACTATCTCAAGCCTCCAAATAGGATAATAGCTCAGAATAGTTCGATGCCTCTCGCAGGACGAGAAAGGAGGGTATTTATAGGTAAAACTCTCTAGAGAAAAGACCTTTTTACCCCTCAATTACAACCGACATAGCGGATACTATTTCGGTACCCCTTATAGGGTTAATATGGTAAAATATGTCTGAAGGATGTTGATAAGATAGACCTTCCATCCTCCTAGCTCTTTTCCACTTCGGAGAGGAAGCCTTTCGGAGGGTCTATTCGGACCTTAACTTGAACGGACCCTTTGGTTTCGAACCCAGTAATTCGAAAGTATGTCTTGAGCTTCGAGATCAGACTTGCATTTATCTTGATTGCATGGCTCATTAGCTTGAAATTTTGGATGATCATGAGGATGAATTATTTTCCACGAACAACCCATAAATCCCCTTTGATTTGCAATTCGCGTCCGAACTAGAACCTCAAAACCCCGATTCAGACCGCCTCTGATAAAACAATCATATCTTTTGCATACGGACTCCGAATAAGTCAAATTAATACATTTTCGAAATCTACCGAAAAATTTAGATCTATGTTTTCCTAGTTAGCTAGGTTCTCTGATTTTTGTTTTTCCAAATTTGGACGGAAAGATCGATTTTTTCAGTCCCGAAGATTCTTGCGTAGATATTTCAGCTCGTTTTTATTTACCTACATAGCACTTCTTTTGCAGCAAAATTGTATCACATCTTATTGGTTTGTCGTCTTTGTGCTCCTAGTCAACAAAAAAAGAAGTGTCAAAAAAAGAGTTCAAAAATAAGAGTTAACAAATATTGTAAAAAGAAGAATATCGAAAAAAAAGAGGAGCACTTAAGGATAAACTTGTAAGATATTAGTTTTGTGTGGTGCTGTTTGTGCTACTATTTTGTGCTGATTTTATCAATCTATAAGCCATCCTTTGAGTCTCAACCACCCTCTTATATAAGCCTTGTTGTCACAGAGATCACATTCAGACCATCAATTAGTACGAGTACTCTGGACACTTCTTTAATATTACTATCTATTTCTAAATCGTGTTCCACCATGTAGATTACTCTTTTTTAACTGCCTAAACTCCACATATATACTTCTGATCAGTGTAACTTGAGTCTTTGTAATTGTATACCACTCTCTTTGGAAGTCACCAACAAGTCAAGAATTGTGCCACGGCCAATATTGCGCCATCCACTGCCCTACGATGGTAAGAACCTTGTAAGATCGTGGTAAGACGCTTGAGTGTGAGCGAGAGCACCTTCCACTACGTAATAGTTGATAGGGCTAATATTTCTTCCTATAGTCTTTTTCCTTTTCTACTAACCATGGAAGGTATGGAAGGCACAACAAATCATAATCATGGTAACAATGTTTCTTCTATTAAAAGTAAGTTTACCATCCCATCTTTTTATGGTGAATATGATGCTAAATAATACCTAGATTGGGAGATACCCGTAGAGCATAAATTTAACTTATATCTAGTTCCCGAACAACATAGAGTTAAACAAGCAACTGGTATGTTTAAAAATCGTGCTTTAATCTGGTGGGAATATATAAGTGAACTTCAATTACATCCTGATACATGGGGTCATTTAAAAAGAGCTATGCATAGTACATTGGTCTCTCCTTCTTATCATCGTGAATTGTGTAAGAAACAACAATGCTTAGTTCAAGGTAACATGTCTGTGAGAGAGTATTATGCTGAGCTTCGAGAGAGCATGACCCATTGTGGTGTTCTGGAGCACTCGGAGGACACAATGTGGCACTTCTATGATGGATTGAGGTATGAGATTCAAGATATCGTTTATTATAAAAAATTTAATACTCTTAGTCGTTTGTTCTTTCTTGCCATCATTGTAGAGAAAGAATTGGAGGAACGACAATACAAGGCAAGAGACTCCTATCCACCACAAGTGACGAGCACACCTGCACTAACCAAGCCTTTCTCTTCTTTAAGTGTTCATCATGCACCTGCACATGTACCCGCACCAACAACAGCAAGCATATGGCCTTCCATCTCTATATGAGTTGAGGTGTCAAGTAAAAAAGTCCTTACATGTACCCGTTGAGGTCGCTTCATTAGCTAAAATAATATAACACCCTTTACAATTTGATAATGATGCACTTCACCATGATAGGACTAATAACTATACAGTTGTGCATGAGGATGTGAAATCTACTTCTTTACATTCAACTTCTGATGAAATTGTTAAAGATGATATCAATACGACAACTTATGAGAGCAAACATGACTTGATATTAGATCTGAAATTCAACATGAAATCAAATTAAAAGATTCTTCTATCCTTCCACATAAAACTGATCAAATTGAAATTCATAGTAAAGATGTGTGCTATGTTGTGATTAGTGAAACTGCTTATTATTCTCTTACTAATATAATTTATACTTTGCCCCCAGTTATCACTAAGTATTTATCTCATATTGAGCTACATAAGTGTAAATCTGATATGCCTCCCGAGTTTTTATCTTCTGTTGAATTACATAACTATAAACTTATCTCGCCTCCCAAGTTTTGGGATAGTTCCACATTTAACGTTGCAGAATTGAAACCAACCATGAGAGCAAAAGATGAGTATGAGTCGAGGACGTCTCTATTTCAAGAGGGGGAGATTGATGAGAACATTACTAGTTGGGATAGGATCATGATTGTGATGAAACAAGTTAAGGTGCATGCCTTCTATGTTATATTTAATTTTTATGTATTTGAACCTCACATGCTACACCATGAGATGTGTTCATTTTCAATTTCAGAAATACTTTCTTGGATCAATAGAAGAGATGCATGTATATGGAACTCTTGTATTATTATAGAATTGATTAGGGACCAATAGACTTTTAGTCGAGGACGACTCCAAATCAAGAAAGAGAGTATCATGAGGACATCCCTAACAATAATCAACCATACATCAATACCAAGATCCAATTATTCGAGTTCGAGCACGACGATTAAATCTCCAGGTCAACTCGCTTCTAAGTATCTTAGTATATTACTTGGGAATAAATTACTACCTAATATTATTATTATTGTTAGGAACCATAGAGATGATGAAAGTCACTTGGAGATAAACAAAGAGTTGGAGAAGAACCAGGAAGGATGTCCAAGCTAATTTGAGAGTCCAATCCAACTACAATTCGTGTCAACCTCGGATTCCAAGAGCAGCGTGCGCTAAAATCATCACCCAGGCCGCATACGGACTCCGTTTTTGACGTTTTACCAAGCCACAGAAAGATAACTTTAGAACTTTCCAATGCCACCAGTTTCAACTAAAAATTGATTTTAGATCAATGGGAATCGTCAAAACAAGATATATTCCAGAATTTGTCAGCATCCTGATTTCTGCGATATTGGGCCTTTGGGCCGTGCATCCAGTTGAGCCCATTAGGGGTGCATCCTAAATTACTATATAAGGTGTTTCTACAGCAATCTAGGGTTTTTGGATTTAGTTTACACGTTTATTTGATAGACACCGCTTCGCTGGATTTGTAAGTGAACCCCAACTAACATATTCCAATAGAATTTCAATTCGATTATGTTTTCTGCATTCTTCCTTGTGTTCTTTGATTTGTAGGCAAGGATTAGCCTTCTTCGTGAGGTCAATCAGGTTGTGCTTGGTTGTAGGACCAAAAGTAGCAATCATAGGGGAGTGAATGGGCGCCTAAAACATTCTTTCGAATCAATGGCCTTCTCCCAACACCCAACGCACCTCGACAAACAATCAACAGAAGAAAAATAGATCACATGTACTAAAAATAATCTAGCCTAAAAACAACCAGTGTCCTAGTCGAAAATACACCAACACAGAGCTTAAAGGTAGATCAACAGGACATTCAACTCATAGACATTTCACGCATCATCAAGATAATCATCACATTCATTTAATCAAAAAACTGAATAACAACAAATGATTAAATATGTTCTCAACCAATCATAAATCACAAGCAGTTCATATAAAAGTCATGCACAATATTCAGAGTCTTTAAAACCACTAGATGCAGTCAATTTAAATGTGCTAGGAGATAGTCCATTCATTTCAGAATATTCAGAAATAAGCAGTGCATGAAAAATGAGGAGAATGATTTATTGTGCAATAACTTGTCTCTTGTTCATGCATTTCTCCGAACACAGAACATGCGCACACCATGTTGAAGTGTGGCTCCTGGTGATTTGGCGATAGCGTGATCAACAGCGTTGTTTCTTCTTCACGTGTCGCAGCCTTTCCTCTTTGTGTAGTGCGCCGCGTCAAATCAGCACACAACAATTTTCTGCCGAAGCCAGGCCTATGCGCCGGAGTGGCTGCCACCATAGCCTGCTACAACATCTGGCACAAGGCCTATGCACGGATGATTGTGGCTAATCGTAGCGCCTGGAGTACTCCACCCAAAACCGCATGCGTCGAGTCTCGTGCCCGAGCTGCTTGCTGCGCCTCGTGCTCCCCGCGTGGATGCTAGCCCCTGCACACTGCCTGCGCTACAGTGCTTCGGCTGGCACGCGCCAAGTCCGTACGTGCGCGCACTGCACGATGCCGCAGCCTGCACACGCCGACGCACCGAGAAAAATAGTGGCCCAAAGAAATACCGATGCCAGCGAAGTGAAAAACAAGAAGAACAGTGGTTCGGCGGTGGCGGCTCTCACGAAAACATAGGGGAATGAACTCTGATATTTTAATTGCAAAATGAGTTAACCTAACCCTAGGTATTGGGGCCTTTTTATAGGCAGCCCAATAAATGGGAAAAACCAGAATTACCCCTAGGGTTTAAATAGACGCTGAATTAAAAATGGAAAAGATCGAACTGCCCATAGGGTTTTTACAGACTCGACTAACAAAGACTGTGGGCCTAAAAGGAAAAATAGGAAAAACCTAAATAAAGATAACTTGTCCTGATGCGGAGCTTCCATAGCAGCTACGGCTTCGCTTTGGAACGGTCGGATCCAAGATTAGCGGTCGTTAGTTTTGCGCCGAAACTGACAAAGCATCCACCGTCTTTGCACCGGGTACCCGGATTGGGCCGGCCCAATTCCGCGGCTCCCTCAGCCCAACAATCGCTCGTCGTCCATGTACCTAAGTCAATCCCGGTCAACAGCCCAGTGGATCCTCTACCGCTCCTAGACTATGTACTCGGATTGGGCTAGCCCAACTCCGCAGCCCCTCTACCCGGCAGTCGCTCGCCGCCCTTGTACCTGAGTCACACGCGGCCCAGACACGGCCGATCTCATCTACTCTTCACGTCTTCTCTTTGACTTCCATTGACAATCACTCATCACATCTAGAGCCATGAGGCCCATGATCTTCAACATGTGAGGAGCCATGCTGATTAGCGTGGGCCTCATGGCTCCAGAAGTGATGAGTCATTGTCAATGATAGTCAAAGAGGACAGAAGAAGAAAGGAGATCTGTTGTTTCATGGGCCGCGTGTGACTCAGGTACACGTGCAGCAAGCGACTGTCGGGCAGAGAGAGCTGCGAAGTCGGGCTGGCCCAATCCGGGTACATGGGCCAGAAGCAGTAGAAGACCCACTGGGCTGTTGACCAGGGTTGACTCAGGTACACGGGCGGTGAGTGATTGCCGGGCTGAGAGAGGTGCGGAATCGGGCCAGCCCAATCCGGGTACCTGGTGCAAAGTCGGTGGAGGCTTTGTTAGTTTTGGCACAAAACTGACAACCATCGATCTTTTATCCGACTGTCCAGAAGAGAAGCCGTAGTCGCTACGAAAACTTAGCTTCCGGATAAGTCATCTGTATCTCTAGGCCCACAGTCAGTCAGTCGTGTCTGTAAAAATACCTAAGGGCAGTAGTGTCTTTTCCTTTATTCCTGCATCTGTAAAAAACCATAAGGGGCTGGTGGAATATTCCTAGTGTTGGGCAGCCTATAAATAGGACCCCAATCCCTAGGGTTAGGTCACCCTTTTGGCTGAAATCAATACTACTCCTTTGGGTCATTTTGTCTCTTGCACCTTCTCTTTCCTTTCCTGTTCATGTGTGCGATGCCAGGCTAATTGTGGCTGTTCATCTATTTGTTCCCTGCTGTTGGATGATTCTATTCCTTCTGTTTCGTGTGTAGCATCCCATTTAATGGCTTTGCAGTTTTCGGTTTGCTCACAACGATTTTATTCCTAGCTTTGAGTGCTTCGGTTGCTTCTGTTGCGTGTGTTCTTCAAACAAGTAGTACTAGTTCTTGTTGTTGCAAGTAGTACTACTACACTGTAGCAACAGTACAATAGTACCAGCTTTTTGCTTTTACTGCTCAACTTTTTGATCGAGTTGACAGGACTAAAGTCCCTTTTCTGGCTGTTCTCTGGCGAAGCCCCTTCTCTGTTCGAAGCCCCTCCGCTCCGTGAGGCAGGCTTCGATCTGATATCCTCGAGGGCTTCGCATGAACTTCGAACTTCATTTTGTGTCCTGTGTTGCTAAGCTTCAAAGTACTTTTTGAACTATCAGCGTTTCATACTTCGAACGTTTGGGCGAAGGTACTCCAACTTGAGCACTTCGAAGTCCATACTTCGACAGGTTTCGAAGTTGGCTTTGAAGCTTGTCTTACTGTTAGGCTTCGCTCAGTATTTGCATCCGTCCTCTTCGAAGGTCCTTGTTGTGTTCTGTTCGAAGGTAGAGTGTAGGCTTCGTTTTGGTTTCTCTGTCGCGTGTCAGCCTTCGTCTTTCCTTTCGAAGGTTGTTTGCTCTGTGTGCGTGTTCGAAGCTGTGTTCGAAGCCTTGCCTTCGAAGTACACTCTTCGAAGTAGGCTTCGACTCTGTCATACTACGCTCTCATTCACACTCGACCTAGGATAGACAACACACCTTCGACAAACTTCGACTTCCACCTCCGAACCAGACTTCGACCAGCGAAGTAGGCCTCGACCTCCGAAGCAGGCCTCGACCAGCGAAGCAGGCTTTGCCACGTTTCGAACAGGAGACAGATTTCGAACGGTAATTTCTCACTACATTCTTTGTACACTTAGTGTGCTATACTGAGAAGTTTGTCTTGCCTTGTCTTGTGTTTACTGTTTATCTGTCTATTAGCACTGCTTTGGTAGTTCTCTGATTGACATCAGTTGCTTCTAGGCTAGATACCTTTAGACTTAGGCTATCTGCTCATTTTCTGCTGCTTAGTTTTTTTAGATGCGTTGGGTGTTGGGAACAGGCCATATATTCGAAAGAATTTTTAAGGCGCCCATTCATCCCCCCCTCTGGTCGTTACTTTCGGTCCTACAAGTGGTATCAGAGCGAGGTTAGGGTTTTTCCATACCTTAACCGGTTCTAAACCCCAGTAGTGACTATGACGTCTCTTGGCAAGGTCCCGTCCTTGGAAGCCTATGGCTATAACTATTGGAAGACTCGCATGCGAGCCTATCTTATGAGCCAGGGTTCGGACATTTGGGACATTTGCGTTCACACCACATTTGTCATATTGCCAGTCGCTGAGCATGGTACTGCTGGTATCATTGCTCATCATCTGAGCAACAGTAAGGCTGTGAACATTCTTTTCTCTGGTTTAGGTCCCACTGAGTTTGAGCGTGTGAGCCATCTCTCCACTGCGAGAGAGATCTGGGCTACCCTCAAGGCACACCATGAGGGAACAGCACAGGTCAAGGCTCGGCTCTATCAGACCTACCGGCGTGAATATGAGAATTTCACACAGAAGCCGGGTGAATCTGTTTAGGCTTTGTTTGGTCGTTTTCAGTCGATCATAAACAAGCTTCGGGACAACAAGGCTGAGGGTGCTCAGTTAGTCTCAGATCATGAGCAGGCGCTCAAGGTTCTCCATACCTTGGACCTAGAGATCTGGGAGATCAAGGTATCTTCTATCATTGAGAGTACTTCTTATGATACCTTGACCATTTCTGAGTTGTTTAGCAAGCTGAAGGCTACTGAGGTTGATCTCCAGCTGAGATCAAATCTCACTGGTTCTGGATCGAAATCTCTGGCCCTTGCTACACCTTCTGTTGATCCCTCTTCTATGAGATGTGCTGGGTTATCTTTGATGTCTATCACTGAGGACCAGCTTGAGTTGTTGGGTGATGATGATTTGTGTCTTTTTAACAACCGGGTGCGTCGTGTCTATGACAAGAGAATGTTCAAAAGACACGACACAAAATCCGGATGCTTTGAGTGTGGTGATCCAGGACACTTCATCGCTGACTACCCCAAGCGCAATGGACACAAGAAGGGCACCGGTGGTAGCTTCCACGACTCCGGCAAGCACGAGAGCTCATCCTTCAACAAGGGCAAGCCGAAGACCAGATTCTTCAAGAAGGCCCTGAAGGACTACTGGCGAGAGAACAAGAAGCGCGACAAGGCCTTTTTCGCCGAGATGGAGAAAAGCTACTCCAAGCGGTCCACGTCTTCTTCCTCTTCATCGAGTTCAAGCGATGATGAGATCGTCATCAGGAAGGGGAAGGACAAGGACGATCCGGCGGGCCTCTGCTTCATGGCTTTCGGGGACAGACCGAAGAGCCACTCACACCAGCACCGAAGATCCCGCAAGAGCTTCTGCTCAATGGCTCTTGGGGATAAGGAAGAAAAGAGCTCCTCCGATGACTCCGACGACGACAACGAAAAGGTATCATCCTATGAGCGTGAAATCGTTGATTTACTTGAGAGCAATCGTCAGGAGTTGAAATATCGGGAAAAACTGCTTAGGGGGGCCAAGAAGAGGATAGATGAGCTAGAGAGTGAGCTTGCCGTAGCCAACGGCAGAATTGAGAGTCTATCTTCTTCCCCTTGTTTGGGTGATAGCAGTGAGTGCCCGAAGTGTGAGGTGCTTCTGTGTGACCTGTCGACTCTGAAGTCCAGGTACACAGAAAGGGTTGATGAGAGGGACGCTTTGGCCACTGAGCTTGAAAGCGCTCAGCTGGAGCTGAAATATGCTCAAGCCACTGTCGTCGCACCCTGTGTTGATTGCCCATCTCATCTAGCTGCCTTAGCTGAGTTGAAATCCAAGAGCGATGAACATTTGGGTGATTTGGAGAGGTTGAGAGCTGAGCTTGCACAGACTAGGCTAGAGCTTGAGACATTATCAGTTCCACCCACTGTCTGTGAGAACTGCCTGTCTCTTAGACTTGAGTTGATCAAGCTAAAAGCCGAGAAGTCTGTCCAAGTAGAGAGTGAGTGTGAAACCTGCTTGTCTCAGGTGGAGGTTCTAGCTTCCTTGAGAGAGGAGCTAGCTGATTCTCAGAATGAGAACTTTTACCTCCGTTCTATCCTGAGTTGGATCAGTGCTAGAGAGCCACAACTTGGCATGATGATCTAGCAGTTCAAGAGGCAGGATGGGTTTGGGGTAGGTTACACCTACACCAAGGCTGACTTTGAGAGTGCCATTAGCCGGGCAGTGGAGTGGAGTAAAATGACTCCTGAGCAGAGATACCCCAAGACTCACTCCACCGAGTCTTCCCAGGCTTGTCAGCCCAAGGATGGAGTAATTCATGAACCACCCAATGCTCCACCCAAGAAGCCTATCTAGGTTCCAAAGCCCAAACACCTCCACTCTTCTCTAGACTCTCTTCCTGGACCTTCTCAACCCAAGAAGATTACACCTAACACCACCAAGCCCAAACATCCCAAGCCTCAACCACATCCGAAGAAGCCCACCTATCATTGTGAGTACTGTCAGAGAGACGAGCATCTTGCGGAGTTTTGCTTCATGAGGAAGCGGGTTGAGAGAGCAGAGAGATCTCGTGGTGATCAGGAGCAGTTCTACCAGCAGGGTGGTAGACTGTGGGTTCCTCGACGCGGGGAGAGGCTAGAGGCCAGGCCGCGTCGTGTAGGTGGTGGTAGAGGAGACGGCTTTCTTGCCCGTGCTCCAGTTGGTGGTGTTCGTTCTGGCAGAGTTCCAGGCCGTGTTGGCTATGGTCCTAGACCTCGTGGCCGCAGGTTTAGGCAGAACCAAGGACCGCACTTTGAGCCGCGTTTTGGTCCAAACTCTTATGATGATTTCTGCTTTCCGTCTTTTGAGCAGATGGCTCGACACTGGTTTAGCTCTTTTGCTAAACCTGGTGCCGGACCATTTGCTCCCACTTATAGCCACTGATTGTGTAGGATCGGGGACTGGAGGACGTTTGGATCATGGACTCAGGATGTTCTCGCCACATGACGGGACATCGCAGATGGTTCTCTAGTCACACTCCCCCGAGCTCCAAAGAGTACATCACATTCGGGAACAGTGGTCAAGGAAAAGTAAGTGGCATTGGCTCAATTCGCATTTCAGATCATTTCTCTTTGAAGAATGTTGCCTTGGTTAAAAATTTGAACTTCAATTTGATTTCTGTTTCGCAACTTCTTGAGGATGGTTTGGAAGTGCGGTTTAAGAAGGGTAATTCTTCTGTGGTTGATTCTAGAGGGTCTTTGATTTGCCAGATTTTACCTTTTGGTAAAGTTTTTCGAATTGACTTCTCTAGTTCTTTTGGCCCTTCTCGTTGCTTGATTGCTGGATCTTCTTCTGAGCTCTGGAAGTGGCATAGGAGGTTAGGTCATTTGAGTTTTGATCTGCTAGTTATGTTAAGCTCTATGGACCTCATCCGAGGATTGCCCAAGCTTAAGATGTAGAAAGATCTAGTTTGTCATCCCTGGCATCATGGGAAAATGGTTGCTGCTTCTCACTCACTTGTGACTTAGGTGATGACTTCGTATCCGGGTGAGCTGTTACACTTGGACACTGTAGGTCCAACTCGGGTATGCTCAATCGGTGGGAAGTGGTATGCGCTTGTGATTGTTGACCACTTTTCTCGATTTTCATGGATTTTCTTTTTGTTGTCTAAGGATGAAACGTTTCAGTTTGTTCTTGACCTGATTTTGAAGCTGAAGAATGAGAACAATGGTCGGATGCAAGCAATTCGCTCTGACAATGGCTCTGAGTTCAAGAACTCTCAGTTCGTCAGCTTCTGTAGTGATCAGGGTCTGGACCATCAATTTTCTTCTCCTTATACTCCCCCACAGAACGGCGTTGTGGAACGAAAGAACCGCACGCTAGTCGAGATGGCCAGGACGATGCTCGATGAGCACAGGACTCCTAGGCGTTTTTGGGCTGAAGCCATGAACACGGCTTGCTATCTGGCCAACCGCATCTTTCTTAGAGCTTACCTTGGTAAGACATCATATGAACTGCGGTTTGGCAGACAGCCCAAGGTGAGCCACTTGCGAGCGTTTGGCTGCAAGTGCTTTGTGCTCAAGAAGGGAGGGCATTTGGACAGGTTTGAGTCTCGTTGCTGGGATGGTGTTTTTCTTGGTTATGCATTGCATTCTCGAGGTTTCCGTGTTTGGAAACACGAAACCCAACAGCTTGTCGAGACTTGCAAAGTTTCATTTGATGAGTCCTTGCCTTCTTTGACTCCTTCTTTTGAGCCTTCTGGTGATGATGAGCTCGGAGAGTCCATCTTCGAGGAAGATGAGGATACTCCAGCTGCTGATGAGGGTGGGCCTTTTGCACCCCCTGTAGAGCCCACACCTTCTGAGACTTCGACTGAGGATGAGGGCGGACCTCTGATCACTACTTCCACTTCGATCGAGCCCCCTCAGTCGAGTCCAGAGGTGCCAGCTGCTGACTTCGGTGAGGTGAGTTCAGATCACCAGGGAACCCGAGCAGTTCAGCGTGATCACCCCTCAGAGCTCATCATAGGTGATTTGACTGAGAGAACTTTTCGTTCATCTAATGCCTCTCTTGCTGTGTTTGCTGAATCTGCTTTTGTTGCATCTTTTGAGCCCAGAGATGTTTCTCATGCTCTTTCCGATTCAAATTGGATTAATGCTATGCAAGAAGAGCTTGAGAACTTTGTCCGTAATCGGGTTTGGACATTAGTTGAGCCGCCACCAGGATGCAACCCCATAGGCACCAAGTGGGTATTTAAGAACAAACAAGGTGAAGATGGGGTAGTGGTGCGCAACAAAGCTCGACTAGTTGCCCAGGGTTTTTGCCAAAAAGAGGGTATTGATTTTGAAGAAACTTTCGCCCCTGTTGCCCGTCTTGAGTCCATTCGCATTCTCTTAGCTTTTGCCGCTTCGAAGGGTTTTAAGCTTTTTCAAATGGACGTTAAGAGTGCTTTTCTGAACGGGTTCATAGAGGAGGAATTTTATGTTAGGCAGCCCCCCGGTTTCGAGAACCCCAAGTTTCCTCGACATGTTTTTAAATTGCAAAAAGCTTTATACGGGTTGAAGCAAGCCCCCAGGGCTTGGTATGACCGGTTGAAGCAATTTTTGTTGGGGAAGGGCTTTGTGATGGGTTCTGTTGATAAGACTCTCTTTCTGCTCAGAGTTGCTTCAGATTTCTTAGTTGCTCAGATTTACGTGGACGATATTATTTTTGGCGGTACTACTGATTCTCTTGTGTCCAAGTTTTCTGAGCAGATGCACAGTGAGTTTGAGATGAGCCTCATGGGTGAGCTCAAGTACTTTCTAGGGCTCCAGATCAAGCAGACCAAGGACGGCACCTTCATCCACCAAGGTATGTACACTCGTGACATGCTTAAGAAATTTGACTTTGGTGGTGAGTTGAAGCCGCAGATGACCCCGATGGGCACATCTGGGGGTCTGGAGAAGGATGAGAGCGGCGTCAAGGTAAACGAGAGGGAGTTTCGAGGGATGATCGGTTCGCCGTTGTACTTGACGACAACCAGACCGGACATTCAGTTCGTCGTGGGTCTTTGCGCGCGTTTTCAGTCTTCACCACATGCGTCTCACCGGCAGGCTGTCAAGCGCATCTTCAGGTATCTCACTTATGCGCCCGATCTTGGTATTTTCTATTCAGCTTCATCATCTCTCGATTTATCTGGCTTTTCGGATGCCGATTTTGGTGGGTGACGGTTGGATCGCAAGTCGACTTCCGGTACTTGCCAGTTTCTTGGTTCTTCTCTTGTCTCTTGGTCTTCTCGAAAGCAATCTGGAGTTGCTCTTTCGACCATAGAGGCTGAGTATGTAGCTGCTGCTCACAGTTGGTTTGGATGATTTCCACTCTGCGAGATTTTGGGTTGTTCTTTCCTACCAGAGTTCCCTTGTTTTGCGACAGCACCAGTGCAATTAGTGTAGGGAAAAACCCATGTCTTCATTCAAAAACCAAACACATTGATGTGTGCTTCATTTTCTGAGGGATCAATATGAGAAAGGTGTCATTGACCTTGTTCATGTTGATACCCATCATCAGCTGGCTGACATTTTCACCAAACCCCTAGATCAGTCCACCTTTGAGCGTTTACGAGGGGATTTGGGTGTTGTGTATCCTTTCTAGGATATTTTGCGTCAGTTTTCTTTCTTCTTTACTCTTTTCTTGAGTCTTTATGTGTGTGTTCATATCATACAGATTCATATATCACACTTTAGAGTTGCTTCTGTTATATGATTGAACTGCTTTACTTACTCTAGCTGGTACATGCTTTTGATTACATGTCAATGATCATGTCTTGTCTCAGGTTGCTTGATAAGTCTGATATCTGTCATATGCATGGCTTTTATGCTTTAAAATTGAAAAATGATCACCATTGCTTCTGGTAACTAGCATGCGTAGGCTGAATGTTCTTGCTATATGTTACATGCCCTGTAGCTAGTTCCTGACTTTGATGCAAATATGCAACTTGGACGTCTGTATGCTTTAAACATGGAAATGTGCTATAAAAATGATGAAAAATCGAGAAAAATGAAAGTTCCATGCCTTTTTATGCATAACTTGAAAAGATCTAGGTGGGTTTGTTTTGTCGCATGGCATTGTTCTGGACTGCGTACCATAGCACATTGGTATGAACTAGGACAGTGCAATGTATGCGAAGACCAATGTCTTAAGCTTCTGATGGTCCAGTTCTGGCCTAGGCTTGACTTGGTCGGTCAGCATAAGGTTTGACATACAAATAACCCCTGGCAAAAATAAAAAAAGGAAAAAGAAAAAGCTTGAAAATTGAAATGATAACAAGTTTGCTAAAGCACTTTGTTTTGGACAATGCTTATCTTGGTAGATATCAGTCAGCTTCTACATCTCATGTTTTACCTTGCTTGTCAACTGGAAGATGTGGTGATGCTTTTACTTTGCAAAAAGTGAAAAATGCGTGCTAATGACTTTCGTTAGATATCATCTGTTGCACTGATCATGCCATGAGTCTTAGACAGTATGTCTTTTGCTATACTTGTTAGATGTTGTAATTGCAGTCAATCATATCTGAGAAGCATGCTTTCTACACTCCACCTGCACCCCAGTTGCATTCATTGCATATTTTGAGGGGGAGTTGCATTTTAGGGGGAGTCTGTGTCTCTTTTGAGTGCTTGATGAGTTCACTTGTCAACAAGGGGGAGAAAATTTGGGATCAAAGTTTAAGGGAGAGTTTCTTACTCTATTGATATCCTTGTTGTTCTGAAATTGCACTCATTTTTGAGCTTTTATGTTTTGGTTAACCATAATGAACACTTCTTGCTTTTGTTTGGCTTTCGGTCATTAGGGTTAATGATGAGGACATCACTTCACATGATACACACATGGAGCCTCCACCTACAATTCAGTTACTAGGACGAATCACACGCGCCCGTGCCCGTCGCTTGAACCATGAGGTTAATTCTTTCCTTAGCAACTATGTCAATATTTGTTTGGACGGGATGCTACTGAATACTAGTGATATTTTGTTGCTTAGGAACATGGGAGATGGAATAGAAGAGTTGGAGCTGAAGACGGAGTCGCACGGATGTTTTGAAGTCAAGATTTCGCTGGTTCGGACTACATCAACCACCCTGCACCAAAATGGGCATAACTCCCTCATACGAAGTCCGATTGGCACGTTCTTTGACTTTTTGGAAAGCTGAGGAGAAGACGGATCGTTTGCCGTTGGTTTCACTTCATTTCGAGTCTCGAGTCGTTCTTTGTGATTGAAACCGTCCTGGGTGACAGTACTGGGCCGTGTTGGGCCATAGTCTGAGTCTGTTCACCTTCTAATGAGTCTGTTCGCCTTCCACAGGCTGCCCACGCCCTATATAACTCACTCCAGCCGCCTCTAGGGTTAGGTTTTGCTTTGTTTGCATCTACACTGTTGTGTTTAGATCCCGCCCCTTGCACCGGACCGATTGGCTGCTGCATAGGCGTTTGTGAAACCTCACCTTTCATCGTTTGTCTGTGATTTGGCATTCGATTTGTATCCTTCCTGTTCTTACTTGTGTTCTTGGGTTCGCTTGCAGGAATTAGCCTTCGTGGCGAGGTCAATCGCGTTCTGCGTGGTTGATAACCAACGGAGACAGTGGTGTAACGATTGCAAGGTTTTGATCCGCCGGACCGGAGCCTTGGATCGCCAACGTCGAGATTCTCCACCAACCCAAGTTTATCCTTTACCTAGCGGAAGATCGGGACCAGTCCCCCATCAGTTAAACTTTTACCTTATTTTCTTCTTCTTTGTTTTCTTGTGCTTTGTTTTCGTGTTTCCACATATGCTCACAGGTGCTGAAGAGCTGAAGAAGTGAAGTGTTGACAATGCACTCATCAAGGGGGAGATTGAGGAGCCATGCTGAATAGCGTGGGCCTCATGGATCCAGAAGTGATGAGTCATTGTCAATGATAGTCAAAGAGGACAGAAGAAGAAAGGAGATCTGCTGTTTCATGGGCCGCGTGTGACTCAGGTACACGGGCAACGAGCGACTGTCGGGCAGAGGGAGCTGCGAAGTCGGGCTGGCCCAATCCGGGTACATGGGCCAGAAGCAGTAGAAGACCCACTGGGCTGTTGACGAGGGTTGACTCAGGTACACGGGCGGTGAGTGATTGCCAGGCTGAGAGAGCTACGTAATTGGGCCGGCCCAATCCGGGTACCTGGTGCAAAGTCGGTGGAGGCTTTGTCAGTTTCGGCGCAAAACTGACAACCGTCTATCTTGTATCCGACTGTCCAGAAGAGAAGCCGTAGTCGCTACGAAAACTTAGCTTCCGGATAAGTCATCTGTATCTCTAGGCCCACAGTCAGTCAGTCGTGTCTGTAAAATACCTAAGGGCAGTAGAGTCTTTTTCTTTATTCCTGCGTCTGTAAAAAACCCTAAGGGGCTGGTGGAATATTCCTAGTGTTGGGCAGCCTATAAATAGGACCCCAATCCCTAGGGTTAGGTCACCCTTTTGGCTGAAATCAATACTACTCCTTTGGGTCATTTTGTCTCTTGCCCCTTCTCTTTCCTTTCCTGTTCATGTGTGCGCCGCCAGGCTAATTATGGCTATTCATCTATTTTGTTCCCTGCTGTTGGATGATTCTATTCCTTCTGTTTCGTGTGTAGCATCCCATTTAATGGCTTTGCAGTTTTCGGTTTGCTTACAGCGATTTTATTCCTGGCTTTGAGTGCTTCGGTTGCTTCTGTTGCGTGTGTTCTTCACGCAAGTAGTACTAGTTCTTGCTGTTGCAAGTAGTACTACTACACTGTAGCAACAGTACAATAGTACCAGCTTTTTGCTTTTACTGCTCAACTTTTTGATCGAGTTGACAGGACTAAAGTCCATTTTCTAGCTGTTCTCTAGCGAAGCCCCTTCTCTGTTCGAAGCCCCTCCGCTCCGTGAGGCAGGCTTCGATCTGATATCCTCGAGGGCTTCGCATGAACTTCGAACTTCATTTTGTGTCCTGTGTTGCTAAGCTTCGATGTACTTTTTGAACTATCAGCGTTTCATACTTCGAACGTTTGGGCGAAGGTACTCCGACTTGAGCACTTCGAAGTCCATACTTCGACAGGTTTCAAAGTTGGCTTTGAAGCTTGTCTTACTGTTAGGCTTCGCTCAGTATTTGCATTCATCCTCTTCGAAGGTCCTTGTTGTGTTCTGTTCAAAGGTAGAGTGTAGGCTTCATTTTGGTTTCTCTGTCGCGTGTCAGCCTTCGTCTTTCCTTTCGAAGGTTGTTTGCTCTATGTGCGTGTTCGAAGCTGTGTTCGAAGCCTTGCCTTCGAAGTACACTCATCGAAGTAGGTTTCGACTCTGTCATACTTCGCTCTCATTCACACTCGACCTAGGATAGACAACACACCTTCGACAGACTTCGACTTCCACCTCCAAACCAGACTTCGACCAGCGAAGTAGGCCTCGACCTCCGAAGCAGGCTTTGACCCCGTGAAGCAGGCTTCGACACTGTGAAGCAGGCCTCGACCAACGAAGCAGGCTTTGCCAAGTTTCGAACAGGAGACAGATTTCGAACGGTAGTTTCTCACTTCATTCTTTGTACACTTAGTGTGCTATACTGAGAAGTTTGTCTTGCCTTGTCTTGTGTTTACTGTTTATCTATCTATTAGCACTGCTTTGGTAGTTCTCTGATTGACATCAGTTGCTTCTAGGCTAGATACCTTTAGACTTAGGCTATCTGCTCATTTTCTGCTGCTTAGATTTTTTTGAGGTGCGTTGGGTGTTGGGAACAGGCCATATATTCGAAAGAGTTTTTAAGGCGCCCATTCACCCCCCCTTTGGTCGCTACTTTCAGTCCTACAACATGGCCCCTCATTGGTTGATCACCAACAAAGCAATGGTATAGCAATTGCAAGGTTTGATTTCATAGATCGGAAGCCGGATCGTCAACGTTGAGTTCTCCACAAATCGTTGTTTATCCCCCACCTGACGGAAGATATGCACTTCCTCCTCCATCAACGTCCTCCTCATGTGCTTCGTTGCGTCCAACAACGTGGCCGAGTACTGGGCCCTGCTCCATGGACTCCACATTGCTGTCTCCCTTGGGATTCGACGGCTGGTGGCACTCGGAGATTCCAAGCTGGTGATCAGCCCGGTGAACAAAGACTAGACTTGCGTTAACGAGAAGATGGATTCTTACAAACAGTCGGATTGCATACAAAAATATCAAAAGTGACCATGCAACATCATATTACTTGTCTTGCAAATATACCACACATATTTTTATCACTCTATATGTGCAGGAGGATAATAATCAATGTCAGTAGTTAAGGCGTCGATCGCTTCCTCGACCTCAACATATGCTCGCTGGGCGTTAGTTTCACTATAATGCGCTGGCCACCCCGCCTAGACAAGATCTAGTTGGATGGCCGGGTACAGTGCTTGGACAACTGCAGCACATGAGTATCCGCTTTCTTCGCGATGTCTCGAGCCAACTGCCTCAGCCGACCTTCAGCACCGTCTAGACGAGAAAATGACTCGACCGCCGACAACAGAGTGCTCGGGTTCTCATCATCAACCATCTAGATCATCACCTCCGTGCATGTCTGATAGGCATCCAACTTCCTCTAGGTGCTTGCCAGTTGCCGCTCTAGGTCTTCGAACTGAGCGGTCATCCGATAATGGATCCCTACAGAGCAAAGTAGAATTCTCAAGACAAAAATTGTTGGAATTCATCCTGGGAGAAAAAAGAACTCAGAAGCACATACTTTTATACTCACCATGCCATTTTTGGGCCAAAGCCTCAGACTTGGAGGAAACAACGTCCATCTCTGCTGCCACAACATCCGCAAAACGCTGTGCCTAGCTGACAGCTATCTCTAGACACTGACTCGACGCCAACAGTGTTGACATGAAAATGCGCCAAACACACTGACACCGATCCGATGATACAAAAGCATGTGGATACTTAGAGGTAAACCCCTAAGCATGAATAAGGGAATAACGGAGTCACCAGGCAATCAGATCAAACCCTAGGGGTAAGACCCAATTTGCCGAAGTGTGTGAAAAAGGAAGCAACTAGCCAAACTATGGCCAGTTGGACCGAAGTAATCATGGCGGTCAGACCAGCCTATGCGAAGTGGGGCACCGAAGGGTATCTTCGGCGTTCGATTCGAAGGAGGGGTTGCCGAAGGGGTCCTGAAGGGACCTTTAGTGTCCTGATTGGTCGGACCAGTGTTAGGACTCAGGTCAGACCAAATTGCTGATTGCGAAGGGTCCTCGGTGAATAGGGATCCAAACGGGGGTCTTTGACACCTCGGTCGGTTGGGCCAAAGGTATTCCTTCTGTCAGACCAAAGGGTACCCGAGGCTCCGGAGGTTGACGCGAAGGGGGTCCTTGACACGAAGAAGTCCTCCAGTGAGAGGGGCTTAGTCAGAATGCAGGTAGAGCTCCGGTTAGACCGATGGCCTCCGGTGCGAAGGTGGCCTTCGGCCTGATGAATACATCCGGCGAAAAGTAGGCCGAGTCCGGTTAGACCGAGTCAAGGGCATCGGTTGGACTAGTGCGTGTTGGCAACAACCGGTCGGACCGGCTATAGATGGCTAGTCGGACCGACAAGTATTGTTGCAGTGGAGTTGGTTTGACGAAGATGATAACCTTGATTCCTGCAAAACACAAGAAACCGACGACAATTAGGCCTAGGGACCGAATTACCGGTAAAAACCGATAAAATGGTAAAAAACCCGTACGAGGGTGAAATAGAAGGTTTTCGGATCAAATCCACATAGAACTTTCTGTAGCATGGCGAAGTATGGACAATTTGCTCATGAAAATGACAAAGATCTACTGCTAGGAGTAAAGTAATGATAGGGCAAAAGGTAGTGTTGGCGTAAAAGATTACGCTAACAGGTTTCTGTAGAAAAGAAACTAACAAACGAAGTGTTTGCGAAGCAAACTGTTCTAAGCCTCCGAAAGGATAATAACTTAGAATAGTTCGAAAGTGTGTATTGATTCACTTGTAATCGGTCCTCATTACAGGGTAAAATGGGGGGTATTTATAGGCCTAAACATTAAGGAAAAGACCTATTTACCCCTCTATTACAACCGACATTGAGGAAACTATTCGGTTTCCTTAATAGGGCTAAAATGGTAAAAGACTAATCTAATAGAATAGAAGATAAGTCTTCCATCTTAGCTGGCAGAAAAGATCCTGAAGGACTTTGGTTCGAAGACATACTTCGAACCAATGCCTGCCTTCGGGCTTCGAACCAGGTTCCATACACCTTCGAAGATGGACTTCGGACAATCTTCGAACTGGTCGGCTGTCTTCATGCTGCTTTGGCAATAACCCTGAAGATGAGATATTTTCCCCCAACAGTAGCCCCTCGAATACGCTTCTCCGTTCGACCTGTAACGTTAGGAGAGCAGTATACGGAAAGAAAAGATAACCAATCATAGGGGTTATTGATTTTTGTTTTATCTTCGAAATACATGAAGATATGAACTTCGAATCAGTCATAAGGTAATTACTTTTCGAACTATCTTAGAACTGATTCAAGAAGTTCGAAAGTCTTTTAGACTTAGAAAATATAGCCGTTAGTTTCTGTTTCTAACGGAGTTATACGAAGCGTTATTTTCGGAGGAAAATAACAGGCGGGAATGCGAAAGGGCAGAGCTCAAACGGTAACAAACGGAAAGTTAGACTATAAATAAAGAACTCCAGAACTTACTCGATTACCTTTTCACTGCTTGCTCCCAGTCAAAAGCCTTTTGAGTTCTTGAGTTCTTGAGCCCTAGCTTTCGAGTTCTTGAGTCCTAGTCCCCACTCTCTCAGATCGATCCAGCGATTGCGATGGCGAAGACCAAAGGCTCTGCACCTCCTTCAACTTTGGCTCGTCAACAAGCGGCTGCGGCAGCGGCAGCGGCAACAGTGGCGGCGACGCCTTCGATGCAGGCGACAACTTTCATGGCGGCAAAGGGAAAAAATCCCCAAATCGCCGATGATCAAGGTCTGTGCCCTCCATCGACCAAATATCTGGACCAATCCTTTGAATTAGGACATTCAACCTGCAAAAGAGAGTCCCTGGCAATGGCAGCAGGAGGAAATATAGGTGCAGGAGTTATGATTCGAAAACCAGGGAAAGAAGCAATCCCATCACCAAGACCCGGAGAAGTCGTATTGTTCGAAGCTTTTTTCGAAGCAGGCTTGGGCCTCCCTGCTGTAGATTTCTTGGCTGAAGTCCTTGACTTGTTTCATGTAACTCTCCCCCAGCTGTCTCCGAATGCTGTAGCTAGATTAGCTATCTTCGAGTGGGCTCTAAGAGCCGAAGGTTGTGAGGGGAGGGCTGAAATCTTCGCAGCATTGCATAGAGCAACTTGTCAGCCGAAGACCTTCGTAGGCTCCGGAGGTGAAAAAGTAGTGGTTGCCTTCGGAAGCATCAATTTCAGGCTTCGAGATGAATACGCTCTGCGATTCCCTGCTAAGGCCATCAATGCTAGATGGTATACTGATTGGGTGCTGAAATGGTTCTATGCCGAAGTCGGGGCAAGCAATCCTCTGGCCGGACCTCTTAAAGAAATCCAGTTCCGAAAAGAAGCTTTGGTGCGTCCTGACGAAGGTCAATTCGAAGCCCGTCTGAACTTGCTTGAGAAAGTTAGCCGAAGACTCAGTATGCGGGATTTGGCCGAAGAGTTCATCGGTCTTCAAATTCCTCCGTTGATGGCTAACTGGCCTATTATCTTCGAAGATGATTCCGAAGGTGGTCTTCGTAGAATTAACTTGACTTCAAGTCCTACAGGTAACTTCGAAACCAACATGCATAGTACATATTTACTTCGAAGAAAGATTAACTTGAATTATTTTTTAGCTTCTTCAGCCCCTATTACTTCAGAGCAAATTGTAAGGGCTTCGGAGAAGATTCTGGGTGCTCCAACTCCGTCAGAAAAAGAATGGCGAATCAAATTAGTCGGAAGTTGGGAGCGATTTAACAGAGTATGGGGAATGCTGAAACTCACTCCTCCCCCTCTGATGGATTGGGCACCTTTGGAGAAAAGGCTTCAAAAAAGAAAAGCCGAAGCTGGAACTTCAAGTTCAGCAAAAACTCCGGTGAAGAGGGTGGCTCGGAAGCCGAAGAACCTCGCACCTTTAGATCCTATACCTTCGAGCTCCAGAGCTTCGGTCTCCGATTCCCAAGAAGAAGTGGAAAGGTTACTTGTGCGCCTAATGGAAGAGAATGAAACTCAAAGGGCCGCACAAACCGGAGTGCCTGTGAACGTACCGGAGTCCGGAGAAAATGTTGATCAACCAAGGACTTCGGTAATTCAAGAAGATGTAGCTCAGGACGAAGTTCCTGTGGATGAAAGTGGGGTCGAAGTCACTATGGCTTTGATTCCCGAAGAAGCAGCGAGGACTACCCAGGACGATGCTCCTGCAGTCCATGATTCAACGGCTGATTCAGATGAAGAATTAGCTTTCGATCCACCAATTAGTCCGACAACAACTCCTCCACGGACTGCCGAAGGTAGAATTCGAAGAACTTTTGTATTTATTTGAATTTTTATACTATGTATAATACTTTTGATTGTTTTGCAGAACCCACTTCTATGGAAGAAGTCCGCCAGGAGGAAATAATTCCTGAACCTTCGACGACTTCGGAGCCAGCCCCAAGAGTTACTCAAAAGGGGCCTGGAAGAGGCAAAAGACAAATAGAGCCCCTGCCTGTTATAAGCTCCGAATCAACTCCGTCTGATTCAACAGACGAGAGCCAATCTTCCAGGGAGGTTCGAACTCCAGTGGCTCCGAAGTCCGCAGGCCAAAGCTCCGGTCCTTCATTGAACGAAGATGACCAAGAGGCAATAAGCATGCTCCCCTTGCTGGCTCCTTTCTTAGGGCAAACAACTGGTCTTCGGACTTTGCTCGAACCTTTGGATCGAGCTAGTCGTGAGATAGGGGAGACCGAATTATTGGCCATCCTGCGCAAGGCTGACAGGACGGAGCTTAATGCCATTATTGAACGTACAGCTTATCAGGTATGAAACAACTGCAAATTATTATAGAATTTATCTTCGAATGAATATTTACTTTGATTTTTACTTTGGCAGCAAACTGTCTTGGCCCGAGCTGCAAGTCTATGCAATGACGAAGAAATCGCTCGGCTTCGGGAAGAAAATAGCACTCTTCGAAGGAATTTTAACATCTCTGAAAGTCGAGTGACTCAAATGGACAATATAATATTAACAGAGCGAAGGGCCAGGCAAAGCTTGGAGGTTGTAAAGAAAGAGCTCGAAGCGGAAAGGATTGTGCTTCGAGCAGAAGTTGACAAACTACGGACGGAGCATGGTACTGCAGGGTCTAGGCTCGTCCGGCTTGAAGAGGAAGCTAGCCAATTGTTGACACAGAAAAATACTTTGACCACTGAGAACGCTAGGCTTTCTGGGGTTTTGGACGAAGTTACTTCGGCGAAGGATGCGCTGAACGAAGATAAGTTGAAGTCTGAGAAGGTGGCTGCGGAGGTTATGAATCAGTTGTTAGAAGTCCTGGAGTACTTCGGTACTACTGGAATTCTCCCTTCTGATGATAACATCAGCCTTCTGCGCCGGTTGAAAAGGATCCAAGGGGTGGCGAAGCAGATGAAGACGGCGGGCATTAGATACGGAGAACTCTCCGGACATGTGTCTGCTGTTGGTCTACTTCGCTATTACGAGGATTTGGGCCGATCAATAACTCCGGACGCAGGAAGAGGTCCAATCACCTTCGACGACGACCGACTTCTCAAACCTTCCGAAGGTGTAGCTGCTGCTTGGCGGGCCTTCCAAACTTCGTGGAGAGCCGAAGGTCGATCTGCGATCAAGGCTTGGATTGATGAAGGCCAACGCCAGAAGCATGTTCGGAGCCAAGCTTCGAGCAGCCAACCTCCTTCAAACCCACAGGTTTAGGAATGTTTTAGGATTTTTAACCGTGTAAAGCTTTGTGCTTGTAAACATTTATCAATGAAAATCTTGTTTGTCATATTTTTAGGCTTTGCCTCTTATCGAAGATATCGAAGTGTTAGAGCTTAACAGCGAACTTCGCTCACTGTGGAACACCTTCGAACTTCTAAAGAGTTATAAGCGTCCTCGATTTCTTATCCCTCGAGATGACTCCGGCGTTATTGCGCCCGAAGTAATCAAAGACGTATTGTCTTATATTAAAGAGGAAGATAAAGAAATCGACGCAAACACCTCGTCTTCTGAAGACACTAACTGGTCCGAAGACGAAGGTGAAGCCCAAAATAAAAGATCTGAAGGTCTTAGAAGCTGGGAGAGAAGTCCTGAGCGGCTTCGAACTTGGGCCGAGCTTCAACAAGAACAGAAGGATTTTAGAGCTTCGAAGGGGAGAAAGAGAGTTAAACGCAAAGTTCTTAGAACTTCCGATGTTGGAACTAGTCGTTCCACCCCTAGCTCTCGGGACCGAAGAGGTCTCCGATTCCTTCTTGGTATAGATACCAATTTTTCATAATGTAATCTGTAAACACATTTGTTTCAATAATGAATGCCGATTTAAAATTGTCTCCATATTTACTAGCCCCTCTTTGGGTATAAGCAACTTCGAACTGCATTCAAAGATGGTTATGCGCAAAGAAAAAACTTCGGAGTACAATTTTTTGGGGGTTCGGAGCCCCTCTGTCATTTTTAAAGATCTTTTGAAATCTTATGAAATGTCTTTGACCTTTGTAGTCAGAAGAATGGTAACTTGGTACCTTTGTTTGCTTTACGAAAGAAATCAATTAAGATAACTTCGAGGACACTTTAGTGTCTTAAGAAATTTGTCACTTTGGACTTATATGAACAAACATTCGAAGCTCATGGCTTAAATGCTGTTTTGCTTTAGCCACCTTCGGCTGTTTTTTGCAGAAATCTACCAGCCGGAGCTTGGATTTCGCAGAAATTGTAGCCACCTTCGGCTATTTTTGCAGAAGTCTACCAGCCGGAGCTTGGACTTCGCAGAATTTGGCCAACTTGGGCTCTTTTTTGCAGAAGTCTACCAGCCGGAGCTTGGACTTCGCAGAATTTGGCCAACTTGGGCTCTTTTTTGCAGAAGTCTACCAGCCGGAGCTTGGACTTCGCAGAATTTGGCCACCTTCGGCTCTTTTTTGCAGAAGTCTACCAGCCGGAGCTTGGACTTCGCAGAATTTGGCCACCTTCGGCTCTTTTTACGGATGTCTGCAAGCTGCAGCTTGGACTCCGCAGATTTTGGCCACCTTCGGCTCTTTTTACGGAAGTCTACCAGCCGAAGCTTGGACTCCGTAGAATGTGGTATTGGCTCTTTTACGGATGCCTACAAGGTATCAGCTTGGGCTCCGGATGGATTTCAGCCACCACACCGGAGGCTTCGACTTTATGGGTACGAAGTCCGGAAATACAACCCAGCTTAATGACACTTCCCTCTCGATCGACTTCTGTCCCAGCGCGTCCGCTCGGGAAACTAGGAGTGTCAAGGGGAAGGCAACCATCAGGGTGTATGCTTTATTAATTTAGAGGTGATTACAAGCGAATTACAAGGAGCCCTTATGCGAAGATCGCTTTAGGTGCTCCGCATGCCAAGTATGTGCTAACTCTTCACCTTCTAAATTAGCTAATTTAAACGAACCAGGGCGTCCCGAGCGGACGATTAGATATGGACCTTCCCATTTATTGCCTAACTTCCCTGGTGCTATAATGCTTCGTAGAACAAGATGACCCGGCCTTAACTCGCTGAGCTTAACCTTCGGGTCATACCAAGTCTTCGTCTGCTGATGATACTTTGATAAATTAGCTACAGCTCGAAGTCTTGTTTCTTCTGACAAATCTAACGAAGCTTGTCTTTCTTCTTCGACGTCTGGTTCGGTGCTGCGAAATGAGCCCCCTTTGAGCTCCGTTGGAGTCATTGCTTCATCTCCGAATAGTAGTCTGAACGGAGTAAAACCTGTGGACCTTGTTTGCGTAGTCCGAATGGACCATAGAATCTTTGGAAGTTCTTCGGTCCACAGTCCCTTTGACAACCCTACTATTCTTCGATTTAGCCCTGATAAGATATTTCCATTGGCTCGCTCAACGGCTCCATTCGACTGAGGATGTCTCACTGCAGCAAAACATAGTTGAATGCCTAGGTCTTCGCAAAACTTCTTGAAGGGTTCTGCGTCGAACTGTGTTCCATTATCAACCGTGAGATATCTAGGCACTCCGAACCGGCAAATAATGTTCTTCCAGAAGAATTTCTGTACATTATTCGAAGTGATAGCTGTTAAGGGCTCTGCTTCCACCCACTTAGAAAAATATTCGATAGCTACCACTGCGAACTTCAGATTTCCCTTTGCTAACGGAAAGGGACCAATTAGATCCATACCCCATCTGGCCATAGGCCATACCGGAGCAATGACTTGAAGAGCTGTTGGTGGGCGATGACTCCGTCGACCCATCCACTGGCATCCTTGACAAGTGCGGACCAAGCTCTCCGCATCAGCTGTTATTGTGGGCCAATAAAGCCCCTGGCGAAGTGTTTTTCCTGCCATAGCTCTAGGGGCTAAATGACTTCCACAAAGGCCTTCGTGAATTTCTCGAAGAATTTCTTGGCCTTCGGCTTGAGATATACATTGGAGTAGAGGGGAACATACTCCGGCCTTGTATAATATACCGCTGATTAACTGATAGTTTCTTGCTCTGAGCTTTAATCTTGACAATTAGGGCTCTTCGGGCAAATTTGTTCCTCCTTGCAAGAGTTCTATAATCGAATCTTTCCAATCTGCACTAGGAATGCAGAGAATCTCTGCAGAAGCAACTTGTGGCACCGAAGGTACATTGAGCTCCTCATAGAAAGCTTCGTCAGGCACATCCACAGCTCCGGCAGCAGCCTTCGCTAAAATGTCCGCTTGCACGTTTTCAGCTCTTGGTATACTCCGAATGGAAATACCCTAGAGCACGTGCTTTCCGGAGTCCCAATAATATTCCTTCGTACTCCGCTATATTATTGGTAGACTTAAAGTTGAGTCTTGCGGAGTACATTGCTCTTTGTCCTGATGGTGAAATTAATACTGCCCCAATGCCTGCTCCGGATGCTTGAAAAGCCCCGTCGGAGTAAATAATCCAAACTCCGTCATCTGATTTTTCCGGAGTCAACTTCGCAGGTGGAGTCCACTCTGCTACGAAGTCTGCTAGGACTTGAGATTTGATAGCTGTCCTTGCTAGGAAAGATATGCCGAAGGGTGCTAGTTCTACTGCCCACTTTCCAATCCTTCCAGTGGAATCTTTGCTTCGGAGCATATCTCCTAAAGGATATGAAGTTGGTACAATTACATTATGAGCCAAAAAATAATGCCTTAACTTCCTCGAAGCCATTATCAGAGCATAAACGAACTTTTCAAGTTCGGAGTATCTTGTCTTTGCTCCTGACAATGCTTCGGATACAAAATAGACAGGATTTTGGACCAACTTCCCATTGATATCGGCTTCTCTGACAAGGACTGCGCTGACAGCTGAGCCTGTAGCTGCAAGATACAGAAGTAGGGTTTCGTCCGCAATAGGCACCGTAAGTGTAGCAAGATTGCTGAGATAATTTTTAATGTCTTCGAAGCTTCTCTGACACTCCGGTGTCCATGCAAAATCTTCGGACCCTTTCAAAGCTTTAAAGATTGGCAAACTCCTCTCTGCAGACCTTGATAAAAACCTGCTAAGTGCGGCAAGACGTCCAGTCAGCTTTTGCACTTGCTTTAAATTCTCGGGAGGAGCCATCTTCTGCAGCGCAGTTATTTGAGTAGGGCTAGCTTCAATTCCCCTGCTTGAAACTAAGTACCCTAACAACTTTCCAGCCTTAGCTCCGAATATACATTTTTCGGGGTTAAGGCGGATCCCACATGCCCGAAGGCTATTGAATGTTTCTGCTAAGTCTAGGCTATGTTGGTGCTTTAAAGCACTCTTTATTACAATATCATCCATATAGGCCTCCACATTGCGACCTAGTTGATGACCTAGAGCCTTAGCAACTAATCTTGAAAAAGTAGCCCCGGCATTTCTTAAGCCGAAGGGCATTCTTACATAGTAGAAGACTCCCGAAGGAGTTACAAAGCTCGTCTTGATTTCATCTTCGCGCTTCAACCATATTTGATGATAACCTGAATACGCGTCGAGGAAGCTTAGTAACTCCGAACCTGCAGTGGAGTCAACTAGCTGGTCAATTCGGGGCATGGGGTAGGGGTCACGTGGGCACGCTTTATTCAGAGATGTGAAATCAATGCACATGCGCCACTTTCCGGAGGACTTCTTCCTGACGAAGACTGGGTTGGCTAAAGCAGTTTTTCAACTTCGTCCTTAGCTAAAGCAGTTTTTCAACTTCGTCCTTAGCTAAAGCAGCTCTCTCTGCGGACATCTTCCGGAGCCCTTGTCGAACAGGCCGGGCCTTCGGGTTTACAAGCAAACTATGTTCAATAATATCCCGATCGACTCCGGTAATATCTTCGTCAGACCAAGCGAAGACATCCAAATTTTCTTCTACGACCTTTTCCAAGGAAGTTGCAACTTCGGGAGGTAAATCTTTACCAAATTGAAAAGTGTATTCTTTACCATCTTTGACAATGACCTTCGTTGCAATTTCTCCTTCGGGACTTGGTCTTGGAAATGACTTCTTCGAAGCTTCGGAGGAGGCTGAAAAAATTTCTCCATTATCTTGGACACTGTTTACTTGCCTCGGATCAAGAGGAGGACCATGACCATATTCTGCCCTCCGAGCTATGGCTTGATCTCCGAAGATTGTCAGAACTCCTGATTGTGTGGGCATCTTCATGCACAAGTAGTTGTGATGCGCCACAGCTCCGAACTGATTCAACATGCCTCGCCCAAAGATGACATTATAAGCATACGGGGCGTCCACCACATCAAAGATAACTTCTTCAGTTCGGGCTAGTAAACCTTCTCCGAAGGTTACTTCCAGGCCTATTTGGCCAAGTGCATCTAGCGGAGGTCCTGCAAAGCCTTGCAGAGGACGAGCCGCTGGGAGGAGATGCTTCCGGGAAATGCATAACTGATCGAAGGCTTGTACAAATATAATATCTGCCGAGCTACCTCCGTCAATTAGCACCCTTCGCACTTCTGTTCCTGCAATATCAGCAGTAATAACCAATGGATCTGCATGCGGGAACTTGATACCAGCTGCATCCTCCGCAGAGAAAGATATTGGAACATGAGACCACTCCGGCATTGTAGCTGCAGATGACGAAGTCCCAATGTGGCCTACTTCTCGAACGTACTCTCTTCGCTGTCTCTTGGACATGCTTCCGAGGGTACCTCCTCCGGAGATAGGGAGAACTACTCTCTTCCCTCTATCTTGCCCTTCTTCTTGCTTCGGAGGTGGCATAACATTGGCCACCGGAGGATGCCTTGCAGCATCAAGATTTTCTATCCGCGCCACAGCCTGGACCGGCTCCGAGCGCACTGCTGCTGCCGAACTTCGGTCGGTACTACCTCGACCCGAAGTTCTCTCCAAGTATTCTCCCCGAAGGGTAAGAATAGCCTTGCAGGTGTCAGTTGCATGGCTTCGATTCTCTCCATGAATACAGCAAAAAAGGGTCTGGCCCTTGCCAGCCGTTTTCCCTGGCGGCCTCCAGCCGCTGGACTTGTTCCCCGCAGATTGTGGAGCTCTTGGCGCAAACTTCTGTGGGGGTGCAATGTTTAAGACCTCAGAGCGAGGGTGCTTTTGCCCTCTTCTTCTATCATGTTGCACTTCGGGGACTGGTTCTTGCGGCTGAGCCGAAGTCTTCACCTCTGCTTTAACTTCTGTCAACACTGTCGAAGTAGCAGTAGTCCTCCGAAGCCAACCTTCTTCTGACTTCGAGTACTCCTCGAAGTACGACATCAGCTGTGATACCGTAGTGATGCTCTTTCGATGCAATTTATCCAGAAGGCCTTTATGACTGACGCCTTCCCGAGCCGCATCAACCACTGAAGATGTAGACAGCCCCCGGATTTGCGACTTCGTGTGAGCGAAGCGCTTGAAGTAATGTCTCAATGTTTCTCCGGGGAGCTGCTTCACTTGGAAAAGGCTCCCTGTCGACATGGGGGGCACGAAGGTGCCCTGAAAGTTACTTATGAACTTCTTCTTCAACTGTGACCATGAAGCGATTGATCCTGGTTTTAAAGACCAGAACCATCTTAACGCCACTCCTTGAAGGGCCAACGGGAAGCACTTCGCCATAGTTTCTCTGTCTCCGCCACTAGCCTCGATTGCTAGGGCATAAGAACGCGCAAACTCACTAGGATCTTCATCTCCGGCATACTTGCAAAGCTTTGAAGCTTTGAACCTCGGATCGAAGCGAACCTTCTGAAGCTCGGGATGCAACGGAGATTCATTGTCGTAAGAGGCGTTCTCCGGGGCTTCGGGATAATCGAGATCGTCATCTTCGTGCACTTCGGGGATAGCTGGGGTGGCTTGAGGACGAAGCCTGTTCGTAGCCTCTTGCCGCCACCTCGCTACTTCGGCTTGAAGATTGGCCATTTGAGTGGCCATGTCTCCAAGGCTATCTTCATCTCCTCCGGAAGGACCTTCCGGGTCTTGAGAGCTGGTATGATCAGTTTGAATCGGAATGGAGGGTGGCAGAGTGGCTCCGGGTGGTCGGAGTGTGGAAGGGGTTGGTGGAGAGGCTTCGTATCCTCGAGGGATAAAAGCCCCTTGCGGAGTTTGAGGTGGAGGGATAGTCGAAGACCCTCCGACTTCGACTGTGTCGAAGGGTATCTCTCCGGAGATCCGAGAGGACCTCCGAGTGGGATTGCGAGGTGCGCTCCGCTTAGGAGGCATGATGCAAGAGGTTGGTAGAGAACGAAGTTTTTTGGACTAGGTTCCCCACGGACGGCGCCAACTGTTGGCGTAAAAGATTACGCTAACAGGTTTCTGTAGAAAAGAAACTAACAAACGAAGTGTTTGCGAAGCAAACTGTTCTAAGCCTCCGAAAGGATAATAACTTAGAATAGTTCGAAAGTGTGTATTGATTCACTTGTAATCGGTCCTCATTACAGGGTAAAATGGGGGGTATTTATAGGCCTAAACATTAAGGAAAAGACCTATTTACCCCTCTATTACAACCGACATTGAGGAAACTATTCGGTTTCCTTAATAGGGCTAAAATGGTAAAAGACTAATCTAATAGAATAGAAGATAAGTCTTCCATCTTAGCTGGCAGAAAAGATCCTGAAGGACTTTGGTTCGAAGACATACTTCGAACCAATGCCTGCCTTCGGGCTTCGAACCAGGTTCCATACACCTTCGAAGATGGACTTCGGACAATCTTCGAACTGGTCGGCTGTCTTCATGCTGCTTTGGCAATAACCCTGAAGATGAGATATTTTCCCCCAACAGGTAGATTGAAAAGTAAATGTACGATTCAAAACTAGGGTTTTGAAGTATTGATCTATGGAGATTGCCTTTGAATCGGCCTCACCCCTATATTTATAGGGGCTGGTCTCAAATTTCATGACACCTACTCCGAGTAGGATTCAGCCAAAAAGTGGTTAAAATTTAACTAGAGATCAAAACAACCCGAAACCAACTCTATCTGTAGTTTTCAAACTTGGGCCGGTTAGACTGGCCTGTCTCAGGAAAGGTATGTTTTCAGCCCAAATTACCAATAACTGATAGTTTGACAATTTTAACCATTAATACCAAATTTGGGTGTCAACACATGCCCCTACCTTTTAGAAAACTTAGTGAGCTAAAAGCACAACGAGCTATGGGCGGTATTTGTTCACCACCATAAATCGTCCATCTCTTGACTCAGAATTTTTGAACTACTGAGGATGATTTGTATGACTTCATAAAATCTATGAACTAGATGACTAAGTGCCGAATTTTCCACCAATTCGGCCTTCAGTATTTTCATTGGTTTTGCCCCCCCAGCCCCTTGTAGGGATGTAGTCTCTAATCAACGAAACTAGAAGCTCGATTGTCAATCAACTTTGGTCTCCACACATGTCGTGTTTTATCTAAGGCTTTGTACTTATCGAATAGATTACCCTCGAACTCTTCGGCCTTCTCCTCTCTAATGTGTTGGGCTCAAAGACGTTTTAGGCATCTCTTTTGAGACTTGGTCATCCCCGGTGGTGCCCATGAGTGCAGTGGATTTGTTCCCTGAGCAACAATTTTACTCTTGAAAATTCTGGCCGAATGGGAAGTACTCAACTCAGCCTTCCTAATTTTGCTATGACTATGAATATATTCCTTTACACCACCGGTTGAACTGGCCATGCTGGGCCGGTCAGACCAGGTGTTGCCGGGAATCTGATGAAGGGCGGTCAGACCGGCCACGGAAGGCAGATCAGACCGATGCGCCATGGCTAGTCGGACCGGCCCTAAGGCGGTGGTCGGACAGGTAGATGTATCTTTGGCGGTCTTCTCCCCGTTTCCTATGCCTTGTTCCGAGAGGACTTCTTCAGAGGATGGGACATTGCGAGTGTATGTTTTACCTACAACAGTTGTTTCATTGAGTTTACATCCTCGGTCCTTCGCTTCATCTCTGAAGATCTAGACCGAATTTTTTGAGCACAACCATATACTCACCTTTTTCCGATATCTCCGTTTTTGCCGGTCCTCTATGGAATGGTGTTTGGAACGGTGAGACCAACATCCATGTGGTGAAGTATTGAAAAGGATAATCGTAATGGGGCATGGGGCATGACCCCCATCACATCATTGGAAAACAATATGAATAGAATGTCATTAAATTTTCAAATGACCGAGGGCTATGACTAAATCCTTCCTTAGGAGTCAAACTTGGTCTCTCTATATTACTAGGCCGATTATTCGCTCTTTGCTCGGCCATATGCTCATACTTTTTAATAGTGCATCAAAAGTAATTCTCGATCGCCTAGCCATCTTGTCACCAAGTGGCTTTTCTTTGTCCGTAGAATTATGTGTATCAGACTGAGGCTCTTCAACTACAATATTCTTTCCTTTAGTTGATTCGGCTTGTTCGGGTCGTATCAACACTTTGGCATTGCGAAGGATCATTCTCAAACTTCAATCGTCCTTCATTGATGGCCGATTAAATTTGTTGGCGTAAAACAAAACACTTATTAATAGTATGAGTATAAGAGTCATGCCACTTACAGTACGTATGACCTCCTAGTTCTTCCACCGACTGGATGACTTGGCCTTCACGCACCTTGATCTGTCCCTTCTCAAAAAGTTAGTCCAATATTTTATCACACTTGATGAGATCAAAGGGATACTTACCTCCTAAACTTTCTCTAGGAGTTGGCTTCAAACTAACGCACGCGAATGGATCTCCTTCTAAGTCTTTGTCGCTAGTAGTCAAGTTAGAGTATCGGCTTTTGGTTTCTAGGAAACTCTGAATGTAGGAGTCAATGGTCCCACTAGTATGTTATTTAACCGATCTGAAAGTATCGAACTGACACTATTTCGCTAGGAGAGAACTGCATGTGAAACTTTAGGACTAAATCTTCCCACGTAAAAATAGAATGAGTGGGCAAAGACATAAACCATTCATAAGCAGTTGCGCATCAAGATAAAGAGAACAAACTAACCTTATGCTCATTGCAACTACTCGCCTCACCACACTGGACTAAGAATCGTGCTTTATGGTCGCTGGCGGTATCAACATCATTGCCACTGAATTTTGTGAATTCCGGCATTTCGAAACCACCGGGAAGCTTGCAATACACAAAATATATAAGATACGACTTTTGATTAATCCGATCCTTAGACTCGACTTCTAAATACGTCTTCAGCGTGGTGAACACTTTCTTCCTCAAACTTTTAGGCCTTGTATTGCTACTGTTGATAGCAAAAAATGGCATTAATGGTTAAAGTTGTCAAAATATCAATTTTTGGTGAGTTAGCCAAAAATATGCCTAGTTCCTGGCATAGGACAGTCTAAACGGCCATGTACTACTGGTCTGACCGACCCCTCTTTGGTCAGACCGGCCATAGGTCCGGTCAGTCTGGCCATGTCCAAGTCCAATTAGATGATTCCGGGGTATTTTTTATCCCTAATTGATTTTTATTGACTTGGATTCGCGTCCAACTCAAATTAGAAGCCCGGGACCTCATGCCCAACATCTATAAATAGAGGCAAGGCCGATTTAAGGAGGACCCCCCCGAAAACCCTAATAGATCCAATCTATTACCTACCTTTAATCGCGTTTACATTCAATTTACTTTCCTTTCCCTAGGATTAGCCAAGTAACATTGTTGGCGTAAAAGATTACGCTAACAGGTTTCTGTAGAAAAGAAACTAACAAACGAAGTGTTTGCGAAGCAAACTGTTCTAAGCCTCCGAAAGGATAATAACTTAGAATAGTTCGAAAGTGTGTATTGATTCACTTGTAATCGGTCCTTATTACAGGGTGAAATGGGGGGTATTTATAGGCCTAAACATTAAGGAAAAGACCTATTTACCCCTCTATTACAATCGACATTAAGGAAACTATTCAGTTTCCTTAATAGGGATAGAATGGTAAAAGACTAATCTAATAGGATAGAAGATAAGTCTTCCATCTTAGCTGGCAGAAAAGATCCTGAAGGGCTTTGGTTCGAAGATATACTTCGAACCAATGCCTGTCTTCGAACTTCGAACGAGGTTCTAGGCATCTTCGAAGATGGTCTTCGGACAATCTTCGAACTGGTTGACTGTCTTTATGCTGCTTCGGCAATAACCCCGAAGATGAGATATTTTCCTCCAACAGTAGCCCCTCGAATACGCTTCTCCGTTCAACCTGTAACGTTAGGAGAGCAGTATACGGAAAGAAAAGATAACCAATCATAGGGGTTATGGATTTTCGTTTTATCTCCGAAATGCATGGAGATTAGAACTTCGAATCAGTCATAAGGTAATTACCTTTCAAACTATCTTAGAACTGACTCAAGAAGTTCAAAAGTCTTTTTAGACTTAGAAAAAATAGCCGTTAGTTTCTGTTCCTAACGGCAGCTATAAGAGGCGTTATTTTCGAAGGAAAATAACAGGCGGGAATGCGAAAGGGCAGAGCCCAAACGGTAACAAACGGAAAGGTTAGGCTATAAATAAAGAGCCTCAAAACTTACCCGATTACCTTTTCACTGCTTCTTCTCAGTCAAAAACTTTTTTAGCCCTTTGAGTTCTTGAGCCCTAGCTTTTGAGTTCTTGAGCCCTAGTCTCCACTCTCTCAAATCGATCCAGCAGTTGCGATGGCGAAGACCAAAGGCTCTGCACCTCCTTCGACCTTGGCTCGTCAACAAGCGGCTGCAGCGGTGGCAGCGGCAACAGTGGCGGCGACGCCATCGATGCAGGCGACAACTTCCATGGCGGCAAAGGGAAAAAATCCCCAAATCTCCGATGTCCAAGGTCTGTGCCCGCCCTCAACCAAGTACTTGGATCAATCTTTTGAGTTGGGGCCGTCTACCTGCAAGAAAGAATCTTTGGCAATCACAGCGGGGGGAAATATTAGTGATGGGGTTATGATTCGGAAGCCAGGCAAAGAATCAATTCCATCACCAAGACCCGGAGAAGTTGTAGTGTTCGAAGCTTTTTTCGAAGCGGGCTTGGGCCTCCCGGCTGTGGATTTCTTGGCTGAAGTACTTGACTTGTTTCATGTAACCCTCCCCCAGCTGTCTCCGAATGCTGTAGCTAGATTAGCTATCTTCGAGTGGGCACTGAGAGCCGAAGGTTGTGAGGGGAGGGCTGAAATCTTCGCTGCGTTGCATAGAGCGACTTGTCAGCCAAAGACCTTCGTAGGTTCCGGAGGTGAGAAGGTAGTAGTTTCCTTTGGAAGCATCAATTTTAGGCTTCGTGATGAATATGCCCTACAATTTCCTGCTAAGGCCATCAATGCCAGATGGTACACCGATTGGGTTCTGAGGTGGTTTTATGCTGAAGTTGGAGTGAGTAGCCCTCTGGCCGGTCCCCTCAAGGAAATCCAGTTCCGGAAGGAAGCCGTAGTGCAACCCGACGAAGGCCAACTCGAGGCTCGCCTCAACTTGCTTCAGAAAATCAGCAGAAGGTTGAGCATGCGGGACTTAGCCGAAGAGTTCATCGGACTTCAAATTCCTCCGTTGATGGCCAACTGGCCTATTGCCTTCGAAGATGACTCGGAAGGCGGTCTTCGCAAGATAAGCTATACTTCGAGCCCTGCAGGTAACTTCGAAACCAACATGCATAGTACATATTTACTTCGAAGAAAGATTAACTTGAATTGTTTTTTAGCTTCTTCAGCCCCTATTACTTCAGAGCAAATTGTAAGGGCTTCGGAGAAGATTTTGGGTGCTCCAACTCCGTCAGAAAAAGAGTGGCGAATCAAATTAGTCGGAAGTTGGGAGCGTTTTAACAGAGTATGGGGAATGCTGGAGTTGACTCCACCCCCTCTGATGGATTGGGTGCCTCAGGAGAAGGGCCCCAAGAAAAGAGTAGCTGAAGCTGGAACTTCAGGTTCAGCAAAGACTCCGGTGAAGAAGGTGGCTCGAAAACCTAAGAATCTCGCACCTTTGGATCCTGCTCCTTCAAGCTCAAGAACCTCACTTTCTGGTTCTAAAGAGGACGAAGGTATTTTATTAGTAAAATTAATTGATGAAGATGCAACTCAACGAAGTATTCACATTAAAGATACTGCAGGTATTCCGGAGCCTCAAGCTAACATCGAAGAAGTAATAGCTCCGGATACCCAGGAAGAACAATTCGAAGCCCCTATGGGTGTAGATGAGGCCGAAGTGCCTGCGAACGCACCGGAGTCTAGAGATAATGTTGATCAACCAATGACTTCGGTAGTTCAAGAAGATACAACTCAGACCGGAGTTCCTGTGGATGAAAGTGGAATCGAAGTCACTATGGCTTCGATTCTCGAAGAAGTAACAAGGACCCTTCAGGACGATGCTCCTGCAGTCCAAGATTTAGCGGCTGATTCGGATGAGGACTACACTTTTGATCCTCCGATCAGTCCGGTGCTCGATATTCCAGAGAATGTCGAAGGTAAATTTTGCTTAATTCTTATCAATTTTTGCAAAATTATACAATGTGTAATATTTTTGTTTTTTCAGAGCCTCCTGTTGTCGAAGTATCCATCGAAGATACAATTCAAAGACCTTCGACAACTTCGGAGCCACAACCGGGAGTTACCCTACCGGGGCCTGGAAGGGGAAAAAGACACATAGAGCCTCTCCCAGCTCAAGGATCGACTTCATCTGAATCAACAGATGAAAGCGAATCAACTGAGGGGGGGCCATCTTCGGAAGTTCCAAGGGCCTCGGAAGAACCCTCCGGACCTTCTCTAAGCAGAGCTGATCAGAAGGCTTTAGCACTGCTTCCTCTCATAACTCCATTTTTGGAGGAGAAAACCGGACTTGGGACTTTGGTTAAACCTTTGGGTGAAGCCAGTCGCAAAGTCGGGGAAACGGAGCTAGTAGCCCTTTTAAGCAGAGCGAAGAGTTCGGAGCTTAATATTGCTGTGGAAAGAGCAGCTTATCAGGTATAAAGCATCTTCGAACCAAATAATGAATTATATATGAATAATTTCTTATTCTAGTTTTTCTTTTTTCTTAGCAAGCAGTTTTAGCCCGTGCTGCAGCTTTATCGAGCGAAAACGAAATTGCTCAACTTCGGGAAGAGAACGAAACTCTTAAAAGAAATTTTAACTTCTCCGAAGGTCGAGTAGCTCAGATGGACAATGTGATAATAGCAGAGCGAAGGGCTAGGCAAAGCTTGGAGGCTGCAAAGAAAGAGCTCGAAGCAGAAAGAATTGTGCTTCGAGCGGAGATTGAAAGGCTGCGGACGGAGGATGCTGCGAAGGGCTCCGCACTTGTAAGGCTACAAGAAGAGGCTGGCCAACTCCGGACTCAGAAGAATGCTTTGACTACGGAGAATGCTAGAATCTCCGGAGTTTTAGCAGAAACGACTTCGGTCAAGGACGGACTTAATGCAGAAAAACTCAAGTCTGAGAAGGTGGCTTCGGAGGTCATCGAACAAATGTTAGGTGTCTTGGAGTACTTCGGTACTACTGGATCACTACCTTCGGATGACAATGTAACTCTGCTGCGCCGGCTAAAGAGGATCCAAGGAGCAGCGAAGCAAATGAAGACGGCAGGCATACGTTATGGAGAACTCTCCGGACAAGTGTCTGCCCTTGGAATACTTCGCTACTACGAGGATTTGGGCCGAACAATCACTCCGGGCGCAGAGGGCTCCATCATCTTCGACGACGCGAGACTTTTGACTCCTTCCGAAGGCGTAGCTACTGCTTGGCGAGCCTTCCAGACTTCGTGGAGAGCCGAAGGTCGATCTGCGATCAAGGCTTGGATTGATGAAGGCCAACGCCAAAAGCAAGTCCGGAGTCAAGCTTCGAGCAGTCAGCCTCCTCCGAACCCGCAGGTTTAGGATTATTTAGGATTTTTTGATTATGTAAAGCTGATGCTTGTAAATATTTATCAAAGAAAATCTTGTTTGTCATATTTTTAGGCTTTGCCTCTTATGGAAGATATCGAAGTGTTAGAGCTTAACAGCGAACTTCGCTCACTGTGGAACACCTTCGAACTTCTAAAGAGTTATAAGCGTCCTCGATTCCTTATCCCTCGAGATGACTCCGGCGTTATTGCGCCCGAAGTAATCAAAGACGTATTGTCTTATATTAAAGAGGAAGATAAAGAGATCGACGCAAACACCTCGTCTTCTGAAGACAATAATTGGTCCGAAGACGAAGGTGAAGCCCAAAATAAAAGATCTGAAGATCTTAGAAGCTGGGAGAGAAGCCCCGAGCGGCTTCGAACTTGGGCCGAGCTTCAACAAGAACAGAAGGATTTTAGAGCTTCGAAGGGGAGGAAGAGAGTTAAACGCAAAGTTCTTAGAACTTCCGATGTTGGAACTAGTCGTTCCACCCCTGGCTCTCGGGACCGAAGAGGTCTCCGATTCCTTCTTGGTATAGATACCAATTTTTCATAATGTAATGTATAAACACATTTATTTCAATAATGAATGCCGATTTAAAATTGTCTCCATATTACTAGCCCCTCTTTGGGTATAAACAACTTCGAACTGTATTCAAAGATGGTTATGCGCAAAGAAAAAACTTCGGAGTACAATTTTTTGGGGGTTCGGAGCCCCTCTGTCATTTAAAGATTTTTTGAAATCTTATAAAATGTCTTCGACCTTTGTAGTCAGAAGAATGGTAACTTGGTACCTTTATTTGTTTTACGAAAGAAATCAATTAAGATAACTTCGAGGACACTTTAGTGTCTTAAGAAATTTGTCACTTTGGACTTATATGAACAAACATTCGAAGCTCATGGCTTAAATGCTGTTTTGCTTTAGCCACCTTCGGCTGTTTTTTGCAGAAATCTACCAGCCGGAGCTTGGATTTCGCAGAAATTGTAGCCACCTTCGGCTATTTTTGCAGAAGTCTACCAGCCGGAGCTTGGACTTCGCAGAATTTGGCCACTTGGGCTCTTTTTTGCAGAAGTCTACCAGCCGGAGCTTGGACTTCGCAGAATTTGGCCACCTTCGGCTCTTTTTACGGAAGTCTGACAAGCTGCAGCTTGGACTCCGCAGATTTTGGCCACCTTCGGCTCTTTTTACGGAAGTCTACCAGCCGAAGCTTGGACTCCGTAGAATGTGGTATTGGCTCTTTTACGGATGCCTACAAGGTATCAGCTTGGGCTCCGGATGGATTTCAGCCACCACACCGGAGGCTTCGACTTTATGGGTACGAAGTCCGGAAATACAGCCCAGCTTAATGACACTTCCCTCTCGATCGACTTCCGTCCCAGCGCGTCCGCTCGGGAAACTAGGAGTGTCAAGGGGAAGGCAACTATCAGGGTGTATGCTTTATTAATTTAGAGGTGATTACAAACGAATTACAAGGAGCCCTTATGCGAAGTATCGCTTTAGGTGCTCCGCATGCCAAGTATGCGCTAACTCTTCACCTTCTAAATTAGCTAATTTAAATGAACCAGGGCGCCCCGAACGGACGATTAGATATGGACCTTCCCATTTATTGCCTAACTTCCCTGGTGCTATAATGCTTCGTAGAACAAGATGACCCGGCCTTAACTCGCTGAGCTTAACCTTCGGGTCATACCAAGTCTTCGTCTGCTGATGATATTTTGATAAATTGGCTACAGCTCGAAGCCTTGTTTCTTCTGACAAATCTAACGAAGCTTGTCTTTCTTCTTCGATGTCTGGTTCGGTGCTGCGAAATGAGCCCCCTTTGAGCTCCGTTGGAGTCATAGCTTCATCTCCGAATAGTAGTCTGAACGGAGTAAAACCTGTGGACCTTGTTTGCGTATTCCGAATGGACCACAGAATCTTCGGAAGCTCTTCGGTCCACAGTCCCTTTGACAACCCTACTATTCTTCGATTTAGCCCTGATAAGATATTTCCATTGGCTCGCTCAACGGCTCCATTCGACTGAGGATGTCTCACTGCAGCAAAACATAGTTGAATGCCTAGGTCTTCGCAAAACTTCCTGAAGGGTTCTGCGTCGAACTGTGTTCCATTATCAACTGTGAGATATTTAGGCACTCCGAACCGGCAAATAATGTTCTTCCAGAAGAATTTTTGTACATTATTCGAAGTGATAGCTGTTAAGGGCTCTGCTTCTACCCACTTAGAAAAATATTCAATGGCTACCACTGCGAACTTTAGATTTCCCTTTGCTAACGGAAAGGGACCAATTAGATCCATACCCCATCTGGCCATAGGCCATACCAGAGCAATGACTTGAAGAGCTGTTGGTGGGCGATGACTCCGTCGACCCATCCACTGGCATCCTTGACAAGTGCGGACCAAGCTCTCCGCATCAGCTGTTATTGTGGGCCAATAAAGCCCCTGGCGAAGTGTTTTTCCTGCCAGAGCTCTAGGGGCTAAATGACTTCCACAAAGGCCTTCGTGTATTTCTCGAAGAATTTCTTGGCCTTCGGCTTGAGATATACATCGGAGTAGGGGGGAACATACTCCGGCCTTGTATAATATACCGTTGATTAACTGATAATTTCTTGCTCTGAGCTTTAATCTTGACAATTGGGGCTCTTCGGGCAAATTTGTTCCTCCTTGCAAGAGTTCTATGATTGAATCTTTCCAATCTGCACTAGGAATGCAGAGAATCTCTGCAGAAGCAACTTGTGGCACCGAAGGTATATTGAGCTCCTCATAGAAAGCTTCGTCAGGCACATCCACAGCTCCGGCAGCAGCCTTCGCTAAAATATCCGCTTGCACGTTTTCAGCTCTTGGTATACTCCGAATGGAAATACCCTTGAAATGTGCTTCGATCTTGCGAATTTCTTCCAAGTACTTTGCAAGCTGTGGATGTCGGACTTGAAAACTTTTGTCTACGTGCCCTGCTACTATCTGAGAATCTGTTTTTATAATTATTCTTGTAGCCCCTTTAGCACGTGCTTTCCGGAGTCCCAATAATATTCCTTCGTACTCCGCTATATTATTGGTAGACTTGAAGTTGAGTCTTGCGGAGTACATTGCTCTTTGTCCTGATGGTGAAATTAATACTGCCCCAATGCCTGCTCCGGATGCTTGGAAAGCCCCGTCGGAGTAAATAATCCAGACTCCGTCATCTGATTTTTCCGGAGTCAACTTCACAGGTGGAGTCTACTCTACTACGAAGTCTGCTAGGACTTGAGATTTGATAGCTGTCCTTGCCAGGAAAGATATGCCGAAGGGTGCTAGTTCTACTGCCCACTTTCCAATCCTTCCAGTGGAATCTTTGCTTCGGAGCATATCTCCTAAAGGATATGAAGTTGGTACAATTACATTATGAGCCAAAAAATAATGCCTTAGCTTCCTCGAAGCCATTATCAGAGCATAAACGAACTTTTCAAGTTCGGAGTATCTTGTCTTTGCTCCTGACAATGCTTCGGATACAAAATATACAGGATTTTGGACCAACTTCCCATTGATATCAGCTTCTCTAACAAGGACTGCGCTGACAGCTGAGCCTGTGGCTGCAAGATACAAAAGTAGGGTTTCGTCCGCAACGGGCACCGTAAGTGTAGCAAGATTGCTGAGATAATCTTTAATATCTTCGAAGCTTTTCTGACACTCCGGTGTCCATGCAAAATCTTCGGACCCTTTCAAAGCTTTAAAGATTGGCAAACTCCTCTCCGCAGACCTTGATAAAAACCTGCTAAGTGCTGCCAGACGTCCAGTCAGCTTTTGCACTTGCTTTAAATTCTCCGGAGGAGCCATCTTCTGCAGCGCAGTTATTTGAGTAGGGCTAGCTTCAATTCCTCTACTTGAAACTAAGTACCCTAACAACTTTCCAGCCTTAGCTCTGAATATACATTTTTCGGGGTTAAGGCGAATTCCACATGCCCGAAGGCTATTGAATGTTTCTGCTAAGTCTAGGCTATGTTGGTGCTTTAAAGCACTCTTTATTACAATATCATCCATATAGGCCTCCACATTGCGACCTAGTTGATGACCTAGAGCCTTAGCAACTAATCTTGAAAAAGTAGCCCCGGCATTTCTTAGGCCGAAGGGCATTCTTACATAGCAAAAGACTCCCGAAGGAGTTACAAAGCTCGTCTTGATTTCATCTTCGCGCTTCAGCCATATTTGATGATAACCAGAATACGCGTCGAGGAAGCTTAGTAACTCCGAACCTGCAGTGGAGTCAACTAGTTGATCAATTCGGGGCATGGGGTAGGGGTCACGTGGGCACGCTTTATTCAAAGATGTGAAATCAATGCACATGCGCCACTTTCCGGAGGACTTCTTCCTGACGAAGACTGGGTTGGCTAACCATTCTGTATGGGCCACACTACTAGAAAACCCCCCTGTAGCTACGCCATAGTAGTAACGCCATGTAAAAGCATCTCTACATCCACATATAAAGATGCTTGTTGACACGATTTTGAAAGCATGTCAGATTGTTACGATAATAGACACGCTTATACTGTTACGAATCATACGAAGACATTTTTTGACACGCTATTGAAGTCATCTCAAAATGACACGACGTTAGACACGATTTAAAGCGTCATTATCACACAGAGATGTTGTAAAGTGTATCAAACATTTGTTTATATCTAGGTATAGATGCTTTCTAACTTGATTAGAAAAGCGTATTGAATTGATACAAGTTTAACATGCTGTCATTCCACGAATAGCATGTAGATTAGTCGTAAATCGTATCAAATAACCATCAATAGAGAATGACATGGACATAAACACGCTTTGAAGTGTCATTATCCTCTTGACACATTTTAGAGCATATCAAACAATTGTTTGTAATCGCGCCTCACTCTTTAGTCCCACCTCACTAGTTTGAAGCAGTGTGAGTGGTGGGCTGCCTATAAAACTAGGGTGAGGGGCACACCTTAGCAACACAAATCTAATGTGTTTTGCATTAGTATTATGTCAAGAAATAAAATTATGTTTGAAGTTTGATACACATATTAAGTAATGATTTATTTTATGGTTATTTTCTATAGATAACCATGTTGATTTCGGATATCCGAATAAGATTTTTTCAGATTCGGATGGAAACTATCCGATTCATTTTCATCCCTAGCCACATCACATGCCACATCATCTGCCACGTCACGTTCCGTGCTCTACAAATTCGTCTCTATACTTATTACTGCGCAATAAGGCGTCCTTATAAAACGCATCTATATTATTAGACATGATTTGTATATTTATCTATAAATTATATCTACATTTATTAACGTGAATGAAATGTCACAATACTACGTAACTACATTACTACAGACATTTTATACATGTGTCTACTAAATTGTATCTAACTTTATAGATATGCAAATAACGTGTTTATAGACTGTCTCTTTCTTTCATAGCAACACATAAATAATTCATCTCTACAAGGTCTGACGCGGTACGTACGAAGACGCTTATAACACGCTTTAAGAACGCGTGTCTATATTGACATAGAGATGAAATAAAGCATGTCTACACCCTAATTCTGGCGTAGCTACAGGGGGAGTTTTCTAGTAGTGCCACTTCTCTGATAATCCCAGCCTTCAGCAGTTTTTCAACTTCGTCCTTAGCTAAAGCAGCTCTCTCTGCGGACATTTTCCGGAGCCCTTGTCGAACAGGCCGAGCCTTCGGATTTACAAGCAAGCTGTGCTCAATAATATCCCTATCGACTCCGGTGATATCTTCATCAGACCAAGCGAAGACATCCAGATTTTCTTCTACGACCTTTTCCAAGGAAGTTGCAACTTCGGGAGGTAAATCTTTACCAAATTGAAAAGTGTATTCTTTACCATCTTTGACAATGACCTTCGTTGCAATTTCTCCTTCGGGACTTGGTCTTGGAAATGACTTCTTCGAAGCTTCGGAGGAGGCTGATAAAATTTCTCCATTATCTTGGACACTGTTTACTTGCCTCGGATCAAGAGGAGGACCATGACCATATTCTGCCCTCCGAGCTATGGCTTGATCTCCGAAGATTGTCAGAACTCCTGATTGTGTGGGCATCTTCATGCACAAGTAGTTGTGATGCGCCACAGCTCCGAACTGATTCAACATGCCTCGCCCAAAGATGACATTATAAGCATACGGGGCGTCCACCACATCAAAGATAACTTCTTCAGTTCGGGCTAGTAAACCTTCTCCGAAGGTTACTTCCAGGCCTATTTGGCCAAGTGCATCTAACGGAGGTCCTGCAAAGCCTTGCAGAGGACGAGCCGCTGGGAGGAGATGCTTCCGGGAAATGCATAACTGATCGAAGGCTTGTACAAATATAATATCTGCCGAGCTACCTCCGTCAATTAGCACCCTTCGAACTTCTGTCCCTGCAATATCAGCAGTAATAACCAATGGATCTGCATGCGGGAACTTGATACCAGCTGCATCCTCCGCAGAGAAAGATATTGGAACATGAGACCACTCCGGCATTGCAGCTGCAGATGACGAAGTCCCAATGTGGCCTACTTCTCGAACGTACTCTCTTCGCTGTCTCTTGGACATGCTTCCGAGGGTACCTCCTCCGGAGATAGGGAGAACTACTCTCTTCCCTCTATCTTGCCCTTCTTCTTGCTTCGGAGGTGGCATAACATTGGCCACCGGAGGATGCCTTGCAGCATCAAAATTTTCTATCCGCGCCACAGCCTGGACCGGCTCCGAGCGCACTGCTGTTGCTGGACTTCGGTCGGTACTACCTCGACCCGAAGTTCTCTCCAAGTATTCTCCCCGAAGGGTAAGAATAGCCTTGCAGGTGTCAGTTGCATGGCTTCGATTCTCTCCATGAATACAGCAAAAAAGGGTCTGGCCCTTGCCAGCCGTTTTCCCTGGCGGCCTCCAGCCGCTGGACTTGTTCCCCGCAGACTGTGGAGCTCTTGGTGCAAACTTCTGCGGGGGTGCAATGTTTAAGACCTCAGAGCGAGGGTGCTTTTGCCCTCTTCTTCTATCATGTTGCACTTCGGAGACTGGTTCTTGCGGCTGAGCCGAAGTCTTCACCTCTGCTTTAACTTCTGTCAACACTGTCGAAGTAGCAGTAGTCCTCCGAAGCCAACCTTCTTCCGACTTCGAGTACTCCTCGAAGTACGACATCAACTGTGATACTGTGGTGATGCTCTTCCGATGCAATTTATCCAGAAGGCCTTTATGACTGACGCCTTCCCGAGCTGCATCAACCACCGAGGATGTGGACAGCCCCCTAATTTGCGACTTCGTGTGAGCGAAGCGCTTGAAGTACTGCCTCAATGTTTCTCCGGGGAGCTGTTTCACTTGGAAAAGGCTTCCTGTCGACATGGGGGGGCACGAAAGTGCCCTGAAAGTTACTTATGAACTTCTTCTTCAACTGTGACCATGAAGTGATTGATCCTGGTTTTAAAGACCAGAACCATCTCAACGCCACTCCTTGAAGGGCTAACGGGAAGCACTTCGCCATAGTTTCTCTGTCTCCGCCACTAGCCTCGATTGCTAGGGCATAAGAACGCGCAAACTCACTGGGATCTTCGTCTCCGGCATACTTGCTAAGCTTCGAAGCTTTGAACCTCGGATCGAAGCGAACCTTCTGAAGCTCGGGATGCAACGGAGATTCATTGTCGTAAGAGGCGTTCTCCGGGGCTTCGGGATAATCAAGATCGTCGTCTTCGTGTACTTCGGGGATAACTGGGGTGACTTGAGGACGAAGCCTGTTCGCAGCCTCTTGCCGCCACCTCGCTACCTCGGCTTGAAGATTGGCCATTTGAGTGGCCATATCTCCAAGGCTATCTTCATCTCCTCCGGAAGGACCTTCCGGGTCTTGAGAACTGGTATGATCAGTTCGAATCGGAATGGAGGGTGGCAGAGTGGCTCCAGGTGGTCGGAGTGTAGAAGGGGTTGGTGGAGAGGTTTCGTATCCTCGAGGGATAGAAGCCCCTTGCGGAGTTTGAGGTGGAGGGATAGTCGAAGACCCTCCGACATCGACTGTGTCGAAGGGTATCTCTCCGGAGATCCGAGAAGACCTCCGAGTAGGATTGCGAGGTGCGCTCCGCTTAGGAGGCATGATGCAAAAGGTTGGTAGAGAACGAAGTTTTTTGGACTAGGTTCCCCACGGACGGCGCCAACTGTTGGCGTAAAAGATTACGCTAACAGGTTTCTGTAGAAAAGAAACTAACAAACGAAGTGTTTGCGAAGCAAACTGTTCTAAGCCTCCGAAAGGATAATAACTTAGAATAGTTCGAAAGTGTGTATTGATTCACTTGTAATCGGTCCTTATTACAGGGTGAAATGGGGGGTATTTATAGGCCTAAACATTAAGGAAAAGACCTATTTACCCCTCTATTACAATCGACATTAAGGAAACTATTCAGTTTCCTTAATAGGGATAGAATGGTAAAAGACTAATCTAATAGGATAGAAGATAAGTCTTCCATCTTAGCTGGCAGAAAAGATCCTGAAGGGCTTTGGTTCGAAGATATACTTCGAACCAATGCCTGTCTTCGAACTTCGAACGAGGTTCTAGGCATCTTCGAAGATGGTCTTCGGACAATCTTCGAACTGGTTGACTGTCTTTATGCTGCTTCGGCAATAACCCCGAAGATGAGATATTTTCCTCCAACAAACATACATCTTTGCTGGTTTGCATTGTAAACCATTCGTCCGCCGCGTCGTAATCACAGTAAGTCCTTGTCGGTTCACTCGTGAATTGTCCGTTTCATCCACATAACGGATTTCTATCATTTTATCAGTTTTTACCAGCAATTCAGTCTCTTGGCCAAGTTACCCCTAATTTTTTGGTGTTTTTTTGCAGTGTCTCATCTCTCTTATCTTCGCCAAGAAGTTTTGGGCAAAGGCACCAACAGCAAGGTGATCGTCGGAGGGCGTGAGCGATCGAATCTATTACTGTCGGTCCGACCGACGTTGATAGGACGGTCCGACCGAGCTTTGTCGTGCGTAATCTCATCGCCAACACATGCTGGTCATAACGGTGGCACATGGTCGGTATGACTGGCAGTGTGCAGGCAGGCCCCTGCGCACCCTCTTTGTATTGTCGGTTGGACCGCCGCCTGTAGGCCGGTCTGACCGTAGTCCCCTCTACATCGGTGACAGGTACACCTACTACCTCTACATCAATAGGACCCTCGGCGCCGAAGAATCCATTGGGGAGCTTAGAGATCGACGACAGCAACATCGTCATCCCCACCCTCGACAACCTCTCCAAGGAAGATAGAGTAGATCTCGAGGCTAGAACAAGGGAGCTTCACACTCTTTTTCTTCGCCGCTTTACCCAGACCCGCGGGGCTTCGTCAAGCGCAACAGCGAGATCCCCGATCTCTCCGGGGCTAAGGTAACACCATTGTCTCCTCGAATGTCCTCCTAGGACCTCAAGCAAACGATAGCCAACACTGTTGACTAGGCCATTAGTGCTACCATTGCAAATCGCGTAGAGTCCAAAGTTGACTCGAAATTGGAGATGAAGATAAAGGCGATGTTTAGGAGATTCGGCTTTTCCGAGGCCATTTCACCCACTCCAATAGCAAGTGTATCCCCTGTTCATCGCATATACAGCAGAACTGATGGGAGTACTAGAAAAGTTGTTGCGCCTTCAGCTACGCCATCCATGGCCGAGGTCCTGGATGACCTTGTCGGTCAGACCGGTCAGACCGACATGTGCTAGATTCTGTAGATGACAACAGTCAGTTAGACCGGCCATCAGGCCAGTTCGACTGGCCATTATGCCTTTGGTCAGACCGGCCCTATGGCCGGTCAAACCGCACCTGCCATATTTTATGCACCGCCACCACCCGCATCTGTGCTACCTTTCCCCGTGCTGCTCGCACCTCCTGCTCCCACACACCCGCATAGGCCCAATTACATCCCATATCGTGAGCCACCATGAGCGAAGGAGCCGCATGGCCGACACCATGATATACCACAACGTGTCGTGCCCCCACATGAGAGACATGTAGGCAGGAGGAGTAGATGACCTTTACGAGCAGACTCGTGCATTGTTTAGAGAGGTTGCAGGTTGGACACCTAGAGGTCGGGTTAGGGCTTATCACAAGCTGTACCATGATAACTTCAACACCATTCCGTACACGCGCGTCTTTAGGGTGCCTGAATTTACAAAATTCAATGTCGAAGGTAGTAATACCACCCTAGAGCACATAGGTCAGTTCTTAGCACAGTGTGGTGAAGCTAGTGTGTCGGATGCGTTGAAGCTTAGATTATTTTCTCTATCGCTTTCCGTCACCTCTTTTACATGGTTTTTGGCGTTACCGCCGAACTCCATTTAGCCTTGGGCCTAGACTTATTTTTATACTAGGGATACCGAGCTTAGACTTTCACACTTGACATCGGTTAGACAAAAGGCTAACGAGAGTATATCTGAGTACGCTAAACATTTTAGGGACGCTAGAAACCGATGTTTTACTTTGAACATTGTGATAGAGACTTGGCTGACTTAGCTTTTAATAGTCTCCACTCCGAACTTAAAGAGAAACTAGATTGCCATGATTTCTTCGATGTTAGTCACGTACTGCAGAAGGCTCTTGTTCAGGAAAGCTGAGCCAAAAGTAGAAAATTCACCAAGACATTTGACAAGCCTAAGGCCGAGGTGTACGTCATGGAACACTCCAATGAGGAATCATTAGTGAGCGAAGATGACTCGCCCGATATGTACACCGCAGAGTGGACTTGGTCTAGTAAGATCAAGCCCATCACTTGCACTAAATTACGGCCATCTCCCACCAAGAGTTGGCCCAATGAGGTGAAGTATTGTTTTGATGGGACCAAGTGCGAGAAGATATTTTATTTTTTGTTGAAAAGCAAACTTATCAGGTTACCGAAGGGTCATATCATCCCGGCTGCCGATGACTTGAAGAAGCGGGCTTATTGTAAGTGGCATGATTCTCATTCTCATTCTACTAACGATTGTAATGTTTTTCGTCGGAAGGTTCAATCGGCCATAGAAGAAGGACGGTTGAAATTGGATATAAGTCCCAAGATGAAGCTCGACTAGTACCCTTTCCCTGTGAACACTATCGATCTCGACGGGAAGAAGGTGTTGATTCGTCTTGAGCAGGCCGAGTCCGCTAAGGGGAAAGAGGTCATGATCGGAGAACCACGCCCACACATGCTCATGCCGAAGAACCCTGAGGTAGGAGTGTGGAAAGTGAACATGAACGCATTGTCTTCGGCTATGAATCACAAGAAGCCGAAGGTGACATACGACATGATGCTCCAGAAGCACAAGAAGAGGGCCGAGAAGGCGAGCACTTGGCCAGGACCTCCAGTGAGGCCTTGACCCCCTCAGAAGAGTGGGTTCAGCCCATGGTGGCCGAGGCCATTGGAGCTACATTTCCCTCCGTCGCTGTATCATATGCCGATGGCGTAGTGTCCCCATATTATATTGCACCATTCGTGCTGTCTAGATTTTATAATATGCAGGGTCTGATGAGTGCTCCAAGAGGCGATGTCTTCAGCAGGTTATCTGTCACGCCACGAGGGCGCTCGGAGACAGCGTTCGAGGCTATCGTTGCGAAGGTGGGGTCCCAGGATATGTCAATCTCCAAAGGGACCTCCACGAAGAAAGACAGAGGCAAAACACATGAGACTAGCACCGTCGGTCTGACCGCAGCCTCAAGGCCGGTCAGACCGACGTCACCACTATGGTCTAACTGGCCTACTATGGCCGATCCGACTTACACTGTGCAGGCTCCTGGCACCAGATGGTTTGACCGGCCCCCTATGGCCGGTCCGACTGACACAACCCGTTCAGACCGGCCTACTGAGGCGGCTACAACATCTTCGAGCCTAGGAGATGCGCGAAAAGAAGGCCGAGGACGAGCGAGATGCTATGTTTGAGGCAAGGCTACCTATAGTTTCGCATGGTAAGATAGTGAGATGCCCGGACTAAGCAGTGAGCTCGTGGAGCATCGACTACCTATTAATCCTGGGTTTAGGCCTTGTAAACAACCCCCTTGTCACTTTAATTCGGTCGTCTATGACCGAGTTAAAGAAGATATAGAACGCTTACTCGAGATTGAGTTTATTAGGCCATGTAGGTATGCTAAATGGGTTGCTATCATTATGCCTATAGAAAAGAAAGGAAGTGGAAAGATTCGTGTGTGTATTGATTTTAGGGACTTGAACAAGGCCACTCCGAAGGATGAGTATCCCATGCTAATAGCTGACATGTTGATCAATGATCCGAAGAGGATGTCGATAAGACAACCTTTCGATGCCCTAGTTTTGTTGTCTTGTTTGAGTGGGTGGTTATGACTTTTGGTTTAAAGAATGATGGCATTACATATCAATGTGCTATGAACTTGATCTTTCATGACTTGTTAGGAGTTATGCTAGATGTTTATGTAGATGATGTTATAGTCAAATCGGATGCCATGGGAAACCATTTAGCTGATTTGAGAGTTGCTTTTGAGAGAATTGGTCAGTATGGCTTAAAAATGAACCCGCTCAAGTATGCTTTTGGTGTGTCGGTGGGCAAGTTCTTAGGATTCATGATTTATGAAAGAGGTGTTGAGATTGATCCTAAGAGGCTTGAGACGATTAAGAACTTTAAAGCGCCGACATGCAAGAGAGTTGTGCAAAAGTTGTTAGGCAAGGGTAATTATTTGCACCTCTTTATATCTAACTTGTCTGGCAAGATCGATGCTTTTGTCCCCATACTTCGGCTAAAGGATGAAGTCGAATTCACTTCGGGGGAAAGTCAGCAACACGCTTTTGAGAAGATTAAAGAGTTCTTGTCATCACCACCTGTGGTGAGAGCACCCAAAGCCATGATTCTGTTTTGGCTATATGTTGATGTAGAAGATAGCGTGATAGGAGCTGTGCTAACTCAGGAAGTGGAGAGAAAAGAGTACATGATCACATTCTTGAGTCGCCACCTATTAGATGCCGAGACAAGGTATGTGTTTTTTGAGAGTTTATGTTTCTCACTTTGCTATGCATGTACTAAACTCCACCACTATCTTCTATCTGGCACATGTATTGTTACTTGTCAAACTGATGTTATAAAGTACATGTTGCAAAAGCCGATTCTAAGTGGGAGAATCAGAAAGTGGGCGTATGCTTTGATTGAGTACGATTTGGCTTATGAACATCTGAAAGCTATGAAAGGCCAAGTAATCGCAAATTTTATAGTTGATCACCATGTAGATGTAAATTGGAGTAGTGATACTACTTTGATTGAGGTAATACCATGGAAACTCTACCTTGATGGTTCGGCTTGCAAGAATGGGCAATGTGTTGGAGTTGTGCTCATATCACCTAGTGGTATGAGTTTTGAGATCTCGGCCCGGTTAGAATTTCCTTGTACTAATAATCGAGCCGAATATGAAGCTTTGTTGTTAGGACTTGAATTTCTAAGCTCTATGGGTATTAAATATGTTCATGCATATGGTGATTCATTATTAGTAGTTCAACAAGTAGCTAAAGACGCTCAATGTTTTAATGGTTTGCTAAATAGCTACTTGGATAAATGTCTATATATAATTGCTACTCTTGATGACGTTGAAATTTCACATGTGTCTAGAGAAGCCAATTCAGTAGCAAATGACTTGGCTCAACAAGCATCTGGTTACCAAATTAAGAGAGGTAAATTTTCCACACAAGAAAAACCGATGCTTGAATTTATTTCAGTACCCAAGTCAGAACACATTGGTCTAACCGGACATGCTAGGATGGTCTGACCGCCCAGTGCCAGCCAACTGGCAATGATCGGTCTGACTGGCTTTCTATCGCTAGTCTGACTGCCCCATGTTAGGAGGTTTTAGGACATGGGGGCAAGTTAAAATTTATGATTTGGACGCCAATTCGAGCAAGGATTTGGCGAGTACTTCAGGAAATCATGGGGATGATTAGAGCACTCAAACAATTCAATATTTGAGAGATCCTAGCAAGCGGGTTGATTAGAAAGTTTGGTGGCAGGCGTTTAAATTTGTATTACTTGACGATGAGTTGTATCACCGAACTGTTGATGGAGTACTTTTGAGGTGTTTGAAAGCCTATCAGTATAGACTTGCTGTGGGTGAAGTACATGAAGGTATTTGTGGTACTCATCATTTGACCCAGAAAATGTGTTGGATGCTCAAAAGAGCGGGTTTTTATTGGTCGACTATGACTGAGGATTGTTTCAAGTACTATAGAGGATGTGAAGCTTGTCAAAGGTTTGGTAATATTCAGCTTGCTCCTGCATCTTTACTTAACCCTATTATCAAACCATGGCCGTTCTGAGGTTGGGCCTTGGACTTCATCAGCCAAATTTATCCTTCCTCTTCAAAAGGGTACCGGTTCATGTTGATGGCTACAGATTACTTCACCAAGTGAACCGAGGTCTCAAGAACTTGACTCAAAACAAGGTAATTGATTTCATCTTGAAGCTCATAATACATAGATTCAGTATTCCCCATACTCTTACTAAAGATCAGGGCTTTGAATGGTAGATATCAGAAAATGTACTTTCCAAGTGTGTGGCAAAACTCTTGAATTGTCGAAAGGCTGATATAAAGCATATCGCCCTTAGCTCGTTCTGATTTTGGCTCACTAAAGTTTGCGAAAATGTAGGGGGCATATGTTGATAGCAAAAAATGGCATTAATGGTTAAAGTTGTCAAAATATCAATTTTTGCTAAGTTAGCCAAAAATATACCATGTTCCTAGAACAGGACGGTCTGACCGGCCATGTATTACCGGTCAGACTGGCCTCACTTCAGTCAGATCGGCTGTAGGTCTGCTCAGACAGGCCAAATCTATGTTTGAGTCTAATTAGATGATTCCGAGGTATTTTTATCCCTAATTGATTTTTAATGACTTGGAATCGTGTCCAACTCAAATTAGAAGCCCCAAAACCCTATAAATAGAGACAAGGACGATTCAACGAGGACCGCCCCAAAACCCTAATAGATCCAATCTATAATCTACCTTGAACTGTGTTTACATTCAATTTACTTTCCTTGCCCTAGGATTAGCCAAGTAACGTCCATCTTTCCTGGTTTGCGTTGCAAACCATCCGTCCACCGCATCGTAATCACACTAAGTCCTTGTCGGTTCACTCATGAATCGTCTGTTTCATCCACGTAACGAATTTCTAACGTTTTATCGGTTTTTTACCAGTAATTCAGTCTCTTGGTCGAGTTACCCCTGGTTTTTTGGTGTTTTTTACAGTTTCTGATCTCTCGTATCTTCGCCAAGAAGTTTCGTGCAAAGGCACCAACAGCAAGGCGATCGCCAGAGGGCCTGGATGATTGGATATATTACTGTCGGTCCGAGCGACGTTGACATGCCGGTTCGACCAGGTTGTGTCGTGACGTAATCTCATCGCCGACATGCACTGGTCAGACCAGCAGTGTGCAGGAAGGCCCCGGTGCACCCTCTTTGTACTGCCAGTCAGACCGCCGCCTATAGGCTGGTCTAACCACAGTCCCCTGGTCAGTTTGACCGGCAACCCAAGGTCGGTCCAACCGCATAGCCTCTGTTAGGTTTAATCGGTTTAGGATAGCCGATTATATTTAATTGTTTCCACTTTGGTTTAATTTAATCAATTTTTCCAACATTTTGGTTAATTCAACATTATTTTTAAATACTTGTTTGATTGCCTGGCGACTCAGTTATTTCCTTACCACTGTTTAAAGACCTTCAGAATGCGACGTCGGCGTTGTGTTACGCTTAGGGGTTTACTCCTAAGTATCCGCATGCTTTTGGATCATCGGATCGGTGTCAGTGCATTTGGCGCATTTTCATGTCAACAACTACATTGTTGCGCTAATGGCCTAAAAGGTGAGGGCACAACGGGGGTGTGAGCACGGTTGTCCCGCTGGCCATGGGGACTAGCAGTGGAATTGTTATTTTTAATAAGCGTATAGTGTGTATCACTACTTGCTACTGGTGCATGCAAATAGATTGAACGTGGAGGGATAACACATGGCATCGAAATAGTATCGGTAGGGCGAGGGTAATAACCCTGGACCAGCATGGTGTAGTAGGTTGCTTGCCCAGGCCCATACACATGTGGATTAGTGAGGGGCACAGCGGGCGTGGGAAATAGAAACATAGGCGTGGTTGGCGGCGCAAGAATTACAACAGGGTCCGCGCCAGTCAAACCGGCTTAATGTGGCTGGTCGGGCCTACCATGCTCATTCGGTTGGACCGGCCAACTAGGCTTGGTCAGACCGATTCTTGTTGGGGATGCACCGATCGGACTGGCCCAGAAACCAATCGGACCATCCATCGTTGGTGGTACAGTGGTACCATGGTGATGGTTGGATGCTGTGGTTTGGCAAGCGTCGATCTGACCGGCCTGCTATAGCCGGTCGGACCGACTAACCAGGTTCTATCTAACCGACAAAGGTTAGAGGAGCTTTGGCCATGAAAGTCGAGGCTGTGGGCATGATATCTTTTTTCTGCTCCTATCCGTCCTATTGCGTATATGATTAGTAGGGGGGTGCTAGCAATTGTATTAGGGGAAACGACCTCGAAAAAGCCGATTCTTCTAAACATCGCATCTATCCTAGAGTTTACTCTGGGAACCACGTGTTCCATGTGTTTGTCCAATGCGGCGTTAACCGCTCAGTCTACATTGGAAACTATCTCTTGTTTGAGGTCCAGGGGAAGAGGGGAGGATAGGATTTTACCTTAGCTGGCATGGCGATGGTGACGGATCTCGCGTAGTGCTTGACAAACCTGTCACCTATCTTGACGTATCTTGCAAGCATGTGATCACGAAGTTCCTTCACCTTGGCTTCAATTTCTACATGGTCCTTCGAGAGATCATCTAGGGCAACAGTACCGGAGTCGTTATCGTCCACCGTGTTCCCTGCCATGCTTATTGGCGTATAAGGTACCGTCGATGTAGTTGTAGTAGTCATATTTTCCATTGATGTAATCACACTTGGCGTGTATGTCCTCAGCACAGTTGCCAAAAAGTGCGTTGACACGAAAATGCGCCAAACACACTGACGTCGATCCGACGATCCAAAAGCATGTGGATACTTAGAGGTAAACCCCTAAGCATAACATGATGCCGACGTCGCGTTCCGATGACCCTTAAATAGTGGTAAGGGAATAATGGAGTCGCCGGGAAATTAGATCAAACCCTAGGGGTAAGACCCAATTGGGCGAAGTGTGTGAAAAAGTAAGAAACCAGACAAACTAGGGCCGGTTGGACCGAAGTAATCACGGCGGTCAGACCGGCCTATGCGGGCCGGTCAGACCAGCCTATGTGGGTCGGTCAGACCGACACTATGCCATCGGTCGAACCGATGGTGCGAAGTTTCCTGACACCTACTCCAAGTAGGATTCGGTTAAAAGTGGTTAAGCTTTAATTAGATATCAAAACATCCTGAATCCAACTCTATCTCTAGTTTTCACACTTGGGCCATTCTGACTGGACCCATTGGGCCGGTCTGACCGGGTTGGACCAGCCTGTGCAAGGAAAGGCATATTTTTGGCCCAAATTAACAAAGATTGATACTTTGACAATTTTAACCATTACTGCCAAATTTGGGTGTTAACAGAAAGCTCTGCGAGGACAAAAATAATCATGCTTCAGATCCACAGATAAGAGTATTGTTGAGAAAAAAATTGATACGTACCAAGGGCCTAGAGGCCGAACTGCTCGCGAAGGACGTGAAGTTCCTCTCGAAGACCATCATTCTCTGCCTCAGATGCTACAACTCATCGTCGTTCTAGGATAGCTTAGCGTCCCTGGCATCTAGCCGCTCTCCTATTTCGAGAGTTGCATCCTGGGCGGATACCCGAGTTAATATGCACACCAAGGTATGCAAACCTTTTTTGCGGGAAATCTGACCATTGCCTTCTGGTTGTGATGCTGGATTGATTTTAACCGCCCGACTATGGCCACCGACCATCGCCAACTGGGAGCACGCCTAGGTGGTGGCGGCACTGGCTCTACCGTGGCAGAAGGAGCAGAGCGCTCTTCCCCCGGCACGGTAGGATCTGCTACGACCGCCCTAGCGGTCATCGGCGAGCCCTCGGACCTTCTCGCTGAAGAAGGTTGGGACCCCACCATGCCTGACACGCCCTAAAGTGACCCTGGCGGTGCCGTATAGACCACAATAGTCACCTCGATTGGGCTCGAATTAGGCAAAGATGTTCCTTCGACCCTGTAAAGCAAAAGATATGATGGTGATTACGAAGAGACATTCAGGAAGATCGACTACATCGACAAAATGTCCTCACCACTCTGACCGCCGGACACCACCTTCCTCATCCATGAGCTGGGTCCCGCATAGGAAGCAAAGACGGTCCGTAGAGCGGAGCGCCGTGGTGACAAGGGCAGAGTGGATGTCGAGGATGATGACACCGCTGCCTCAGCCGCCCTAGGTGCTTTCTCAGAAGTGTCCGAGTCAGTTCCTGGATATGAAGGGATCTTCGGAGGCCCCTAAGCCTGCCTCTGGGTCGCCTCTGACTCGGCAGCACTCTGAGTCGCATGATAGTTCGGTGGAGTCACCGCCCACTTCTTCGCCTTCTTCGCCAAGGAGGAGCAAACCTCCTTCCTCTTCCTCTTTTGGCCGGGTGCATTGCCGTCCGACCCAGCGTGCTTCTTCCCAACAGGGTAGGGGTGCTCTAGCAATGGAGCAAGAGAGATGAAGGCGACCTAACTCTACACAAGATCACGTTCAATGGCTAATGAAGATGCTTCGCGTCCTGACCACTACCTCCTCCAATGTCATACCCTCACTTGACTCCCTGGTCGCATCATCGAGTCCTGTAAACTCGTACCCTAGGTGGAGCCACTGCTTTAGTGGCGCTACTCGACGAAGCAAGAAGTTGAGCACAACATGGAAGCCCGAGAGACCCCTCTCTTGATGATGATTGACCAAAGTCACCAACTCGTTAATGTAACACCCCAAATTTTCAAAGGACAAAAAATATCATTTAATTTATTTTCATGAAATTGTTTACTTTGGAAATACCTTTAAAGCCCTCCTTAGTCTTTTTGAACTAGAACCTAGATGAAATGACCAAACCAGAGGCTAGAAAATTTTGTATATGATCCCAAGGCCAAGATATATTTTTGAGAATTTTTACAAATTTTTATCAACCTTGGAAGTAGCCATATTATTTTAATTCATTTTCTGTAATTATTTTTATTCAGAAAAACATTTAAACAGTAACGGGCCATCCCCCTCCCTTTCTCTCTCTCCCTGCCGGCCCAGCCCGTTATCCCCGCGTGCCTTGGACTGACACCCGGGCCCCATTCATCAGAGACCCCCTCTCTCCGCGCCCGCGCACCTGACGCCTCGACCCCACCTGTCGGTCACGTCCCGTTGCCTCGCTCTCGCCCCTCGCCCATTGGCCGGTGGCCCCCGCCTGTCAGGACCGTCGTCCACTTCGCGCCATCACCCCCAAACTTCACCGGCCGAATCAATGCTTCCTCATTCCGCTCGTCGTCGTCCCCCTCCCCTCCATTTATCACCGGCATTGAATCCCCCGCAGCGCGCCGACCGTTTCCCCTCTTAATTCCACGTGTAATCGCCCCTCAGTCACTCGCATGCAAGGAAACTACCTCGTCGATGTTTACCCTCGGCCTCCCCTGATTGCGCCCTCCCTGCCCCCGCCGGTACCCCTATTTAAACCCCCGACCACCACCGCGCTCAACCCCCACGTTAATTCGCTACGAGAACCAATAGAACGCTCACAATTCGGTTTTTAGCGCCACACCACCACCCGCACTACAATCACCGCTCACCATCGCCGGAGTCCCTCTCCGTCCTCACCGACCACACCTCCATGACTGCCAGATCCTCCTCGACCTCGGCCAACGCTCCGTCGATTATGAACCCCGCCGGAACGTCACCGCTGACGAGGACCCGAACGACTTCACCGCCTCCCCTCGTTGCCGGCCACGCCCCATTGACCTCAGACCACCGCAAGGGTACCCTCGTGTTCCCCGTAGTTCCCTCTTTACATTTTTAGCCTTAGTTAGGCAGGGTAACCCTCGCCGTCGCTGGAATCGCTCGCCGTCGTGTCGCCGAAGTCGAGGAAGACGTGTACTTTACCCCTCCCGACCCGTGCCGTGTCGGATTTAATCACGGTCGTGCGATCATGATCGGATGACGCCGGTATTATCATGTGCGCGATTTAATCCGCACCGTCGGATCTGATCGAAGTGGTACATTTTAATCCCGTGCGTCCGTTAGTTTTTAAATCCCGCATCGCATCTGGTCCGTCCATAGCGTACCGGTTCAGCGTTTTAATCTCAGCCATCCACGATATTTTAACTCCCCTGCCTCGCCCGTAGCCGCCCGATCACGATCCAACGGTGGATCTTGATCTGGCGCACCCGCACAGTGTGCGGTGGACTCGGCTCACCGTGGACCGACGCTTGTATTTGGATTTAATTTACTTTCCATAAATTATTTTAAACTTCCAAAATTCATATCTTGCGCATTTGAACTCCAAAAATTACCATTTCAATTCCAGAAAATTTATAATTATATCCTCTACATGTTAATACAGTAAAAACGATATGTTTACTTTGGACATTTCATGTTTATTTAATAAAGTATCCAAATGCCCTTTTAGGAAAATTTCAAATTTAATTATTTAGATTTCAGCGAAATTTATCTTTATTCTTTTTCTGTTAATAGAATGGAACCACTAAGTTTTCTCTGAACCACTTATTTAGAATTGGTTAGAAAACTTAAAATAAAATTGTTCACACTCTTATCCCTTTTATTAAAGAACAATGTCTCATTATAGTTCATTTTCAATTATTCATAAAATGAATTTCAGAAACTTAACAACTTGGTTTTCTTTAAATCGACTCAATCAAACCCTATATGCTTGTTGTGTGGTTTTAGATTGTTTAATTGAATGTTGTATTTATTTTATTTTATTTATATTGGGTAGACTACGACGTCGCCGAAGAGCCGGAATACTTCCCGGAAGTTCCTCCTTCCCCTTTCGCTGAACAACGCAAGTCACCAAACCAATCTTTTGAGCATGTTGAACCCATGTTTTATTAAACTATCGCTAAAACACAGAGGATGTACATGCATTATTCAAATGGAACCCTTACAATATATCTATTAGGATCCCCCGACCTTGATGTGCAACCCAAGCCATGCTATCTAGCCTAAACTCCTTGTCACCATATGATTAGTACTATTAGCTAGTGTCCAATGTATCGACACGATTGCTATAGGATTAAAAATGAGTCGTAGTAACTTGGTTCTACTATATGATCCCCATTATTCTCATCTCTGGAATGCTGTTGGTGATAGAGTTTTGGTTGTGAGTGTATGCATGTTGGGTTCCGGGTGCAAGCTAGGGCATTGGTCGGTAGCACCCGGGGCACTATAAGGACCGGTCTGCGGGATCTATTGCAATACACTTCCGTACTAACCACAAGTCTAATGGGTAAGTCCTAACTAAGGTATGGAGTGTTCCAAACCGAGGCCACCACTTGGAGATGGGTCAAGAAGCACCTGCGGGTGGCTTGTACCGACGTGGCGCAAAAGAGGGTGCGACGTTAGCCGGGATGCGGCCCGGCGCACCGACGAAACCTAGAGCGGGTGGTTATCGCTTGGAGCATTTCATGCTGAGGTTTTGGCACGAGTTCCCGTGGTATGGGTCATATCGTTACACCTTGGTGTTTGGGATGAGTGCGTGCCTTGTGGTTGCATGACATCCCACAGTTAGTTTACTCTTGAAATGAATGTGCATGATGGTTTGACATGTAAGGACTGTTGTGCGAGGAGGGAAAACGTACTCCTCGAGTTAGATGGTATTATTGATGTTCATGTTTATTATTCCGCATGATAAAATTTGACTACACTAAATGAAATAACTGAAAATGTACTTTTCCGCACTTTTAGCCATTATCCTTTCTTTGTTATTATCTTGCATTATTACTTGCATTTGCGGTGGCTTGTTGAGTACTCTTTGTACTCATACCCATTGGACACACCATTCAGAGGATGCCTACTACGAGGATGGTCTGGAGTAGCGACCCAGTCAAGAAGAAGATCCTGAAGAGGGCGTTCGTCATGCTTTTTATTATTTATTTTATTTTACTCTTATGTAATAATATGGTCTGCGTACCATGAATGCTTGTCGTATGTACGTTGTCGCATGATGAACCTCTTGTATTGTTGTTTTTCTTTGGAAATTCAATAATGTTCCGATTCGATAAATCGGGGCGCCACAAGATGGTATCAGAGTCGACTTGACTGTAGGAAGCCAAACAGACCAGCCTAGCCAATAGCTGCATGTTGGGGGAGATAATCCCTGGAGCCGAAGGGGTGGACCCTCGGCCGGAGGGCCCAAGCCTAATGACGGAGGCCACCTTCCGGAGGCAAGAGACCGGGGGCCACTTTCCGGAGGAGCGAGTCCGGAGGCCACCCTCCGGCGGGAGGAGGCCGGAGGTCGCCCCTCGGCGCAAGACGCCGGAGCCCGTCTTCCGGAGGCTGGAGGCCCGAGGCCCTCGGCCGATCCGGGGGGATGGACCCGAGGAGAGTTGTGGCGGGAAAAGGACTGGACCATCGTACGAAAGGACGGGATCGCGATCCTCTGAGCCGTGTCGGGCGGCGCAGGAAGCGTCCGACACGGTTGATACGCTGTCAGAGTCGAATCTTCTTGTCTGTACTATGTATCGCCCGTTTTGTCTGTACTACCGGTCAGGGTTGGTCGGGTAGCCGTTGGCGGTCCGGAGGCGCTTAGTCCTCTGGACGGGGCGCCTTATAAATACCCCTCACTACAGTTGTAACAGGCAGGCTCAACAAGGCATTGAATACGCTATTCCCATTTCTTCCATTTCTCCTAGAAAACCTGCTGGTTCGATCCGTCGTCCCAACAGTTGGCGCCGTCCGTGGGGATCCTAGTCCGAAAAGCTAGCGTCCTCTACACCTATCCACCCAAGCATGTCGAGCCGGAAAGGAGCGAGCACGGCCCCCCTACGCAGATCGACTCGAACCGCTGGGGGTGAGCCCGCCCCGGCCGTCGACCCCAATCCTCCAGCTCCCACCACCACGACCGTCAGAGCGGCGCCCCTAGCGGACCCCGCCCAGCTGCAAGAAGAGACGCCCGGAGCCCGGGGCATCGATGGCCTGCCCGAGCCGACCTCCGCCAACCTGGCCGGGTCGCCGGGTGGGCCACCGGAGCAGCGTCTCCCGGGCGGACCTCCAGTAGTAGTGTCCCTTCATACAGACTACGTCCGCTCGCGGGACCCCGACACAACTTCCGGGGGAAGCGGGAGCCAAGCCGATGCCCTGGCCGCCGAGAACGCTAGGCTAAAGGCGGAACTGGCTTTGTGGCGTCAGGAAGCGTCGCTTCGGCCCCCGGCCCCTCCGGCACCCTTCCGCGCCGCGAGAGCTGCGGTCACGGACTTGAGCGACGACGAGAATCCCCCGGAGGAGGAAAACGCATCATACGACGAGGACTCTCCCCTGCACCCGGACCTCCAGAGGGTGCGCTTCGGCTCGAACTTTCGCGCCGCCAAGCTCCCTAAGTACTCCGGGGACTCCGACCCCGGCGAGTTCTCTCGCTCCTACGCTCTGGCGATAGAAGCGTCTGGGGGAAGCCGGGATGCCATGGCCAAATGCTTCCCTCTGGCGCTCGAGGGGATTGCCCTTCGGTGGTTCTGGTCCCTCCGGCCAGGGACCATCCACTCGTGGGAGCAGCTGAAAAAGAAGTTCGTCAACAACTTCCAGGGGACCTTCGTGGCCCCTATGTCTACCGGGAGCCTTTTCCAAGTGAAGCAGCAACCCGGAGAAACCTTGCGGCAATACTCCCAACGCTTTGCGCACACCAAAGCCCAGATCAAGGGACTTTCGGCTTCCTCAGTCATCGACGCGGCCCGGGAAGGCGTCACCCACCCAGGTCTCCTTGATAAGCTCCACCGGAAGCCCATCTCTTCGGTGACACAGCTCATGACGTACTTCGAAGAGTACGCCCGGTCCGAAGAAGGCCAGATACGCCGACAGGCGATGGTAGTCCCTGTACGGGCTCCGAGCGTCCGGGCGTACGAAGCACCTCCGGAACCCAGCCGGGGCCCGCGTCGCGCCCCCGACTTCTGGCGCCTGGAGCCCGCTCGCCCGGACCTTGTTCATCAAGACTCACGGCGGAACCGAAAGCACTTTCGGGGGGAAGTCCTTAGCATCACCCCTCAAGCGCCCGCCAAGCACCTGCACACGCCCGGCGGAAGTCGCCAGGCCGGGCCCAAGCCTCCACCCCGAGCGCCTCCCAGGGGAACCTTTTACTGCAGCGTCCACGGAGAGAACCGGAGCCACGACTCCGACTCCTGCCGAACCATCCTCGCTCCTCGCAGTGACTACCTCGAGCGCCAGTCCGGTCGCGGTTCCTCCGACCGAGGGCATCCTACCCCTCGGCCAGACCCGGTCCAAATAGTCGGGCGACTGGAAGAGCCGGAGGCCGTGACCCCGGTCGCGGAATTCGGCGGAGTCCCGGCCCCCAAGCTCGAAGCCGCTCCGGACCGTGGCAAGCGCGTGGTCCTTCCTATATCCGGAGGAGGAGCCCTCGGAGCGCTGTCCAAGCAGCAGCGTCGGGATTATGTTCGGGAAGTTGGGCACATCGGCACGTCCGGCCCCTCGATCCTACCAGAATGGTCTCATGTCCCCATCAGCTTCACCGCCGAAGACGCCGCCGGAGTCAAATTTCCTCACGCCGACCCCCTCGTCATTTCGGCGGACATCGCCGGAGCCGAGGTGCGTCGCATCTTAGTCGACGGGGGAAGTTCCGCTGACATCATCTTCGTGCAGGCCTTTGATCAACTGTGCTTATCGCGCAAGCACCTGCTGCCAGCTTCGCGACCGCTCCAAGGCTTCGCGGGCCCTCCGCTCGATGCTCTGGGCCAGGTCTTGTTGGAGGTGGCATTCGGCACCACGCCCCTCCAGCGTCGCGAAGAAATCCTGTTCGACATCGTCGACGCTCCGTACGCCTACAACGCCATCTTCGGACGAGGGATGCTCAATCGCTTCAGCGCCATCGCTCACCACAACTACCTCTGCCTCAAGATGCCGACTCCCGGAGGAGTGTTGTCCGTCCTGGGCGACCAAGCCGCAGCCCGCCGGGTCGAGTACGGGCACGCGGCGCCACTGGAGCCACGGCAGGTCCACAGCGTCCGCGAAGGTGCCGACGACGCCAGCCTCCCGGTGGAGGCCGGTCCTGCGCAGAAAGGGCGCCCCGCCAAACCCCTCCCAGAAGGAGAAGTTATCACCAAGACCCTGACTCAAGGAGGCAAAGAGTACCCGATTAAATTCGGAGGGGGCCTGGAGCCCGAAATATCAGCACAGCTCGAGGCCATCATTTGTGGCAACCTCGACATCTTCGCATGGTCGGACGAGGACATTCCTGGCGTCGACCGTTCCATCATCGAGCATTCCCTGGCCATTGATCCGAAGGCACGACCAGTCCGCCAGGGGCTTCGGAGGCTATCCGCCGAATGGGCCGAGCTCGCAGAGGCAGAGACCGACAAGCTGCTCCGCGCCGGGGTCATCCGGGAAGTGAGTCATACCGATTGGTTATCCAACCCTGTGTTTGTCCAGAAGAAAACATCTGGCAAATGGCGCATGTGTATCGACTTTACTTCTTTGAATAAAGCTTGCCCCCGTGACCCCTACCCCCTGCCTCGCATCGATCAGCTCGTCGATTCCACAGCCGGAGCCGAACTCCTCAGCTTCCTCGACGCATATTCCGGCTATCACCAGATCTGGCTCAAGCCCGAAGACCAAGTAAAAACCAGTTTTGTAACCCCAGCCGGAGTGTTCTGTTACCTCCGGATGCCCTTCGGCCTTCGTAATGCCGGAGCCACCTTTTCAAGACTAATCTCAAAGGCCCTCGGTCATCAGCTAGGGCGAAATGTGGAAGCCTATATGGACGACATCGTCATCAAAACCGCCTCCGCCAGCCACCATGGGTCCGATATAGCTGAAACCTTCGACAGCCTCCGACAGTGTGGAATCCAGCTTAATCCTGACAAGTGCGTCTTCGGAGCACACGCAGGGAAGCTGCTTGGGTACCTCGTTTCCAGCCGCGGCATCGAAGCTAGTCCAACGCAAGTTCAGGCACTGCAGAACATGGCGCCACCCCAGAACCTAAAGCAGGCGCAGAAGCTGGCCGGGCGGTTGGCCGCCCTTGGGCGTTTTCTCGCCAAATCAGCAGAGCGAAGTTTGCCCATCTTCAGGGTGCTCCGGGGTTCTAAGCATTTCGAATGGACCCCCGAGTGCCAGGATTGTTTCGAGCAAATAAAGGACTATCTCTCCGGCCTCGTGGCCCTCGCCACACCCCGGGCCGGCAGCCCTTTGTTGGTTTATCTCGCCGCCTCTGGCACCGCCGCAAGCGCGGCCTTGGTTCAAGAGGAAGAGTCCGGTGGGAAGCTACTCCAGCATCCCGTCTACTTCGTTTCCGAGGTTCTCACCGACGCCAAGGCCAGGTACTCCGAGCTAGAGAAGGTGGCTTATGCCCTCGTCATGGCCTCGGCCGCCGTCTTCCCGGCCTCGGCGAGCTCCTCGGCGGCTTTCCTCGCTCCGCGCGTTGAGGCCCGCCTCGACCTCCTCCAAGTGAGTCACCCGGGCTTCGAGGGCCTCGACCTTGCTTCCCGCCTCTGAGGCCTGAGCTTGGAGTCGGGACACCTCTCCTTCAAGCCGCTCCGCTTCCGAGGCCCGGGACCGGAGTACCTCCGCTTCGGCGGCTCGGGTTCGGAGGGCGCCGACCTCCGCTTCCAGCTCATCGACGCGGGCCCTGAGGGAGTCCGCCTCCGCCGCTCGGGCCTCCAGCACCGCGACCCTCGACGCTTGGGATCCGAGGGCCTCGGCCTCCGACGAGCACTCGCGGGCCAACCTCTCCGCGGTAGCCACCCGAGACGCAAGCTCCGCGGCGTATGCCTCGTGATGTTGGCGCTCGGAAAGCAGGGCAGACAGTTGCCCCTGCGCCAATGCCACAACCTGCGCGCAAGAAGATGGTCAGAAGAGCCGCCAAGGGAGAGTTGAGTACGTTCGAAGAAAATACCTGGCCCGCTGCCGTCTCGATGGCCCTTCCGAGGTCCAGGCCATCCGATAGCCCCAGCTCGCCTATCACCGGAGCCTCGCGCAGCCGCAGGTAATAGTCGTGGACCGGGGCCACCTTGGAAGCAAAATCCTCACCGTCCGCCAGGAAGGGGCGCAGAAGCAGCACGGAGCCTTGCGCGGCTCGTCGATCGGCGGGGGGTCGAGGTCGGACCTCGACGTCCCCGGCGGGCTCCCAAGGGACCCTTTCGGCGCTCCTGGACTCCGCCTCGTCCTGCGGGCTCGGGGCTCCTCTCGCGGCGACGGGGGCTCCGGACCTCGCGTCCGGGGCGTCTGCCGGGTAGCGACCAGCCGGCTCCGCGCCTCCGACCGAAGCACCTGCGCGAGCGAGCAAGGGTTAAATATAGAAAGGCCCCCCCTGCGCACGTAGGAGCATGGCGAAGTCGATATACCTACGCCCGCCGCGTTGCCAGGGCAATCCGGAGGCCGGAGATGGTCCGACGGGCTTGGGCGAAAGAAGAGATTGTCGATGGAGTTTGGCGGAGAGCTTGCCGCCGCTGCGGCCAGTTCTGCTTCCTTGTCGGCGCTCCTCTCGACGGCGCCAAGCGGGTCCGCTAGGGGCTCGCGGTCCAGGCTATCCGCGGCCCTGCTTTCAGCGGCCCTGCTCTCGAGGGAGCCCGCAGAGCCCCCCGCCGAGATGGGTATGGGGGAGGAAGCGGTCCCCGGGCGGAGCGTCGCTTCGGCGGTGCGCGCCCTTGTCCGGCCCCCGAAGCGGAGGGCTCCGTTGGACTCGGGCGAGGGGGAGCATTTTCGTTTCTTCCGACGACGGGCCGGACGGGCGAAGCCGGAGCTGGAATCTCCGGAGGGTCTCCTGACTCCGACTGGGCCCCCTCGCTGGAGCCCCCTCCCTCTGAATGGGAGGCCGAGGAAGGTCCCGGGGACACGCGCTTCGGCCTCTTCACTATCTTCTTCTTCTTTGGGCGGCCCGGAGAAAGGCCGCCGTCGGCGTCGCTCGCCTTCCTCTTCGAGACGTCCCTGAGGACCTCGCCCTCCGGCAGAGGGGGGGGCGCGAGCGCGAGCACCCCCCATACCCTGTTGAAGCGTTCCCAGGAGCCCACCAGCTCCAGCCGGCGGGTCCGTTCGGCGGCAGTGGGGACCCCAAGAATCCTCTCCGCCAGGCGGGTGACCTCTTCGGGCGTCCGGGCGACGAGCGAACCTGCATCTCTTCGTCAGGTCCAGGGTACCCCTCGAGCACGCAAAAACAGAGACGAAAGCAACCGGGAGCTGGTACTTACCGAGCCGACGGGAGAGCTCCGCTGGCGTCGACTCGTCCCGACTACTCCGGAGCGAGGCGGGCCACTCCTCCTTCAGCGGAGAGATCTCCAGAGCCACAAATTCCTCCGCCAAATCCCGCATGCTCATCCGGCGGGCGACGATCTGCAGAAGTTGTATCCTCGCGGAGATCGTCCCCGCGTTGGCTTCGACGCGCGCCTCTCTCCGGAACCAGATGTGGCGCGGTATCCCAGCTAGGCCGGAGGCGAGCCCTACGCGAACGTAGAACCACCGGTTCACCCACTTCGAATACCACCTCTCGTTGGTGGCCTTCGCCGGGAAGGAGTCCGCGTACCTCCTCCGGAGCTCGAAGTTGATGCTCCCGAAAGCCAGTACTCGGCCCTCTTTCTTCTTCGGCTGGCAGAGGGCTTCGTGCATCTCCGCGAAGACCTCCGCTCTCCCCTCGCAGCCTTCGGCGCGCATGGCCCACTCAAAGATGGCGAGCCGCGCCACGGCGTTGGGAGACAGTTGCGGGAGTTCCAGATGAAAGGCGTCTAGAACCCCCGCAAGAAGTTCCGAGGCGGGAAACCCTAGGCCCGCGTCGAAAAAGGCTTCAAAAACAACGACCTCGTCTTCCCGCGGCTGCGGGGCCGTCTCTCGGCCCGGCTTCCTCGCCGGCGTCTCTGGACCGAGACGGCTCCTGGTCGCTTGCTCGATCGAGGTCTCAGTGCTTGCAGACGCCCCGAGCTCCAGGGTCTGCTCCCGGAATCGCTCGGAGGCGAGGCGGAGATCGCGTGCGACGCGCACCTCCGACGTGTCGGTCGCCGCCGCCGCCGCTGCCGCCGCCATCTGGCGTTGCAGGAAACGCGGGTCCATCGCCATTCCAGGGGCGGCGCTTCTCGCCATTCTTGGAGGGCAGGAAGAGGAGTGCAGAGCTCAGGGAGCGGGCTGAAAGGCGGTTCAAGTGGTGAAAGTTGGTGCGTGCAGGTGAATGAAGAGGAGGCCGCGAGGGGCGGTTATATATCCTGTCGCGGAACCAACGGTTCGCCTCCCGAATCGGTTAACGTGTGAACACGGCAGATCGCGCGGCACCGCATTTAAGGCTGGCTGGCGCCTCGGGGCGCGGTGGCGGCCCCCTGGCGGCCCGCCTCCTCGATGCCATCAGCGCGTGCATTTATTGCTTCTGACGGCGCCGGTCCGGCCCCTCGGAGTCGGGGCCCTCCGGGTCAAGACGCACCGGTCCCCTGTCGGCACGGTCAACTCCCTTCGGCGTATTGGGAAAGGGAGTCTCGAGGCGGACCTCAACCCTCCGGCCCCCTGACTCCTTACTCCGGCGCCTCCCAGCACCCCGGCGGATACGGTGCCTTAAAACGAGGTACGCGCCCGCGAAGATCATCGGGATTATCTTGTGCGCTTCCACCCCCTCTTATTGCAGGATTACGAGCGGGAAGAAGCGAGGGGCTACTGTTGGGGGAGATAATCCCTGGAGCCGAAGGGGTGGACCCTCGGCCGGAGGGGTGGACCCTCGGCCGGAGGGCCCAAGCCTAATGACAGAGGCCACCTTCCGGAGGCAAGAGACCGGGGGCCACTTTCCGGAGGAGCGAGTCCGGAGGCCACCCTCCGGTGGGAGGAGGCCGGAGGTCGCCCCTCGGCGCAAGACGCCGGAGCCCGTCTTCCGGAGGCTGGAGGCCCGAGGCCCTCGGCCAATCCGGGGGGATGGACCCGAGGAGAGTTGTGGCGGGAAAAGGACTGGACCATCGTACGAAAGGATGGGATCGCGATCCTCTGAGCCGTGTCGGGCGGCGCAGGAAGCGTCCGACACGGTTGATACGCTGTCAGAGTCGAATCTTCTTGTCTGTACTATGTATCGCCCGTTTTGTCTGTACTACCAGTCAGGGTTGGTTGGGTAGCCGTTGGCGGTCCGGAGGCGCTTAGTCCTCTGGACGGGGCGCCTTATAAATACCCCTCACTATAGTTGTAACAGGCAGGCTCAACAAGGCATTGAATACGCTATTCCCATTTCTTCCATTTCTCCTAGAAAACCTGCTGGTTCGATCCGTCGTCCCAACACTGCACAAAATTTATTTCTCGAAAACCTACATTATAAACTTTGTTCCTCCCCTCACTTTTCTTCAACTTGTTGTTTTTGTAGATGCCGGTCTACCAAGTTCACAGCTTCTGCCGCCAATTTGAGGGCTTCGTCAGGGAGCTCCGCATGATGGTCACCTTCCTTGGGTTCCTCTTTCAGCCCGAGTTCCATGGGGTGTACATGGAAGAGTTCGCGTAGACATGTTACGTCTCCCTCACCATCCATGGTTCCGGCGAGCACCTGTCGTTCTTCACGGCGGCACTTGGGGGCCCAACCTTCGACATCGCGTTCCAACGCGTCGCCCTCTAACCACTCATGGAGCTGAGGATGATCTATGACGATCGTCTTCAGAACTCGTCCTTTCGGCTGGTGCCTAAGCGCACTCCCGGCACCCACCGTAGTATCTACATCGGAGTTCACTCCAATCGTGATCCGGTCATGGCCCGGCAGCCGCGTCTTCTTCAGGCCACTGACAATCTCCATACCGAGGCCATGCTCAACGCCGATGAGCACCATGAGGCGGTTGAGTTCCTTCGTGAGGAGACGAAGAACTTGATCCAACAGAACGGCGAGCTACAGCGCAAGATTATGCAGCTGCAGAAGGACATTGCAGAGATGGTTCCCTTCATCCCGTGGAAGAGGAAGCCCATCTGCGAGCCTGCCCCTCACCCCAAGAGGATCCGGCCCCACCCCTCGACCGCCGGACCATCCACCACCAGCGCCCCTACACCGCGCCCCGGCCTCGTCTCCGACCCGATCATCGAGAATTTTCTCGAGCCCACCGTCCCTCAGGACCCGCGTGCTCGTGGTTCTGAGAGTACGAAGACCGCCTCTGATGGCGATTAGGCGATAGCTACTGTTGTCTAAAATTTTAATAATGTTGTGGTACCACCTACAACGAGTTGGGTTGTAAGTGTATTAAAATAAGAGCTTAATGTAATGAACTTTTTATACCACTGGAAATATATATATATGGGCCTCGACGGGCCATTCTTAAAATGTTGTCTCATCATCTTTATATCTTGGCTAACACCTTATGTTCATAAGATGGCTGACAACCAGAACACCGTCTCCAACAATGGAAATGGAGGAAGCAACGGCTCGCCCGAAAATGTTGTGCCCAACTGGGGCGCAATGGGCCAACGACAGACTGGGCCACCATCCGCCAACCACCCTACCTTGGTGGAAATGATGGCGAACCAAAACCAGTTAATCACTGCCCTCCTCACCCATATGTAGCACCAACAGGCACAGTTGGACCGCCTGCAAAATGCGGAGCCCGCCCCTCATGCACCAGCACCCGTGCCTGCACCCCAACTCTCGGAGTTCCTGCACATGCGCCCACCGATCTTCTCCAGCACCACCAACCCCATGGAGGCCGGAGATTGGCTCCGCACCATTGGGAAGAAGTTGGACCTCCTCCCCTGCACCGACCGGGAGAGAGTGGCGTTCGCCACTCATCAACTCCAGGGTCCCGCCGTGGAGTGGTGGGACAACTACCGTGAGTCCCAGCCAGAGGACCACGTGGTGACTTGTGCGGAGTTCACCATCACCTTTCGCGTCGCCCACGTCCCCGCCAGAGTCATCGTGGTGAAACAGCAGGAGTTCCGCGAACTGCAACAGGGCAGCCGGACTATCATGGAGTACCTCCATGAGTTCAACCGTCTGGCACGCTACGCGCTAGAAGATGTGCGGACCGACGCCCTCCACCGGGATAAGTTCCTCCGGGGACTTAAGGATGAGCTGTCCTTCCAGCTCGTCGCCACCGACTACGCCGACTTTCAACGGTTGGTGAATAAAGCGCTCATCCAAGAGACTGAGCAAAACAAGTTTGACCTCAAGAAGAGGAAAATGATCGCCTTCAAGCATCAGCAGGCGAATTCCCAGAGGCCCCGCTTTGTCCCTCCACCACCAGCGCCCGCATACCATCCTCGGCCCGCCTACAGGACACCTCACGCCGCTGGTGGATCCAACGCCGGGCATCCCCGCCCTGCTCCACCAGCTCCGGCCGCTCAGCCGACGCCCGCCAACAAGGCCCCGATCTTGAGGGATCGCCAAGGGAAGCCGGTCGTCTGCTTCAACTACCGGAAGGAAGGGCACTACTCGCACCAATGTCCTCACCCCAAGAAGCCCCAAGGCGCAGCACCCAACCAGGCGATTCGTGCCCACGTCAACCACATCAGCGCGGAGGAAGCTCAGGAGGCTCCCGAAGTCGTGCTCGGTACATTTACCGCAAATTACTTACCAGCTACAATACTATTTTACTCCGGAGCAACACACTCTTTCATCTCGGAAGATTTTGTGAAAACCAAAGAGTGCTCCCTCTACCAACCCCCATGATGATTGCCACTCCAGGCAATAAGACCTTAGCCCACTTATAAAGCCCTAAGGTTAAGATAGAGATTCAAGGAATATTATTCCGAGCCGAGCTAGTCCTCATTAAGTGTACCAGACTCGACCTCATCCTAGGAATGGACTGGCTAATGAAACACAAGGGAGTGATCGATTACACCAGCAAGTCCGTAACGGTGACCAACCTCGAAGGCGAAACCGTCACTTTTCGGAAGACCAGACGCAAACCACTTGAGGCATCGCTTCACTCTCTAGCCCTTGAAGAAGTACCCATAGTCAAGGAGTTCACGGACGTCTTCCCAGAGGACATGCCAGGGATGCCTCCCAAGCAGGACATCGAATTCAGAATCGAACTTGTCCCCGGGACTACTCCAATCTCCAAGCGCCCATACCGTATGGCCGCTAATGAACTAGCCGAAGTCAAGAGCAACATCAAAGACCTGGAACAGAAAGGGTACATCCGACCGAGTACCTCACCCTGGGGTGCACCGGTCATCTTCGCTATGAAGAAGGACAAGACCAAGAGGATGTGCGTGGACTATAGAGCCTTAAACGACGTAACCATCAAGAACAAGTACCCATTGCCTCGGATCGACGATCTGTTCGATCAACTGAAAGGATCCTCGGTGTTTTCCAAGATTGACCTCAGGTCAGGTTATCACCAATTGAGGATTAGAGAAGAGGACATCCCCAAGACTGCCTTCACCTCCCGCTATGGACTCTACGAGTATACTGTGATGTCGTTCGGACTCACGAATGCCCCAGCCTTTTTCATGAACATGATGAACAATGTATTCATGGAGTTCTTGGATAAGTTCATCGTGGTATTCATCGACGATATCCTCATTTACTCCAAGACCAAGGAAGAACACGAGACCCACCTCCGTCTGACCCTCGGAAAGCTAAGGGAACAGCAACTATACGCCAAATACAGCAAGTGCGAGTTTTGGTCGTCTGAAGTGAAGTTCCTCGGCCATGTCATATCCGCCGGAGGAATAGCTATGGACCTGACCACCGTGGAAGCAGTAACCAACTGGTTGCAGCCCACAAGCAAGACCGAGATCCGGAGTTTTCTCGGATTGGCCGGATACTACCGCCGGTTCATCGAGAACTTCTCGAAGATAGCCAAGCCTATGACCCGGCTATTGCAGAAGGAGGTAAAATTTGAATGGACCCCAGATTGTGAAGAAAGCTTTCAAACCATCAAGAAGAAGCTCGTGTCAGCCCCTATATTGACCCTGCCAGACACCTGGAAACACTTCCACGTCTACTGTGATGCCTCTCGCCAAGGATTGGGGTGTGTCTTAATGCAAGATGGGAAGGTGATATCTTACGCCTCCCGACAGCTGAGACCGCATGAGCTGAACTACCCAACCCACGACATGGAATTAGCAGCCGTGGATCATGCCTTGAAGATATGGAGACATTACCTTGTGGGAAATCAGTGCGAGGTCTTCACCGACCACAAGAGCCTCAAGTATATATTCACCCAACCGGACCTGAACCTCAGGCAGAGGAGATGGTTGGAACTGATCAAAGATTATGACTTGGGCATCCATTACCATCCAGGCAAGGCCAATGTGGTGGCAGACACCCTTAGTCGGAAAGGGTACTGCAATGCCATCATGATACAGAACCAGGCCCCTTTGCTATACAAGGACATGGAAAGGCTGAATTTAGGGATCACCACCCGAGCGTACCTCACTGCTTTGGAGTCTAGACTTGTATTGATTGACCAGATCCGAGAAAAGCAGAAGGAAGACTCGGACATCTTAGAGATCCAGCAGAACATGCAGAAGGGTAAAGCCCCTAGATTCTCCGAGGATGAGCATGGTACCATCTGGTTCAGAAACCGGATATGCGTACCCGACAAGCCTGAGCTGAAAACTCTCATCCTTCAAGAAGCCCATGATACTCTATACTCCATACATCCCGAGAGTACAAAGATGTATCAAGACATAAAGGAGAAATATTGGTGGGTCAGCATGAAGAGGGAAATAGCTGAGTATGTGGCCAAGTGCGACACATGCCGGTGAGTCAAGGCAGAGCATCAAAGACCTACTGGACTATTGCAACCTCTCAAGGTCCCCGAATGGAAGTGGGAAGAGATAGGAATGGACTTCATCACGGGACTGCCCAGGACCCAAGCCGGTCATGATTCTATCTGGGTGATCGTGGATAGACTCACCAAGGTGGCTCACTTCATCCCCGTCAAGACAACTTACACCGTCGCCAAGCTGGCCGAGTTGTACATGACCCAGATTGTGTGCCTGCACGGAGTTCCAAAGAAGATTGTATCTGACCGTGGGAGTCAGTTTACCTCTAAGTTTTGGAAGAACCTTCAAGAGGAACTCGGCACCCGACTGAACTTTAGCACCGCCTATCTTCCACAGACCGATGGTCAAACCGAAAGGGTTAACCAGATATTGGAAGATATGCTTAGAGCTTGCGCTCTAGACTTTGGCGGAATGTGGGACAAGAACTTGCCCTATGCGGAGTTCTCCTACAACAACAGCTATCAAGCCAGCCTGTAGATGTCCCCGTTCGAAGCACTCTACAGGCGTAAATGCAGAACGCCGTTACTTTGGGATCAGAACGGAGAGTTGTAGCTGTTTGGGATAGATATACTAAGAGAAGCTGAAGAGAAGGTAAAGATCATAAGGGACAGATTGAAGATAGCCCAGTCCCGACAGAAAAGCTACGCCGATAACCGACGAAGAGACCTAACCTTTGAGGAGGGTGATTATGTCTATCTCCGAGTCACTCCCCTCCGTGGCACTCAAAGGTTCAACATGAAAGGCAAGCTAGCACCCTGCTTTGTCAGACCTTTTTAGATCCTCCGATGACAAGGAGAAGTGGCATATCAACTAGAACAGCCTCCATCCTTGGCAGGAGTTCATGATGTGTTCCACCTCTCTCAGCTGAAGAAGTGTCTTCGTGTGCCCACCGAACAGGCTGATCTCCAACAACTCTACGTCCAAGAGGATTTGACCTACATCGAGAAACCCATCAAGATCCTGGACACTAAGGAAAGAGTAACCAGGAGCCGTGTGGTTCGCTTCTGCAAGGTTCAGTGGGACAACCACCCCGTTGAAGAAGCCACATGGGAAAAAGAAGACGAGTTGAAAGCCCAATACCCCGAACTATTCGAGTAGCGTTCCAATCTCGAGGACGAGATTCTTTGTAAGGGGGGTAGGTTTGTAACACCCCAAATTTTCAAAGGAATAAAAATATCATTTAATTTATTTTCCTGAAATTGTTTACTTTGGAAATACCTTTAAAGCCCTCCTTAGTCTTTTTGAACTAGAACCTAGATGAAATGACCAAACTAGAGGCTAGAAAATTTTGTATATGATCCCAAGGCCAAGATATATTTTTGAGAATTTTTACAAATTTTTATCAACCTTGGAAGTAGACCAATTATTTTAATTCATTTTCTGTAATTATTTTTATTCGGAAAAACATTTAAACAGTAACGGGCCCTCCCCCTCCCTTTCTCTCTCTCCTGGCCGGCCCAGCCCGTTATCCCCACGCACCTCGGACTGACACCCGGGCCCCATCCATCAGAGACCCCCTCTCTCCGCGCGCGCGCACCCGACGCCTTGGCCCCGACTGTCGGTCCCGTCCCAGTTCCTCGCTCTCACCCCTTGCCCACTGGCCGGTGGCCCCCGCCTGTCAGGACCGTCGTCCACCTCACGCCATCGCCGCCAAACTTCGCCGGCCGAATCAATGCTTCCCCAATCTGCTCGTCGCCGGCCCCCTCCCCTCCATTTATCGCCGGCATTGAATCCCTCGCAACGCGCCGACCGTTTCCCCTCTTAATTCCACGCGTAATCGCCCCTCAGTCGCTCGCATGCAAGGAAACTACCTTGTCGCTGTTTACTCTTGGCCTCCCCCGATTGCACCCTCCCTGCCCCTCTGGTACCCCTATTTAAACCCCCGACCACCGCCACGCTTAACCCCCACGTTAATTCACTACGAGAACGAACAGAACGCTCACAATTTGGTTTTTAGCGCCACACCACCACCTGCACTCTAGTCACTGCTCGCCGTCGTCGGAGTCCCTCTCCGTCCTCGCCGACCACACCTCTGTGACCGCTAGAGCCTCCTCGACCTTCGGCCACCACTCCATCGACGACGAACCCCGCCGGAACGTCACCGCCGACGAGGACCCGAACGACTTCACCGCCTCCCCTCGTCACCGGCTTATGCCCCGTCGACCTCGGACCACCGCAAGGGTACCCTCGTGTTCCCATAGTTCCCTCTTTATGTTTTTAGCCTTAGTTAGGCCGGGTAACCCTCGCCGTCACCAGAATTGCTCGTCGTCATGTCGCCGGAGTCGAGGAAGACGGGTACTTTACCCCTCCCGACCCGTGCCATGTCGGATTTAATCACGGCCGTGCGATCGTGATCGGACGACGCCGGTATTATCACATCCGCGATTTAATCCGCACCGTCGGATCTGATCGAAGTGGTACATTTTAATCGCGTGCGTCCGTTAGTTTTTAAATCCCGCATCGCATCTGGTCCGTCCATCGCGTACCGGTTCAGCGTTTTAATCTCAGCCGTCCACGATATTTTAACTCCCCCGCCTCGCCCGTGGCCGCCCGATCACGATCCAACGGTGGATCTTGATCTGGTGCACGCGCACAGTGCGCGGGTGCACAGTGGACTCGGCTCACCGTGGACCGACACTTGTATTTGGATTTAATTTAATTTCTAGAAATGATTTTAAACTTCTAAAATTCATATCTTGCGCATTTGAACTCCAAAAATTACCATTTCAATTCCAGAAAATTTATAATTATATCCTCTACATGTTAATACAGTAAAAACGATATGTTTACTTTTGACATTTTATGTTTATTTAATAAAGTATCCAAATGCCCTTTTAGGAACATTTCAAATTTAATTATTTAGATTTCAGCGAAATTTATCTTTATTCTTTTTCTGTTAATAGATTGGAACCACAAGTATCCAATGTATCGACACGATTGCTATAGGATTAAAAATGAGTCGTAGTAACTTGGTTATACTATATGATCCACGTTATTCTCATCTCTGGAATGCTGTTTGTGATAGAGTTTTGGTTGTGAGTGTATGCATGGTGGGTTTCGGGTGCAAGCTAGGGCATTGGTAGGTAGCACCCGGGGCACTATAAGGACCGGTCTGTGGGATCCATTGCAATACACTTCCGTACTAACCACAAGTCTAATGGGTAAGTCCTAACTAACGTATGGAGTGTCCAAACCGAGGCCACCACTTGGAGATGGGTCAAGCAGCACCTGCGGGTGGCTTGTACCGACATGGCGCAAAAGGGGGTGCGACGTTAGCCGGGATGCGGCCCGGCGCACCGGCAAAACCTAGAGCGGGTGGTTATCGCTTGGAGCATTTCATGTTGAGGTTTTCGCACGAGATCCCATCGTATGGGTCATCTTGTTACACCTTGGTGTTTGGGATGAGTTCGTGCCTTGTGGGTACAGTAGTACATCTCTGATCAGAGTCATAAATCTTTTCAAAAAGCCGAGCCCACGGTCAAGGGCGGGTTGCGTGACATCCCACCGTTAGTTTACTCTTGAAATGAATGTGCATAATGGTTTGACATGTAAGGACTGTTGTGCGAGGAGGGAAAACGTACTCCTCGAGTTAGATGGTATTATTGATGTTCATGTTTATTATTCCGCATGATAAAATTTGACTACACTAAATGAAATAACTAAAAATGTACTTTTCCGCACTTTTAGCCATTATCCTTCCTTTGTTATTATCTTGCATTATTACTTGCATTTGCGGTGGCTTGTTGAGTACTCTTTGTACTTGTTGGCGCAAAAGATTACGCTAACAGGTTTCTGAAGGTTAGAAACTAACAAACGAAGTGTATGTGAAGTAAACTATTTCAAGCCTCCGAAAGGATAATAGCTTAAAATAGTTCGAAGATGTATATTGAATAACTTGTATTCGGTCTCCATTACAGGGTAAAACGGGGGGTATTTATAGGCCCAAACATTAAGGAAAAGACCCTTTTACCCCTCTATTACAACCGACATAGTGGAAACTATTCGGTACCCTTAATAGGTCTAAGAAGGTAAAATACTAATCTAATGAGAAAGAAGATAAGTCTTCCATCCTAGCTGGTAAAGAAGCTCTCGGAAGAGTCCTAGTTCGAAGATATACTACGAACTAGAGTTCGCCTCCATACTTCGGACTTGATCCACGGTGATTCCGGAGTTTTATGCTGGAAAGCTTTGATTCAATCATCAGCCTTTCCCTTATCACAATAATGACTCTGAGGATGAAATATTTTCCCCCAACAGTAGCCCCTCGAATATGCTTCTCCGCTAGACCTGTGATGTTAGGAGAGTAGTATACGCAAGAGAAATAATCATGCGGGGAGACTAACAATTTTAATCAGCCTTCAAAATATGTGGAGATTCGAAACTTCGAATCAACTTACAAGAAAATTATGTTCGAACTATTTTTTAGAATTATCTTAAAAGTCCAAAAGCTTTTTTAAGCTTAGAAGAAATAGCCATTGGATTTTTCCTCGACGGAAGTTAAGGAAATGCGTTAAGTTCGCTAAGAAATAACGGTTAGGAATGCGAAACGGCAGGACACCAAACGGTAAAAAATCGCGGCGTGGGCTATAAATAAGGGGCCCAAACCCTTCTAGAATACCTTCTCACCACTTTCGTGCAAACAATTCAGCAGACAACCCTAGCCTCCATTCTTTCCTCTCAAGCAATCCACGCGATTTCATGGCGAAGACTAGTTTCAAGGTTCCTTGGGCGGCTTCTGCCTTGGCTCGGCAGCAGGCTGCGGCTGCAGCGGCGGCGGCGACATCGGCGACAGCGACTCCGACAGCAACAGTGGCAGCAATGGCGGCGCCAGGGAGAAATCCCCAACGCGATGATCCTCATGATCTCCTCCTGGCGTCGACGAAGTATGCAGATCAATCCTATCAGTTGGGACCTTCAACCTGCAAGAGGGAATCGCTCGCGGCTGCGATAGAAGGCAAGATCAGTTCAGAGATAGTGATCCGCAAACCTGGAAAAGAAGCTATTCCTTTGCCAAGGCCCGGAGAAGTTGTCGTCTTCGAAGCCTTTTTCGAAGCTAGATTAGGACTTCCGGCTGTCGACTTCCTATCTGAGGTACTGTATTTATTCCATGTCACTCTCCCCCAGCTCTCTCTGAACCCGATAGCATGCCTCTCCATCTTCGAGTGGGCGTTGCGAGCCAAAGGATGTGAAGGCAGAGCGGAAATCTTCGCAGCTTTACATCGAGCTTCGTGCCAGCCCAAGACCTTCGTAGGCCCCGGAGGTGAAAAGATGGTGGTGGCCTTCGGGAGTATTAACTTCCGACTTCGAGACGAGTACGCTCTTCGGTTTCCAGCCAAGGCCATCAATGCCAGGTGGTACACTGATTAGATCCTCCAATCATTTTACGCCGAAGTTGGTGCAGGGAGTCGCCTAGCTGGACCACTCCGGGACATAAACTTCCGGAGGGAAGCTCTTGTCCATCCGGATCCAGGTCAGCTTGAAGCTCGACTTAGCCATCGCCTGAGTATGAGGGATTTGGCAGAAGAGTTCATCGGACTTTAGATCCCTCCTCTGATGGCCAACTGGCCAATCACCTTCGAAGAAGATACGGAAGGTGGCCTTCGAAAGATTTCTTCAAGCTCGATCCCTGCTGGTAACTTCGAAAACAACATTTTTCATATATATTTATTTGAAGAAATAACCAACGTCAACTTATCTTTCAGCCTCTCTAGCTCCTATGACTTCGGAGAAAATCGTGTGCGCTTCGGAGAAAATTCTGGGAGTCCCGACTCCGGCCGAGAAAGAATGGAGGATTAAGTTGGTAGGTACTTGGGAGCGGTCCAACCGAGTATGGGGGCTACTCGAAGTTGTTCCTCCTCCTCTTTTGGATTGGGTGCCTTTGGAACAAGGGCCTAAGAAAAGGAAGGCCGAAGTTGGAGCCTCGACCTCTTCCAAGACTCCATCGAAGAAGGTAGCCCGAAAGCCAAAAATTGCGGCGCCTCCAAGCCCAATAGCTTCGGTCTCCGATTCCTCGGAGGATGAAGGTAGAATGCTTGTTGACTTGATTGACAAGGATGGAGCCCAAACAGATGCAAACATTGGTGATGCTGCGAGCGTGCCAGAGTTTCAAGGCAACCTTGGGCAAGTTGAGACTTCGGTTGCTCAAGAAGACTTATCGCGAGATGAAGCCCCTATGGACGAAGGTGGAGTTGAAGTTGCTATAGAATCAACTTCGATTCCGGGTGAAGCAACAACGGCTGCTCCCGAAGAGGCTCCAACAGTCGAAGATTTAACTGTGAATTGTGACTCCGACGAAGACTTTGGAGTAGCCTTCGACCCGTCAAGCAGTCCGATGCTCACCCGTCGACAAGACTTCGGAGATAAACTTCACATAATTCTTTTGTTCTTTTTTCCTGCGAAATTATACAATGTATAATACTTTTGCTTCAACAGGATCTGCTCCTATGGAAGAGGGGCTTCCCGAAGATACCAATCCTAGGACTTCGGCTACTCCGGAGCCAATTCCAGAAGTCGCTCAAATGGGACCTAGAAAAGGTAAAGGCAAGGTGGACCCCCTCCCTGCTCCGAGCTCAGGATCAACTCTGTCTGAATCGACAGACGGAAGCCAATATATAGAGGGGGGTCAGTCTGTCGAAGTTCCAAAAGATACGGCCCAGCGCTCCGCTCCCTCGCCGAACGAAGACGACCAGAGGGCCTTGTCTATACTCCCTCTTCTAGCTCCTTTCTTGGATCGAAGAACCGGACTTCGGACTTTGCTCGAGCCTTTGGATTGAGCTAGCCACGAAGTCGGGGAGACAGACTTGGTAGCCATCTTGAGCGAGGTTGAGGGTTCAGAGCTCAACACTACTATGGAGCGTGCAGCGTACCAGGTACGAAGTATCTGCAAAACAAAATTAATCTTATATACAAATAATTTCTCACCTTGGTTTTTTCTCTTTGCAGCAAATAGTCTTGGCCCGAGCTGCGAACGTTTCAAATGAACGCGGAAGCCTTCGCCTTCGAGAGGAAATCACCACTCTTCAGAGAAATCTTAACATTTCCGAAGGTCGAGTTTCCCATTTAGACAACATGGTCTCAGCAGAACGGATGGCCAGGCAAAGCTTGGAGACTGCAAATAAGGAGCTCGAAGCAGAACAAATTGTGCTTCGGGCGGAAATAGGAAAGATGCGAGCGGAGCACGCTACGGCGGGGGCTGAACTTGTCAAGCTCCGGGAGGAAAAAGCGAAAACTGCAGAGGAGGCTAGCCACCTACTTAACCAGGAAAATTCTTTAGCTACGGAGGCAGCTAGGCTCTCCGGCGTGGTGGAAGAATTGACTTCGGCAAAGGACGCCTTACTTGAAGACAAGCTGAAGTCGGAGGTCATGAACCAACTGCTAAGTGTCCTAGAGTACTTCGGTACTACTGGGACAGTTCCTTCAAACGACAACGTCTCCTTGCTTCTGTGGCTCAAAATGATCCAAGGAGCTACGAAGACGATGAAGACGACAGGCATTCGATACGGAGAACTCTCCGGACAAGTGGCTGCTATCGGCATACTTCGCTACTACGAAGATCTGGGAATAATGATAACTCCGAACGCAGAGGCGGCTCCCATTACCTTTGACAAAAACTAGCTTCTCAATCCTTCCGAAGACGTAGCCGCTGCTTGGCAAGCCTTCCAAGCTTTATGGAGAGCCGAAGGTCGCACTGCGATCAAGGTTGGATTGATGAAGGGCAACGCCAAAAGCAAGATCGGTTGAAAGCTTCGAGCAGCCAGCCTCCGCCAAACCCACAGGTCTAGATTTACCTTAGGATCGTGACTATGTAAAGCATCATGTTTTTCATATATTATGAATGAAAATTTGCTTGTCATGTTTTTAGGCTTCACCTCATATGGATGATGTCGAAGTGTTAAACGTTAACAAAGAACTTCGCCTATTATGGGCTACCTTCGATCTTTTAAAACATCACAAGCGACCTCGATTTTTAGTTCCTCGAGATAGCTTCGGTGCAATTACGCCCGAAGTAAGCAAAGATATACTATCTTATATTAAAGAGGAAGAAAAAGAAGTTAACTTGGAAACTTCATCTTCCGAAGACATTGCATGGTCCGAAGATAAAAATGAAGCTCAGGGTAAAAAGCCTGATGAACTTGGAAGCTGGGAAAGGAGCCTCGAACGACTCCGAACTTGGGCTTAGCTTCAATACGAACATAAAGACTTTAGAGCTTCGAAGGGAGGTAGGAGAGTTAAACGTAACGTTATTAGAACTCCCGGCTCTGGAACTAGTCATTCCAACCTTAGCTCTAGAGATCGAAGGGGTCTTTGATTCCTTCTCGGTATAGATACCGATTTTTCATGATGTAATCATAATTGTTCGAATAATAAAATTGATTTAAAATTGTCTCCCTATTTCCCAGCCCCTCTTTCAGCATAAGCAACGTTGAACTATATTCAAAGATGGTTAGGCGCAAAGAAAAACTTAGGAGAACAATTTTGGGGGCTCGGAGCCACTTAGCAATTTAAAGATTGATTAAAATCTTATAAAATGTCTTCGACTACTTGGAGTCTGAAGATTGGTAACTTAGTACCTTGCGTTTTGAAAGAAATCACTTTGGACAACTTTTCGGACACTTTAGTGTCCCAAACGATTGGTCACTTTGGACTTTTTTCACAGATATTCGAAGCTCATGAGCTCAAACTCTGTTTGTTTTGGCCTCCTTCAGCTCTTTTTGCGAAGTCTATCAAACCGGTGGTTTGGTATTCGCAGTGGTCTCCTTGGACTCTTTTTACGGATGCTTTCAAGCTGGTGGATTGGAATCCGCATTATTTGGTCTCCTTGGACACTTTTTGCGGATGCTTTCAAGCCGGTGGCTTGGAATCCGCATTGTTTGGTCTCCTTGGAGTCTTTTTACGGATGCTTTCAAGCCGGTGGCTTGGAATCCGTTTTCTCAGTGGCTCTCCCACATCATCGGAAACTTCGGACTAATGGTCCGAAGTCCGAAAAATATGATTCAAATTTATGACACTTCCCTCCCGGTCAACTTCGCTATTCCAGTGCGTCCACTAGAAGTGGGAAGTTTATGGGGGGTAGGCATTATCTGAACCATAAGCTTTATTGATTCGTAAGGTGTTTACAAATGATTACAAGGAGCCCCTATGCGAAATATCTCTTTAGATGCTCTGCATGCCATGTATGTGCTAACTCTTCACCCTCCAAATTAGCTAACTTAAAAGAACTAGGACGCCCTGAGCGAACAATTATGTATGGACCTTCCCACTTATTTCCTAATTTTCCTGGCGCTATAATACTTCGCAAAACGAGATGACCCGGTCTAAGTTCATTAATCTTGACCTTCGGGTCGAACCAAGTCTTCGTCTATTGCTGATACTTTGACAAATTTGCAACAGCTCGAAGTCTTGTCTCTTCTGTTAAATCAAGCGAAGTTTGTCTTTCTACTTGTATTTCCGGTTCGGTGCTGCGAAGGGATCCTCCTTTAAGCTCCATTGGTGTCATAGCTTCATCTCCGAATAATAGTCTGAAATGAGTGAAACCAGTAGACCTTGTCTGAGTTGTCCGGATGGACCATAGGATCTTTGGGAGCTCTTCGGTCCACAATCCTTTTGCCAATCCCACTATTCTTCGATTCAGCCCTGACAAGATATTACCATTGGCTCTTTCAACAGCTCCATTAGACTGAGGATGTCTTACTGCAGCAAAACATAGTTGGATGCCTAGGTCTTCACAGAATTTCCTGAAGGGTTCTGCATTGAACTGTGTTCCATTATCCACTGTCAGCTGTCGAGGTACTCCGAACCGGCATATAATATTCTTTCAGAAAAATTTTTGGACATTATTCGAAGTGATAGCTGTTAGGGGCTCTGCTTCGACCCACTTTGAAAAGTATTCAATTGCTACCACTGCGAACTTCAAATTTCCTTTTGCTACTGGGAAGGGGCCAATAAGATCCATGCCCCATCTGGCCATGGGCCATACTGGAGCAATGACTTGGAGAGTTGTTGGTGGGCGATGACTTCTTCGTCCCATCCACTGACATCCTTGGCAAGTGCGGACTAAGCTCTCCGCATCAGCTACTATTGTAGGCCAATAAAGCCCCTGGCGAAGTGTATTTCCTACCAAAGCTCGAGGGGCTAAATGGCTACCGCAGAGTCCTTCATGAATTTCTCGAATAATTTCTTGACCTTCGGCTTGAGATATACATCGGAGCAAGGGGGAACATACTCCGGCCTTGTACAAAATACCATTCATTATATGATAACTCCGAATTCTGAGTTTCAACCTCGAAAGTTGTGGCCCTTCAGACATAGTTGCTTCTCCTTGCACCAATTCCATAATTGAACTTCGCCAATCTGTACTTGGAATGCAAAGGAGTTCCGCAGCAGGGATTTGTGGCACCGAAGGTGTACTATGTTCTTCATAAAAAGCCTCTTCTGGCATGTCCATAGCTCTGGCTGCAGCTTTTGCTAAGATGTCAGCTTGCACATTTTCTGCTCTAGGTATACTCTGAATGGAAATCCCTTTGAATGCTGCTTTAATCTTACGGATTTCTTCCAAATATTTTGCAAGCTGCGGATGACAAACTTGAAAGCTCTTGTCTACGTGCCCTGCTACAATCTGAGAATCTGTCTTAATAACAACTCTTGTAGCCCCTAGAGCGCGTGCCTTTTGAAGTCCCAATAAAATTCCCTCATACTCCGCTGTATTATTGGTAGACTTAAAGTTGAGTCTTGCGGAGTACATTGCCTTTTGCCCTGAAGGCGAAATTATCACGGCTTCGACACCTGCTCCAGATGCTTGGAAAGCTCCATCAGAATAAATAGTCCAAATCCCTTCACTTGGCTTTTCCGGAGCCCATACTGCAGGGGGAGTCCATTCTGCCACGAAGTCCGCCAACCCTTGTGACTTAATTGCTGTTCTTGCCACAAAGGATATGCCAAAGGGTGCTAACTCAACGGCCCACTTCCCAATTCTTCTTGTAGAATCCTTACTTCGGAGCATATCTCCCAAAGGATATGAAGTTGGTACAATTACATTATGTGCCAAGAAATAATGCCTTAGCTTCCTCGAAGCCATTATCAGAGCATAAGTGAATTTCTCAAGCTCATAATATCTTGTTTTTGCTCCAGACAATGTTTCAGACACAAAATAAACTAGATTTTGTACCAACTTCCCGTTGAAATCAACTTCTCTAACAAGGACTGCGCTGATAGCAGAGCCAGTAGCTGCAAGGTAGTGGAGTAGGGTTTCGTCCGCAATACACTACACCATAGCACAGAATTCCCTACCAACGTCTGTTGGGAAAAGTTAACATATACTGACCGACAGTTGGTCAGTACAACTAGCGACAAATTGTTGGTCGGTAATAATTATATATCATATCAAACTGTTGGTCGGAAAAGCTAATATTTTTATTGTCAAACAGTTGGTCGACAATAGTCTTTTTACTGATGAACCATCGGTCGGTAAATGCCATCCGTCGGTAATGGGCTTAATTAGCGCGGCCCAAAACTCTCCATACCACTACACTGCCATTTCCCCAAACCCTTGGTCTCCTCCACACCACGCCGCCGTCCAACCCGCACCACGCCGCCGTCCCGCACCACGCCACCATCTCGCCATCGCCGCACCACGCCGCCGTTCTGCACCGCGCCGACGTCCCGCACCGCGCCGCCGTCCTGCCTTCACCGCACCACACCGCCGTCCCGCCGATCGGATCTCACGCTTCTCCTCTCCTCTCCTCTCCTCTCCCGCCTATAAAAATCACTCCTCCCGTTCGCCGCTCACTCACCCCTCGTCGTCGCAGTTCACCCATCCCTCCCAAAGCCTCGCCGTGATCCGGTGGTGGATACAGCAGCGTGGACGATCCTGCAACCGCCGCTCGCGGAGCTTCTCCCGCGCCCGCCTCACCATCGAGGGGTCTTAGTCTCACAGGCCTTCTCCCGACACTAAACCCTTCCCTCTAGAAGCGCACTGAATGAACGCGTGAACGATTCTTTGAGATGGACGCCGCCGATGTTGTTAATGGTAAGGAGGATTCCCCCATGGATCTGTCTGGATCTGTTTGCCATGCGTTGTTCTCGGTCTGCTGATCTGGTTTTGGGAATTTGGGGTGGAGTGGGTGATGAACGATCGAGCCGAGTGCGTCGCGAGCGGATCTCGTTCGTGTGGATGACTGGACACGTTGTTTTGCGGGGATGTAATGGAGGGTGACGTCGCATGCATCTGCGTGTGTGTTGCAGGGGTGTTGGAGGTGGAGGAGAGGAAGATGCAGTAGAGATACTGGGAGGAGCACTCCAGGGACCTCACCGTCGAGGCCATGATGCTTGACTCCCGCGCTGCCGATCTCGACAAGGAGGAGCGACTCGAGGTGATAACACTGTGCTAATATGATAATATCCTCTCCGCTGTATATTGATTAGTTGCACTTACCAGTAATTTCTGTGAAATGCACTGATCATTTCGGGGTTTCTTAGGTAAACTAAGGAGTTGGTGTCACAATTGGCCTTTAGGACAAGATTTGTTTAGCTGTTTCTGCTTTTCAGACTAGATGAAAGATGTTGACCTTTAACTCTAATGATCAGCAGACCTGTTTACTTTGGATCAGCAAGAAAAGTACCTACTTTAACATTTTTGCCTTTTTGTCTATTTTCCTCATGCTAATGCACTACTGTGGTTGCCAATACTATTACCATGAGCAGGCGACTGGGATTGTGCCCTTTTGCGCAATTGCCACTGTAAATTTTATTTTCCTATTTAAAATGAGTGCACAATGATTAAACATGTTCTTTTGGATGTTGGAACATATTTTTCAGTTCTTCTGTTGCTAACATATGGTTTGTTACTACCCTTCTACAGATATTGTCTCTACTTCCTTCATATGAAGGAAAATCAATACTGGAGCTTGGTGCTGGAATAGGTCGCTTTACTGGGGAACTAGCTAAAACAGCTGGGCATGTTCTTGCAATGGAATTCATTGAAAGTGTTATTAAGAAGGTCTAAACACTTACAACTTATTCACATTTCAAAATTGTCTTCTTTAATTGTCTACATGAATGATGTGCCTTGTTCATGGAGTCCTTTTATATTGTTTCCTGTAGAATGAAAGCATAAATGGTCACCACGAGAATGCTTCCTTTATGTGTGCTGATGTCACATCTCCGAACTTGAAGATTGAGGATAATTCCATAGATCTGATATTTTCAAACTGGTTGCTAATGTATCTTTCAGACGAGGAGGTAATGACCAGATAGTACATAATAACCCATATATCTTGTCTTGTTTTGAATAAATAAACAGATTTAAGGTCTGTTTTAAATCCTCCTTTGTTCATCTGAATATGTCTCAGAAAATGAACCCTGGCTTAGAAAAAATTGAATTTGTGTTGAAACTGGTTAGGTTTTGGTTTTCTCTTCTGAGTTTATAACTTTTATCTGTTACTGTAGGTTGAGAAGCTAGTAGAGAGAATGGTTAAATGTTTGAAGGTTGGTGGCTATTTCTTCTTTAGGGAGTCTTGTTTCCATCAGTCTAGAGATTCAAAAAGGAAAGTGAATCCAACACATTACCGGGAGCCAAGGTTTTATACTAAGGTGAGTGTACAAGACAATATACTTTTAAATTGTGTTCAGAATGACTAGGTTCTTTCTGGATTAAACAAATTTGTTCCAAGCTATCTGTTCTGCTATTTTTAGAACAATTCAGCTGTTTCAGTTTTGGCTGTTTGATTGAATTCTGTGCTAGTGAAATCTGAATCAGATTAGTAGTGAACTTTTCCATAACTTGAGAGGAGATCAAAAATTTTGCTGCTCAAATTTTTCCAATCAAAACACCAAAGGAATTTGCTTGTGTTTTGCTTAGTAATCTCTGTTCAGGCCGTTTAGGTCATGTATACGACTATGTGTAATTACTTTTAATCTGGGTGGAACTCTGTTGTATCTACTTGTTATTGTGTACCCTGCCTTTTCTTGGGATAGGGACTTAATGCACAAAGAGTTTGGGAAGGTATTATTCCCGGGCTTGACAAGTTGGTATCAGAGCCACCTTGACTGTAGGTTAAGCCCCTAGGATGTTCTTCTAAGGCTATTTTGAAAAAATATATTATTCCCAAAATGTGTCATTTGGCGGTTGTGTTTACTTACCCTCACTATTCAAAAAAAGGGGTTACTGATTTTGTTTTTTGTGTGTTTTTTAATATGTGTGTCGATGGCGTTGGTGACCTCGAGGTGCATGTGAGACGGAGGCTTCGTGGTGGAGCTTCGGGACATGATGCAGAAGATCGGTTACCTGTTACAGCTGGAGTTAGAGGGGATCGAGTTTTCGGTTGGGGAAGATCGTCGTTGGAGGGTGACAGTGATGATCCCCGGAGGCTGGACTGACCTTCCCACTCTAGAGTATGGGGGGAAGGCACCATTTTTCATGTTGTAGTGCAGGTGGCTTCTTTCCGGGCATTGTTGGACCTCCGCTACACTCACGATGAGAAGCTGCGGACCACGACGTTCCGTTGTCACCCTGCTCGATAGGAGGGGGAGTCCTTCAGCTTTTTCTACAACACCGAGCATGCGGAGGACACCACCATCATCCATATGGCGCGCATGATGGAGTCAATACGACATGTATACTCTGCAGGAGTGTGAGAGCAGAAAGGAGATTGAGGCCCAGGGAGAGAATCTTCGATGCTTGGAGAGAGAGCTTCAAGCTAGCTAGAGGCAGGTTATGGAGCAACAGTGGAGGATCCTCCACCGTCAGTCCTAGGTTCAGCCTAGGAGGAGGACCAGGGTTACTGTAACACCCCAAATTTTCAAAGAAATAAAAATACCTTTTATTATATTTTTCTAGAAAAGATTATTTTTGGAATTCCTTTAATGCTATTTACGCCCAAATGAACTAAAAACTAGAGGAGATTTCCAAACGAGAGGCTAAGAAAATTTGTATATGATCCCAAGGCCAAGATATATTTTTGAGAATTTTTACAAATTTTTATCACTCATGGAAGCAACCCAAATAATTTAAACCAATTTCAGAAATTATTTTTATTCGGAAAAGAAATTAAACAGTAACGGGCCTCCTCCCCCCTCTTCCCCCTCAGCCAGCCGGCCAAGCCCACTCTCTCCCCATGCCCCACACCGATGGACGGGCCCCGCCCATCAGTGATCCACTCCCTCCACGCGCGTGCGCCTGACGTCTCGGCCCCACCTATCTACCGCGCCCCGTTGCCACGCCCACGTCCACGCGCCCGCTGACTGGTGGCTCCCACCTGTCGGATCCATCTTCTCCACGAGATCCACCCCAAATCCCCCCTCCTCGCCGGCCGAAACGCTAACCGCCCTCGGATCCGCTGCCCCCGACCCCCTCCCCTCAAATTGAGCCCGGCGTTATGTCGCCCGATCCCCGGCGACCGTTTCCCCCTTTAAACCTAGCCCAATCGCGTCCATGTTCGATGAATCCCCATGCATCCCGAGCTCGCTGGCGTTAAAGCCATTTTAACTCCGGTCTCCCCCGATTATGCCCCCTCTGACCCCACCGGCACCCTTATTTAAACCCTCAGCCTCCACTGCGTGCAACCCTCGCATCATTTCGCACTCAAACCGAACCAAACGCCCATGTTCCAAGCTTTAACGCCACACCGCAGCCCTCACTCTAGCCTTCGCTCGCCGTCACTGGAGTCCTCCCCCGTCCTCGTCGACCACACCATTGTGACCACCGACGCCTCCCTGACCTCGGCCACCACTCCATTGACAACGAAGCCCGCTGGAACACCGACACCGACGAGGACCCGAACGTCTTCGCCTCCCCGCCAATGGTACCATCCTGACCGCAGCATTACCCTGGTTCTATTTTAGCACTTAGCTCCAGTCGCCATCACTCACCGTGGCCGCTATGCCCTCGCCGTGGCCGGAGAAGACGATCGGCATAGGTAGAGTACCCGTGCCGTGTCGGATTCAATCGCGACAGTGTGATCTGGATCCGACGGTGGTGATTAAATCATTCACTTGGTTTAATGAGATTCGTCCGATCTCGGAGAAGAGTTACGTTCTAATCTGGACCGTCCTCTTATATTTAAAACCCGCATCGAATGTAGGTCGTCCATCGCGTACCGTTTCAACCTTTTAATCGTGGCCGTCCGCATCCACTTAACACCCCCGCCTCGCCCATGGCCGCCCGATCACGATCCAACGATGATCCGTGAGCCGGCGCACGCGCACAGTGCGCGGGTACACGGTGGAATCGGTTCACCGTGGACCGGCGACTGTTTTTTATTTAAATTAAATTCTAGAAATGGTTTTAAACTTCTAAAATTCATATCTTGCTCATTTTAACTCCAAATTTAACCATTTCAATTCCAGAAAACTTATAATTTTATTCTCTACATGTTTGTGCAATAAAAACAGTAGGTTTACTTTTAGTATTTTATTTTTATTTAATAAAGTATTTAAAGACCCTTTAGGATAAATTCTTAATTCCATTAGAAAAACCCCTAACTCCATAAAATTTCCCTACAAATTTAAATAATAATTTCAGAGTAGTTCATGACTTCACTTAATATATTTTAGCCCAATCAAAACCTCATGTTGTTGTGTGGTTTTAGAATGTTTATTTGATGTAATGTTTATTATATGCAACGAGAAGATTACGACACCGCTGAGGATCCGGAATACTACCCGGAAGTCAATCCCTCACCCTTCGCTGAACAAGGCAAGTCACCAAACCAATCTTTTTTGCATATTGAACCTAGTTTTCTTAAACTATCGCTAAAACACATAGGTTATACATGCATTAGTCAAATGAAAGCCTTACATTATATTATTTAGATCCCCTAAACTCATTGTCACCATATTATTAGTACTATTAGATAGTGTCCAATGTATCGACACAATTGCTATAAGTTAAAAATGAGTCGTAGCAATTTGGATTCTACTATATGATCCCTGTTATTCTTATCTCTGGAATTCAGTTGGTTATAGAGTTTTGGGTTAAGTGTGTATGCATGGTGGGTTCCGGGTGCAAGCTAGGGTATTGGTCGGTAGCACCCGGGGAACTATAAGGATCGGTCTGCGGGATCCGTTGCAATACATTTCCGTACTAACCACAAGTCTAGTGGGTAAGTCCTAACTAAGGTATGGAGTGTTCCAACTCGAGGCACCACTTGGAGATGGTTCAAGCAGCACCTGCGGGTGGCTTGTACCGATGTGGCACAAAAGGGGGTGTGACGTTAGCCCGGATGCGGCCGGGCGCGCCGGCGAAACCTAGAGCGGGTGATTAATGGCTTGGAGCATTTCATGCTGAGGTTTTGGCATGAGTTCCCGTGGTATGTGTCATCTTGTTACACTTTGGTGTTTGGGATGAGTGTGTGCCTTGTGGGTACAGTGGTACACCTCTGATCAATGTTTAAATCTTTTCGAAAAGCCGAGCCCATGGTAAAGGGCGGGTTGCGTGACAACTCGCAGTTAGTTTACATTTATAAATGTTGCATGATGACTTGGCATGTAAGGACTATTGAGCGAGGAGGGAAAACGTACTCCTCGAGTTAGATGGTGTTATGTTGTTCATGTTTAATATTCCGCGTGATTAAATTTGACTACACTAAATGCTATAACTGAAAAACGCAGTTTTCCACACTTTTGGCCATTATCATTCATTTGTTATTATCCTGCATTATAATTGCATTCGCAGTGGCTTGTTGAGTACTTTTTGTTCTCATACCCGTTGGACAAACACTTCAGAGGCTGCCTACTATGAGGAAGATGGTCTGGAGTAGCGACCCAGTCAAGAAGAAGATCCTGTAGAAAACATTCGTCATGCCGTATTGTTTTTATAGTTTCTTTTAATTTTACACTTATGTAATAATGTGGTCTGCGAACCATGAATGTTTGTCCATATATACGTTGTCGCATGATGAACCTCTTGTTATTATTGTTTTTCTATGGAAATTCAATAATGTTCCGATTTGGTAAATCGGGGCGTAACAAGATGGTATCAGAGCCGACTTGACTGTAGGAAGCCAAACGGACCAGCCTAACACTTAGTTTTGTTAAAATCAATTTCGCGAAAACCTACTTCATCAATTTCGCGTCTACATGGAGGAGTTCGCAGGACCGTGTGACATTTCCGTCACCATCCACGGGTCCGGCGACCACCTGTCGTTCTTCACGGCAGCACATGGGGGCCCGACCTTCGATGTCGCATGCCAACGCGCCGCCCTCTAGGCCCTCATGGAGCTGAGGATGATCTATGACGATCGTCTTCGGGACTTGTCCTTCCGTCTTGTACCGATGCGTACTCCCGGCGCCCACCGCAGCATCTACGTCGGTGTCCACTCCGACCACGATCCGGTCATGGCCCGACAGACGCGTCTTCTCTAGGCCATGGATGATCTCCATACCGAGGCTGTGCTCGACGCCGAGGAGCACCACGAGGTGGTTGAGTTCCTTCGTCAGGAGACGAAGGGCTTGATCCAATAGAATGGCGAGCTGCAGCGCAAGATTATACAGTTGCAGAAGGACATCTCGGAGATGCTTCCCCTCATCCCGAGGAGGAAGAAGCCCATCCGTGAGCCCGCCCCTCACCCCAAGAGGATCACACCGCCGCTCACACCCGCCGGACCATCTAGATCCAGCGCCACTGCCTCACGCCCCGCCATCGTCACTGACCCCACCATCGAGAACTTCATCGAGCCCACCGTCCCTCAGGACCCTCGTGGTTCCGATAGTACAGAGACTACCACAGATGATGAGTAGACGATAGATCTCATTGATTGTTTTACATCTTTATGATTGTGGTACCATCCGCAACAACTTTGTGTTGCGGGTGGCATAAAAATAAGAGCTTTGGTGTAAAGAACATTTTCTTACCACTTATATATATGAGCCTCTCTGGGCTGTTTTTGGACAAAGTTCTTTTTATAGTTTTTCTCTTATAATTGAAAGTATTGTTGTACTCAGAAGATGGCCGACACCCAGAACACCGGTTCCAATGATGGAGAAGGGGCGATGTCTGCCCGGGAGTGTTGTGCCTAACTAGGGCGCAACGGGCCAACGCAACACTGGGCCGCCATCCGCCAACCATCACACCTTGGCGGAGATGATGGCGAACCAGAACCAGTTAATCACCGCCCTCCTAACTCAAATGCAGCAACAACAAGCATAGTTGGACCGGCTGCAACAACAAAATGTGGAGCCGATCCCTCGTGCACCAGCCCTCACTCCCGTGCCCCAACTCTCGGGGTTCTTGTGCGTAAGGCCCCCAATATTTTCAAGCACCACGAACCCCATGGAGGCCGGCGATTGGCTCTGGACCATTAGGAAGAAGTTGGACCTCCTCCCATGCACCGACTAGGAGCGAGTGGCGTTCGCCACCCACCAGCTCTAGGGACCCGCCACGGAATGGTGGGACAACTACTGAGTCCCAGCCAGAGGACCACGAGGTGAATTGGGCGGAGTTCACCATCGCCTTCCATGCCACCCACGTCACCGTCAGAGTCATCGCCGTCAAACAGCAGGAGTTCCGGGACCTGCAGTAGGGAAGTCAGACCATCATGGAGTATCTCCATGAATTCAACCGTCTGGCCCACTATGCGCCGGAAAAAGTGGGGACCGACGTTCTCTGCCAGGCTAAGTTCCTCCAGGGACTGAATGATGAGCTCTCCATCTAGCTCGTAGCCACCGACTACGCCGACTTCTAGCGGTTGGTGAACAAGGCGCTCATCCAAGAGACTGAGCAAAACAAGATGGACCTCAAGAAGAGGAAGATGATCGCGTTCAAGCATCATCAGGCGAACCCCTAGAGGCCCCGCTTTGTCCCTCCACCAACGGCACCCGCCTACCATCCTCGGCCCATCTACAGGCCGCCACATGCCGCCAGTGACTCGAATGCTGGGAATCCTCGCCCCACTCCACCAGCTCCGGTCATTCAACCAGCACCCACCGCTAAAGCCCCGATCACGAGGGACTGCAACAGCAAGCCGGTCGTCTGCTTCAACTATCGGAAAGAAGGGCACTACTCCCACCAGTGTCCTCACCCCAAGCAGCCCCAAGGCGCGGTGCCCAATCAAGCAGTTCGTGCCCACGTCAACCATATCAGCTCGGAGGAAGCTCAGGAGGCCCTCGAAGTCATACTCGGTATGTTCACAGCGAATTCCATACCTACAATAGTGTTATTTGATTATGGGGCAACACATTCCTTCATATCAGAAGGCTTTGTGAAAACAAATAACTTGGAAGTACTCCCTCTGCCCGTCCCCATGATGATTGCCACCCCTGGCAAGAAGACCCTAGCTAACCTATTCAGCCCAAAGGTAAGGATACAAATCCAAGGAGTGCTATTCTGGGCCGAGCCAGTTCTTATCGAGTGCACCGGACTCGACTTCATCCTAGGGATGGACTAGTTGATGAAGCACAAGGGAGTAATATATTGCGCTAGTAAGTCTGTCACCGTCACTAGTTCTGGAGGCGAAGCCATCACTTTTCAGATGACCACCTGTTGTCCTAGCTGGGTATCCCTTCACTCGCTGGCCCTAGAAGAAGTGCTCGTGGTCAGAGAATACATGGATGTCTTCCCGGAAGACCTACCAGGAATGCCTCCCAAGAGGGACATCGAATTCAGAATCAAGCTTGTCCCCGGGACCACCCCAATCTCCAAGCGCCCATACCGGATGGCCGCCAATGAACTAGCCGAAGTCAAGAGCAATATTAAGGACTTGGAACAGAAAGGGTACATCCGACCAAGTACCTCACCCTGGGGTGCACCGGTCATCTTCGCCATGAAGAAAGACAAGACCAAAAGGATGTGCGAATACTATAGAGCCTTGAACGATGTGACCATCAAGAACAAGTACCCGCTGCCTCGTATCAATGACCTATTCGATCAACTGAAGGGATCCTTAGTGTTCTCCAAGATCGACCTCAGGTCAGGCTACCACCAACTGAGAATTAGGGAAGAAGACATCCCCAAGACTGCCTTCACGTCCCGCTACGGACTATACGAGTATACTGTGATGTCGTTCAGACTCACGAATGCCCCGGCCTTCTTCATGAACATGATGAACAATGTATTCATGGAGTTCTTGGATAAGTTCATCGTGGTATTCATCGACGATATCCTCGTCTACTCCAAGACCAAGGAAGAGCATGAAACCCACCTCCGTCTAACCCTCTGAAAGTTAAGGGAGCAGCAATTGTACGCCAAATACAGCAAGTGCGAGTTTTGGTCGTCCGAGGTTAAGTTTCTCAGTCATGTCATATTTGCCAGAGGAATAGCGGTGGACCCTACTACCGTAGAAGTAGTGACCAATTGGCTACAACCAACGAACGTGACCGAGATCCGGAGTTTTCTAGGATTAGCTGGATATTACAGTTGGTTCATCAAGAACTTCTCAAAGATAGCCAAGCCCATGACTAGACTACTGCAGAAGGAAGTAAAGTTCGAATAGACTCCGGATTGTGAGGAATGCTTCTAGACCCTTAAGAAAAAGCTCGTGTCAGTCCCGATTCTGACCCTGCCAGACATCTAGAAGGACTTCCACGTCTACTGTGATGCGTCTCGCCAAGGGTTGGGGTGTGTCTTAATGCAAGGCGGGAAGGTGATATCCTATGCCTCTCATCAGCTGAGGTCGCATGAGCTAAATTACCCGACCCATGACCTAGAATTGGCAGTCGTGGTTCACGCCTTGAAGATATGGAGACATTATCTTGTTGGTAATCGGTGTGAGGTATTCATCGACCACAAAAGCCTCAAGTACATATTCACCCAACTGGACCTGAACCTTAGGCAGAGAAGGTGGTTGGAGCTGATCAAAGATTATGACTTGGGCATCCACTATCATCCAGGTAAGGAAAACGTAGTGGCAGACACCCTAAGACGAAAAGGGTACTGTAATGCCATCATGGTGAAAGACTAGGACCCGTTGTTATACAAGGAGATGGAAAGGTTGAATCTAGGGATCACAACCAAAGCATATCTCGCTGCCCTAGAGGCCAGACCTATCTTAATGGACCAAATCCATGAGACACAGAAGGAAGACCTTGATATCTTAGAAATCCAGAAGAATATGAGGAAGGGTAAAGCCCCAGGGTTCTCCGAGGATGAGAATGACACTGTCTGGTTCGGAAACCGGATATGCGTGCCCGACAAGCCAGAGTTGAAAGCCCTCATCCTTCAAGAGGCCCATGAGACTCTATACTCCATATGTCCTGGGAGTACAAAGATGTACCAAGACCTAAAGGAGAAATATTGGTGGGTCAGCATGAAGAGGGAAATAGCTGAGTATGTGGCCAAGTGTGACACATGCCGGCGAGTCAAGGAAGAGCACTAGAGACCTGTCGGACTATTGCAACCCCTCAAGGTCCCCGAATGGAAGTGGAAAGAAGTAGGGATGTACTTCATCATAGGATTGCTGAGGACCCAAGCCGGTCATGACTCTATCTGGGTGATCATTGATCGACTCACCAAGGTGGCTCATTTCATCCCCGTCAAGACGACATACATCGTCGCTAGATTGGCTGAGTTGTACTTGACCCGGATCGTGTGCCTACACGGAGTTCCAAAGAAGATTGTATCCGACTGAGGGAATCAATTTACCTCCAAGTTTTGGAAGAATCTTCAAGAAGAACTCGGCACTCGGCTGAATTTCAGTACTGCCTATCATCCACAGACCGATGGTCAAGCCGAAAGGGTGAACCAGGTGTTGGAAGATAATGCTTAGAGCATGCGCACTAGACTTTGATGAAATGTGGGATAAGAACATGCCTTATGCGGAGTTCTCCTAAAACAACAACTACCAAGTCAGCCTGCAGATGTCCCTGTTTGAGGCACTTTATGGGCGCAAGTGCAGAACGCCACTACTATGGGATCAGACCGGAGAATCATAGCTATTCGGAACAGAAATTTTGCGGGAAGTAGAAGAGATGGTTAAGGTCATTAGGGACAGATTGAAGATAGCCCAGTCCCGACAGAAGAGCTATGCCGATAACCGACGAAGAGATCTGACCTTTGAGGAGGGCGACTATGTCTACCTCCGAGTCACAACCCTCCGTAGCACCCAAAGGTTCAACATGAGAGGGAAGTTAGACCCCCATTATGTCAGACCCTTTCAGATCCTCCGACGGCAAGGAGAGGTGGCATATCAGTTGGAGCTACCACCATCTTTGGCAGGAGTCCATGATGTGTTCCATGTCTCTCAGCTAAAGAAATGTCTCCGTGTACCCACCGAGCAAGCCGACCTGCAACAGCTCAACGTCCAAGAAGACTTGACCTACATCGAGAAACCCGTCCGGATTCTAGAGGTCAAGGAAAGGGTAACTAGAAGCCGTGTGGTTCGCTTCAGTAAGGTTCAATGGGACAACCACCCCGTCGAACAAGTCACATGGGAAAAAGAGGATGAGTTAAAGACCCAATACCCTGAGCTATTCGAGAGACTTTCAAAATCTCAAGGACAAGATTCTTTGTAAGGGGGATAGGTTTGTAACACCCCAAGTTTTCAAAGAAATAAAAATACCTTTTATTATATTTTTCATGAAAAGATTATTTTTGGAATTCCTTTAATGCTACTTATGCCCAAATGAACTAAAACATAGAGGAGATGTCCAAACCAGAGGCTAAGAAAATTTGTATATGATCCCAAGGCCAAGATATATTTTTGAGAATGTTTACAAATTTTTATCACTCATGGAAGCAACCCAAATAATTTAAACCAATTTCAGCAATTATTTTTATTCGGAAAAGAAATTAAACAGTAACGGGCCTCCTCCCCCCTCTTCCCCCTCAGCCAGCCGGCCCTGCCCACTCTCTCCTCACGCCCCTCACCGATGGATGGGCCCTGCCTGTCAGCAACCCCCTCCCTCTGCGTGCATGCACCCGACGCCTCGACCCCACCTATCAGTCACGCCCCGTTGCCACGCCACGTCCCCGTGCCCGCTGACCGGTGGCTCCCACCTGTTAGATCTGTCTTCTCCGTGAGATCTGCCCCCAAATCCCCCCTCATCGGCCGAAACCCTAACCCCCCACAGATCCGCTACCCTGACCCCCTCCCCTCAAATTGAGCCCGGCGTTATGTCGCCCAATCCCCGGCGACCGTTTCCCCCCTTTAAACCCAGCCCAATCATTTCCAGGTTCGATGAATCCCCGTGCATCCCGAGCTCGCAGGCGTTAAAGCAATTTAACTCTAGTCTCCCCTGATTACGTCGCCTCTAACCCCGTCGACACCCTTATTTAAACCCTCAGCCTCCACCGCGTGCAACCCTCGCATCATTTCGCACTCAAACCGAACCAAACGCCCGTGCCGTGTCGGATTCAATCGTGACCGTGCTATCTGGATCCGATGGTGGCGATTAAATCGTTAGCTCGGTTTAATCAGATCTATCCGATCTTGGCGAAGCATTACGTTCTAATCTGTACCGTCCTCTTATATTTAAAACCCGCATCGAATCTAGGACGTCCATCGCGTACCATTTCAACCTTTTAATCGTGGCCATCCGCGTCCACTTAACACCCCCGCCTCGCCCGTGGCTAGCCGATCACGATCCAACGGCGATCCGCGATCCTACGCACGCACACAGTGCGCGGGTTCACGGTGGAATCGGTTCACCGTGGACCGGCGACTGTTTTTGATTTAAATTAAATTCCAGAAATGGTTTTAACTTCTAAAATTCATATCTTGCTCATTTTAACTTCAAATTTAAACATTTCAATTCCAAAAAACTTATAATTTTATTCTCTACATGTTTATGCAATAAAAACAATAGGTTTACTTTGAGTATTTTATTTTTATTTAATAAATATTTAAAGACCCTTTAGGATAAATTCTTAATTCCTTTAGAAAAACCCCTAACTCCATAAAATTGCCCAAAAAATTTAAATAATAATTTCAGAGTAGTTCATGACTTCACTTCATATATTTTAGCCCAATCAAAACCTTCATGTTGTTGTGTGGTTTTAGAATGTTTATTTGATGTAATGTTTATTATATGCAACGAGAAGATTACGACACCGCCGAGGAGTAGGAATACTACCCGGAAGTCCCTCTCTCACCCTTCGCTGAACAAGGCAAGTCACCAAAACAATCTTTTGAGCATATTGAACCTAGTTTTCTTAAACTATCGCTAAAACACATAGGTTATACAAGCATTAGTCAAATGAAAGCCTTACATTATATTTATTTAGATCCCCGACCTTGAAGTGCAAACCCAAGCCATGCCATCTAGCATAAACTCCTTGTCACCATATTATTAGTACTATTAGATAGTGTCCAATATATCGACACAATTGCTACAAGTTAAAAATGAGTCGTAGCAATTTGGATTCTACTATATGATCCCTGTTATTCTTATCTCTGGAATTTAGTTGGTGATAGAGTTTTTGGTTAAGTGTGTATGAATGGTGGGTTCCGTGTGCAAGCTAGGGCATTAGTCGGTAGCACCCGGGGCACTATAAGGACCGGTCTGCAGGATCCGTTGCAATACATTTCCGTACTAACCACAAGTCTAGTGGGTAAGTCCCAACTAAGGTATGGAGTGTTCCAACTAGAGGCACCACTTGGATATGGGTCAAGCAGCACCTGCGGGTGGCTTGTACCGACGTGGTGCAAAAGGGGATGCGAAGTTAGCCCGGATGCGGATGGGCGCACTGGCGAAACCTAGAGCGGGTGATTATCGACTTGGAGCATTTCATGCTGAGGTTTTGGCACGAGTTCCCGTGGTATGGGTCATCTTGTGACACTTTGGTGTTTGGTATGAGTGCGTGCCTTGTGGGTACAGTGGTACACCTCTGATCAGAGTTTAAATCTTTTCGAAAAGCCGAGCCCACGGTCAAGGGCGGGTTGCGTGACTACTCGCAGTTTGTTTACATTTATAAATGTTGCATGATGACTTGGCATGTAAGGACTGTTGAGCGAGGAGGGAATACATACTCCTCGAGTTAGATGGTATTATGTTGTTCATGTTTAATATTCCGCATGATTAAATTTGACTACACTAAATGCTATAACTGAAAAACGTACTTTTCCGCACTTTTGGTTATTATCATTCCCTTGTTATTATCCTACATTATTATTGCATTCTCGGTGGCTTGTTGAGTACTTTTTGTACTCATACCCGTTGGACAAATACTTCAGAGGCTATTACTATGAGGAAGATGGTCTGGAGTAGCGACCCAGTCATGAAGAAGATCCTGAAGAAGACGTTTGTCATGCCATATTGTTTTTATAGTTTCTTTTAATTTTACACTTATGTAATAATGTGGTCTGCGAACCATGAATTTTTTCCCGTATGTACGTTGTCGCATGATGAACCTCTTGTTATTATTGTTTTTCTATGGAAATTCAATAATGTTCCGATTTGGTAAATCGGGGCGTCATAGTTACCACAAACAAGAGTGTGCCTCTTCCGCAGGAGCAACAGAGGTTTATTGTGGAGATCCAGGAGGAGACAGTGGAGTGTGCGGCTGTCGCACTAGCTCCTATTCTAGCTTCGGCACCTCAGAGGGATCAGCCCATGGGCGAGGACAACGAGGAGCAAATGGAGGAGGAGTTCTTCAAGGAGTCACGGATCGAGTGGCCCCTTCTAGGCTACACCCCCGTGCCATAGATCGACCCACCCTCATGTTTACCTGTTCATTTTTTTAGACATTTCATTAGTTTATCATAGTTGTGAAGTTTGTACTTACCTATTTGGTGTACGACTTCATCTAGATTTGCTTGATGTTGTTTAGGTTTCAAAAATTCAGACTATATTACTAGGATGTTTAGTTTGTCATTTGCTTAATGAATGAATGTTTGCTTAATCGGAGTGTTTTTTCACATCACTAAATGTATGAAATGAGTTACTTTGATAGAACAATGGCGCCACCCATTCTAAAACCCCTCCCTTCTTTCAGCAAGATGGTGTACACACGCAACAGATGCCACATCAATAATGACGGTAGCGCAGAACAAGGTGACACCATGGATGGATCTAGTGCAGCTCTGCCTAACCAGGGTTTGCCCCCACCACCAGCAGCCGACCCGACTTTCGCCCAAGTTGTGAGCAATCAAAATCAGTTGATCACTGCTCTTCTCCAGCAACTCTAGAACCAGAACAACCGGGCACCTCAGGCGGCCATGCCCATCCATCAAGCAGGCCATCAACAATACAAGTTATATGAGTTCCTTAGGGTTCGTCCTCCCACTTTTGCTAGCACCACTAATCCAATGGAAGCCAATGATTGGTTGAAAGATATGGAAAAGAAGATAGATCTGGTGCAGTGCTCAAATCAAGAGAGGATGGCTTTCGCTACCCATCAACTCCAAGGCCCTGCGGGTGAATGGTGGGATAACTTTTGTGAGGCTAGACATAAAGGTCATGTTACCTCATGGGCGGAATTCTCCAAGGAATTTCGGAGGGCCCACGTGCCATCTAGAGTGGTGGCCCTGAAGAAGAAAGAGTTTCGCTCGCCAAGGCAAGGAAATCGCACCGTGATAGAGTATCTTCATGAATTCAACCATTTGGCACGTTACGCACTGGAGGATGTGCGTAGTGATGAAGATAAACAAGAGATGTTCCTAGAGGGTCTTGATGATGAGCTCACAGTCAACCTCATTTGTAGCGACTATGCTGATTTCCAGAAACTAGTGGACAAGGCATTTCGTCAGGAGGATAAGCAAAACAAGATCGATCATAGGAGGAAGAGGATGGCTACCTTTCATGATCCTCAGGGACATCCCTAGAGGCCGCGTGTCATGCCACGTCCTCATGTTGGGTCTTCTTCCACAGCCCCTCGTGTCATGAAGCCTTTCAACAAGAGATGGACAAGAGGTAGAATTTCAATATTTGGAAACCCCACCAAATGTCGTCACTCTAACCCAAGCTAGTTTGGAAACCATTTCGGTGGTGAAGGATTATCTAGATGTTTTCCCAAAAGATCTACCTGGTATGCCCCCAAAGAGGGAAATTGAGTTTAGGATTTATTTGTCCCCTAGTACAGCACCCATCTCGAAGCGACCATACCGGATGGCCGCTAATGAGTTGGGAGAAGTAAAAAGGCAAGTGGAGGACTTGTTATCCAAGGGATATATCCGACTGAGTACATCTCCGTGGGGAGCACCTGCCATATTTGTGGAAAAGAAAGACAAAACAAAGAGGATGTGTGTCGATTATCGCGCACTAAATGATGTCACCATCAAGAACAAATACCCCCTTCCATGGATTGATGATCTTTTCGATCAACTCAAGGGAGCCACAATGTTCTCCAAGATTGACCTTAGGTTAAGATACCATCAGTTGAGAATTCGGGAGGAAGACATCCCTAAGACAGCTTTTACTACAAGATATGACTTATTCGAGTGCACGGTCATGTATTTTGGACTCACGAATGCCCCAGTCTTCTTTATGAACCTCATGAATAAGGTGTTCATGGACTACATGGATAAATTTGTGGTGGTATTCATTGATGATATTTTGATCTATTGTAAAACCCGGGAGGATCATGAGCAGCATTTGTACATGGTGTTAGGGAGGTTTAGAGAACACAAGCTCTATGCAAAGTATAGCAAGTGTGACTTTTGGTTAACTCAAGTAGGATTCCTTGGGCATGACATCACAGCCAACGGTGTAGCAGTGGACCCTAGCAATGTTGAAGCGGTCACCAAATGGCAGCAACTAGAGTCTATCACTCAGGTTCGCAGTTTTCTTGGATTGGTAGGTTATTATCGTCGATTCATAGAGAATTTCTAAAGAATTGTCAAGCCAATGATGGAGTTATTGAAGAAGGAAGTAAAATTCAAGTGGACCTCTACGTGTGAGAACAGTTTTCAAGAGCTTAAGACCAGGCTAGTGCCAGCTCTAGTGTTGACCCTCCCAGATAATCAAAGAGACTTTCAGGTCTTCGGCGACGCATCCTGTCAAGGACTTGGTTGTGTCCTAATGCAAGAAGGTGGAGTGGTAGCATACGCATCACGCCAACTCAGACTGAATGAAGGGAACTATCCCACTCATGACCTAGAGTTAGCTGCGGTGGTTCATGCTCTGAAAATCTGGCGACATTACCTCATTTGTAATCGTTGTGAAGTTTACATGGATCACAAGAGCTTGAAAGATATATTCACTCAACCAGATCTAAACCTTCGACAAAGGAGATGGTTGGAGTTGATTAAAGATTATGATGTTGGGATTCATTATCATCCAGGCAAGGCTAATGTGGTGGCAGATGCTTTGAGTCGTAAAAGTTATTGCAATGTCATGCTTGAAGGGCAAAGCCACCTAGAACTAGTAGCAGAGTTACACTTGAACCTTGGAATAGTGCAAAAAGGCTAATTGGCAGCATTGGAGGCCCAACCAACTCTAACGGAGCAAATTAGGGAAGCCCAAAAGGATAATACGAACATAAAAGAAATTCAAAAGAATATGAGGAGAGGAAAAGCTCTAGGATTTTTGGAGGACGAGAGAGGTACTGAATGGTTTGGGGAGCGTATTTGTGTTCCAGATAAACCCAAATTAAAGAATCTGATACTACAAGAAGCTTGTTAGACCGAAAACGGTGACCAGAGGGGGGTGAATGGGAGTTTTTAAAATTTCAGGCTAAAAATAGCCTTCTATTTTAATTCTGTCTTTTGCGGAACAGGCTTCGAACACACCCTTTGGAGGTCTGGCTTAAAGGTATTTCATAGCTCCGAAACCAGGCTTCGCGAGGAGCAAAAGTTTGAAGTCAAGAAAACTTCGCTCCACCCACAAAACCAAAAACTCAACTCTGCTAAGTCAGTGCAGGCTCCACACACTAGGTGCCATTGAGTAGACTTCGCACTTCACCCTTTGCAGGAGATGGTTTCCCTCTGCGGACTTTGACCTGATACTCTGCACTAGCAACTGGTACTAGGCTTCGTATTTCGATGGTCAAAACACACTCTCTGAACACAATGCACTGAGGACTTCTATAGGGAGGAACACATGCTTCGATTTTAAGCCACCCACTGTGCTTCGCTAGTAATCAGAGAGGACTAGCCTCCAGTTTACACAGAGTGAACTCACACTGAAAATAACACACTTCACACTCACAGATTTCTCACACACTCCTCCAAAGACACCCTAGTGCACAAAATTGAAACCGGAAGAATTGGAGCACAAAGAAATCAAATCATGCAGTACAAAGCCAGCATACAAGTTCAAGCATTAAATGGAAAATAGAATCAAAGTTTCATTTCTTGAACATGGAACACAAAATGAACTCACAGGTTAAAATACATGAGTGTGACGTCTAGCACAGGAGTTCTAAAATGGCTACTCAAAAGTGTTGCTCAAGCCTAGCCAGCCTTCACTTTCTATAGGCACTATTTAGCCCTGTGAATAGACTACTTTACCCCTAGGGTTTATAGTGATTTTGTCTCATTAGAACAGGGGCTATAGATGGTAGTCTACTTTATTTGGAGGCTTCTTTTGTCAGCTTTGCAGAGAAGACAACATCAGCTTTTGCAGAGCAGACACGATCAACCTTTGTAGTTTTGGAGTCTTCTGAAGCCCCCCTTCGCACGCGAGCAGTGCGGTAGCTTCGGCGAGAAGCCTTGAGCCTGATGGCCTTCGCTTCACCGAAGTCAGCCTTCGATATAGTGATGGTTTTGATACGAATACGTCAAAGCCCTTGAGCCATTGCGCCATCACCTCCGGAGTGAACTACCACGGCTTTACAGTTACTTCCAGCTCGAACTTCGTCAGTCCATGTACCAAAGCCATGCATGGCCAAAGTACCTCAAGTCAGCTACACTCCGAAGCCCCACCTTCAGAGTACCACCCTTCGAAATCCCTTCTTCGTCCAAGGCCTCCGCATGAAGCATTCCATGAGCACTTCGTCGCAGTGTCTCTCCCTGAGTACACTCCTCGACGAACCTCACCCGGACCATGCCTTCAATCCACCTTGACTTCAAAGACCTCCGTCGGGTGAACCTTCGAGGGCCTCACTCCGAAGCACACTTCGAACGCCTTGCCTCATTGCTGAGGACTTCGTCCACCATACTCTGAAGTCACTCCATTCAGAGTACCCTTCGAATTGCCTCGTCTCCGAGGACTTTGTCTCGGGGTACCTTCAGACAGAGCCACCATCCGCACTCTCTGCCTTCGCCTGGCGCACCTTGACCGGGGGACATACCTCGACCCCACGCAGCCTCCATGACCGAGCTCCCCACTCGCCTATCATCAAGCCTCCCACTTGACCCAGGTTCACTTGCTGCGAACCATCCGTCGCCTCCGAAGTCACCTGCGCACCACAGACAAATAGACAAGTGTATCTAGTACCCCGGAGACCTCTCCAGGTAAACAACCTCTGGAACACACTCCAGTGTACCACCCAACGTACCGAACCCTTCGTTACGACCAATTCATCGTGTACTGTCGGACCCCTCCGACAGTCGCACTCTGCTGCAACAGCCGCAGCAACCGAACCCACCGAACCCTTCGGTGAAACACCCACCGATCTTCCTTCGCATCCTTCGGCCGGAAGGGCCCACTCGAAGACCGCCAGACTTGCGATGGCGTTGGGGGGCAACTGAGGCAAGGTAATGTGAAACATTTCTAATAACTCTGATAAGAAGTTGATGGCAGGGAGCCTAAGACCACCCTCGAAGAACGCTTCGAAGACTACTACTCCGCTCCGCGGCCTCGGGGTCAACTCTATTCTAGGGACCCGAGTCCTCATTTCGAGGCCCACCTTCCCAGCCACTGCCTCTTTGATGGACTCCACAGTGCTTGTGGATTTGCCGATGAGGAAGCTTTGCGGGATCTGCTTCTTGGATGAAGGGCGGAGCTCCCGAGGAAGATTTGCCGATGAGGAACCTTTCCGCTAGCTGTTGCGCTTCAGTCGAGTTCACACTGCAGGTTTGACTTCTGTCATTGATGGGTGGGACCAGGAAGTGAAAAGGTGTGAACCCACGGTAAAATTTCAACTGTTACCTTTTCGAGATCATAACGGCTACTTGAAGGGTAACAGCTCAAAATTAACGGCTCTTCACGACGTTCTGCCTCCGTAACGGTTCCCTTTCCTGCAAAGTGTTCACACAGCAGTCCCAGTTTGAAGCTCTCACCGAGGATACTTCGATGTCAAATACCCTTCAGATAACTGTAACACCTTTAAATTTCTCTACGTCCCTGAATATGAAAATATTCCTTGTGTATACTGCTTTCCTGCCATACATGTTAAATCGGAGAAGCGTATTCGAGGGGCTACTATTGGGAAAAAATACTTCATCCTCAAGACTTTAGAGATTAACAATCAAAGATGACTTATCAGCATCAAAGCTTGTGTTCATCTCCGGAGGTGATGAAGTTTCTAAGCCGGAGGATGCTTCGGCTTTATGATTCGAAGGCAACCTCCGAAGGCTCCGAAGCTACAGTGGAAAATAGCAAGACTGATAAGACATCTGCCTTATCTACCTTCTCCGGATATATTTTACTATTTTAACCCTATTCGGGGTACCGAATAGTTTCCACTATGTCGGTTGTAATTGAGGGGTAAATAGGTCTTTTCCTTAGACTTTTTTCCTATAAATACCCTCCTTCTTACCCTGTAATAGGCATCAAATACTTAGCTATTCAATACAAAATTTTGGACTACTTGAGCTATTATCCTATTTGGAGGCTTGAGATAGTTCTCAACATGAACTATATGTTTGTTAGTTCTTAATCTTTGAGAACCTGTTAGCGTAATCTTTTACACCAACAACTGCTTAGCCATGCTTAGTTTACCTAGACTTTTTAAATGGGGAATTATTCATCTCTTTGAAGACAAATGTTGTATCTTTCATGTCAATTAAATTGTACCCTACGGTAGGGTACTATCGTTAGTGGTTTGGATGAAAACTTGACCAATTAAAATATTGAAAGGGCTGGTCGTGGGTGCATGCTAGTATTCTGGGATGTCACACCCATGGCGATTAAGGACCGGTCCATGGCTACTGTTGCAATGCATTCTCATACTACCACAAGTCTAATGGATACGACTTGGCTTATAGTATTAACTGTACTTGCTTACAACACTAGTGGTATGATGGGTGATAGTTTGTGGTGGGTCGCACCCCCAGGCATGAATGTCACTTGGCGCAAGAGGGGGCTTACTCGACTAGGGTTGGACCTACGTGAAGCGAAACCTTAGTGGGTGTTTTTATGTTTGTATGGTATACGATGGGCCTTGGCATGAGCTTGGGTCGGGGTACTGTGGTGGTATCCTGACCTTAACCAAGACCGTGCCTTGTGGATAAAGTTGTACACCTCTGATCAGAGTTAAAATCTATTCGAATAGCTGAGCCCACGGTCAAGGGTGGGCAAAGTGATGTTTTCACGGTTAGAATAACCTTCCACTTTAATTCTGATGTGATGGTTGGGATGGGATCTAAGGATCCTGCAGGTGGTGGTAACCTGCCAGTGTGGGTGCACTGCTTGGATTGTAACTTGTTCATAGGACAAACTTTATTACTTGTAGATGTTTTACAATTGTTTTAACTGAAAATTAGCTTTATGCAAATGAACCCTATTATGCCATCCTTGTTATTCCCTTGCATTATTTGCATCATTTCGGGTGGCTTATTGAGTACCAATGTACTTAGCCCACTATTTCAAACCTCTCCAGCAGTTAAAGGGATCTACACAGATGAAGATGAAGAGGAGGCATGAGGCTTGGCCGCACTCGAGCACTTGTGGCAAAAAGGTCGTTATCCACTGCTTGTGTTTTGCTTAGTAATCTCTATTTAGGCCATTTAGGCCATGTATATGACTATGTGCAATTACTTTTAATCCGCGTGGAACTCTGCTGTATCTACTTGTTATTGTGTACCCTACCTTTTCCTAGGATAGGGACTTAATGCACAAAGAGTTCGGGAAGGTATTATTCCCAGGCTTGACACGATATCAAGTTTATGAGCTATTTCTGGAAAATGTCATGGGCTAAACTTGGAACCAAGCTCTTGTTCTCAACAACTTGTCATCCTCAAACCGACGGACAAACTGAAGTAGTGAATTGCACGTTGTCAATGTTACTCTAAAAAATTGTAAAAAAGAACTTCAAAAGTTGGGATGATTGTTTGCCACATGTGGAGTTTACTTATAACAGGGCAGTACACTCTACCACTAACTTGTGTCATTTTAAAATTGTATATGGTTTCAAAGCAATTGCTCCAATCGATTTGTTGCCCATTCAATTACAAGAGAGAACCAATATTGAAGCTTCCAAGCATATTGCATATGTAAAGAAAATGCATGAGAAGACTAAGGAAGCAATCAAACTAAAGGCTAAACGCAAGGCTACAAGTATGAATAAACATAGGAAGAAAGTAATATTTGAGCCAGGGAATTTGATGTGGATCTATTTGAACAAGGATAGCTTTCTTGATAAGCACAAATCCAAATTGATGCCTCGAGGAGATGGACCATTTCATGTTCTTGCAAAAATCAATGATAATGTATACAAGATAGAACTTCCAGAAAGTTATGGTGTGAGTACGACCTTCAATGTTGCTGATTTATTACCATTTATAAGCCAAGACACCTTAGACTCGAGGACGACTGCTTTTCAAGAGGGGAAGGATGATATGATCATGCCATCAACCAATATGTTACACCCCCCCAAAAAAAATAACCCTAACTCAAGTATCACCTACATCACCACCAGCACAAGCCTTTGATGGCCCGATCACGCTATTGACGCGAAAACGCGCTCTCACACTTGGGCCGGTTCGATGATCAAAAACTGTGTGGATACTTAGAGGTAAACCCCTAAGCATAACACAATGGAGACGTCGCATTCTGACGACACTTAAAATAGTGGTAAGGAAATAACGGAGTCGTCAAGCAACTAGATCAAACCCTAGCGGTAAGACCCAATTGGGCGAAGTATGTGAAAAAGCAATCAACCGGCAAGGCCAGGGCCAGTTGGACCAAAGTAATCAACGCGGTCAGACTAGCCTATTCGGGCTGGTCTGACCGACATTATGCCATCGGTCGATCCGACGGTGCGGAGTGGGGCGTCGAAGGATATCATCGGTGTTTGATTCGAAGGGAGGGGGTGCAAAAGGGGTTCCGAATGGGCCTTCACCATTCGGATCGGTCGGACCGGCGTTAGGACTTCGGTTAGATCGAAGTGCAGATTCCGAGGAGTCCTCGGTGAATAGGACTACGAACGGGGTTCTTTGACACCTCGGTCGATCGGATCGAAGGTATTCCTTCGGTCAGAGCGAAGGGTACCCAAGGCTCCAGAGGTTGACGTGAAGAAGTCCTCCAGTGTGAGGGACTCGGTCGGACTACAGGTAGAGCTTTGGTCGGACCGACAGGCTTCGGTGCGAAGGTGGCCTTTGGCGTGATGAAGACCTCCGCCGTGAAGTAGGCCGAGTCCGGTCAAACCGAGTCATGGCTGTTGGTTGTACCGGCGCGTGCTCGCAACACCCAGCAGGACCGGCTATAGATGGTCGGTCGGACTGACAAGGGGGACGGCGAAGCCTCTAGCTTGGCGGTGATCTCTCCGGTGACTTGGATTGTTGTAGTGGAGTTTGTTTGATGAAGACGACAACCTTGATTGATGCAAAACACAAGAAATCAACGGCAATTCGTCATAGGGACCGAATCATCGGTAAAGACAGATAAAACGATAAAAAACCCGTACGAGGGTGAAACGAAAGGTTTTCAGATCAAACCCACACAAAACTCGCTATAGTGTGGCAAAGTACGAACAATTTGCAAGTTATTCGGTTGTCCTATAGCTAGTTATCTAGTGATTGATCCTACGTTGTGAACATTGGGACATCGTGTCTTATCGGGAAGACTAACTTTCATTGGGTATTGCATGAACCAACTTGTTCCAACCGTCACCTCACTGTTGGTGGCGAAAGCTTCGTGAACCATGGCAACATTCTCATTGTTGGCCTAAGCACCCTGTTGGGGGAAAATATTCCATCCTCAGGGTTATTGCCGTAACACCATAAAGGCAGATAATGGATTCGAAGGTTTCCAGACGTCCATCTTCGAAGATGTCCTGAGTCAAGCTCAAAGTATGAAGATGGGCCTTGGTTCAGAGTATATCTTCGAACTAAGGCTCTTTGAGATCTTTTCTGCCAGCTAAGATGGAAGATTTATCTTTTATCTTATTAGATTAGTCTTTTACCATTTTAGCCCTATCAAGAGTACCGAATAGTATCCACTATGTCGGTTGTAATAGAGGGGTAAAAAGGTCTTTTCCTTAATATTTGGGCCTATAAATACCCCCCATTTCACCCTGTAATAAGGACCGAATACAAGTTATTCAATACACACATTCGAACTATTCTAAGTTGTTATCCTTTCGGAGGCTTAGAACAGTTCACTTCATAAACACTTCGTTTGTCAGTTTCTAATCTACAGAAACCTGTTAGCGTAATCTTTTACGCCAACACACCCAAGTGGCTTGCTCCACCTGAAGTTTATCCTTAGGGCCCTTGTGCAACCATGCGGTCGGCTCCACCCAAGGCTTGTCTGCAAGTTTTCACCGACTCACCCTCCGACTACATCATCTTCGCCAACTCTAGAGAGCGCACCGTTCAACGACATCAATTATCCATGGTCGATGTAGACCGACCTCGCCGACTGGTTCCTTCTCTCCAGCAAGCTTCACCTTCAATTGTCATCATGGCAGTCATGGGGGCTATCTTAGATGATGAGCCCTTCGATGAGGCTAAATCTAGCACTCATCGGCATGAGCGTCGAATGAGGAATATCACCACGTGCTATCACCGAATGAAGATGTGTGCTGAGGCTTGAACCTCTCGGTAGGGTGAACAAGTTGTGTACATTGTCGCTTTCTAAGGTCACGACATGTATTGCATGCCAACGGTGAATCTAGTTACCATCGAAAGGACGCTGGCTACGCTCCCCGATATGCCCAAACTCCAAAGGGTTCGAGCCATGACCTAGGCAATGGCTGCTCAGCTAGTCATGTCAGTGGCGTCCCACCGACCTCGGTCTTAGGACCTGAGTTCACGGCCTCGACCCTTTAAACGATCGAAATGTGATTGCCGAAGCGAGCACGGAGGAAACACCTATGTTGGTGATTCTCGTCACATCATCAATGATCGGCTCGACGCATGCAACGCCATCATTTGACATCGACAAGAAGGATAGCATGGGGAGCTATGTCGCAGAGAACAATACGAATAAGAAAATGGTGGACCAGGGATGAACCGCCCCGACCCTGATGTCTTGCACCACGATGGCTTCCTCACTTTCTCCGAATGACTCTGACGAGTCAAATGGCCCAGCAACTTCCACCCGACAGGGGCTCACGTCGTACGATGGTAAGACCGACCCGTCCCAGTGGCTACGGGTGTATTATACAGCAATTTGTGGATCCACGGGATACTAGGATGTCATGGTCAACTACCTCCCTATTATGTTGTCTACATCCACCGTTAGCTGGTTGGCTTTTCTCCCTAAAAGCTCCATCAATTCCTAGGATGATTTGTGCAAAACCTTCATCGCCAATTATCAAGGAAGGTGGCAAAGGCCTGCCTCACGACATGACCTATGCCAAATTCACAAAAGGGAAGGAGAGTCCCTCAGGGAATATATTCGCCAATTTGCCGAGAAGCGCAACACCGTCACCAGCATCTCCAAGGCCGACGTGATAACCACCTTTCAAGATGGCCTAAGGAAACCATTGTTACTATTTTGACATCTGGTAATGAACGAGCCAAGTAATCTTGGCCACATGATCACCATAGTTGAGAAATTTGCCAGTGCTAGAGACACCGAATTGGAGCAAATGTTCCAAATTCATGGGAATTTGACGGAGACAAGAAGAAGAAGCACGCATTTTTAGATTTTTGCAAATAAAAGCATCACCACATTTTCTAGTCGAGAAGCAAGGTAAAACATGAGATACAAAGGCTAGCTGATATCTACCAAGATAAGCATTGTCCAAAACAAAGAGCTTCAGCAAACTTGTTATCTTTTTAATTTTCAGGCTTTTTATTTTCCTTTTTCATTTATTTGCCAGGGGTTATTTGCATGTCAACCTTACGCTAACCGACCAAGTCAAGCCTAGGCCAGAACAGGACCATCAGAATCTTAAGACATTGATCTTGGCATACATTAGAATGTCCTAGTTCATACCAAAGTGAATGATGCATAATTACTTTCGCATCGAAGGAGTAGCTGCTGATCTACCTTATGGATGGATCGATAAATGTTTAGATTTCTATGATTATTTTTTAAGAGGAGTTGTTGAATATCAACAACTTATTACACAAAATCCCATTTTTTTAGAACGGGTTGAAGGAGTCGGTTTTATTAGCGGAGAAGAAGTTGTAAATTGGGGCTTATCAGGCCGATGTTACGAGCTTCTGGAATACAATGGGATACGTTTAAGGCGTGGATGATTATCATAGTGGATTCCCACCATGAATTAGAATACTTTACCGTGATTCAATAAAAAAATAAAGGATTACATTATCTATAAATATAGAATATAGATAAATAAACATACACAGCTAGACTGTAGGGGAGCTCCTGCGGCAAAATAGCTCGATGCGAGAATGATAAAAAGCTTAACACCTCTTATTTGACTTTTTCACTATTTTTAAATACGAAAAAGATCCTAATCCAAATTGCTCATGCAATTTGGGATCCTCATTTTGGTCAACCCGCTATGGAAGCCTTTACTCGAGGAGGTGCTGCCGGTCCAGTGAATATCGCCTATTCTGGGGTTTATCGGTTGGCGCAAGAAGAAGGGGCGACCCATATCATCTTGACTTGGTTCTGCTTCCCCTCTTTTTTTAAGAATACTGAGTCGGGTTCTTCTCCTACAAGTAAGTCAAAGACGCGAAATGGTAGTGAATAGAGAGAAAGATTCTTCTGGTTTTCTTGTTCCTGAAAATATTCTATATATCTCCTAGACGCCGTAGAGAATTGAGAATTTGCATGTCTTTCAATTCTTGTACTCGTATGCTTTCAGCAGTTATCCTCTCCGCACTTGGCTACCCAGCGTTTACCGTAGGCACGATAACTGGTACACCAGAGGTGCGTCCTTCCCGGTCCTCTCGTACTAGGGAAAGGTATCTAAATAGAATGGAAATCAAAAAGAAAGGGAGTCGGTATTCCATTGGATGAATCTTTAAAGAAGACATGGTAAAGAGGAAACAAAGGCTAAACTAAGCGCTTTGGTTTGAGCAAACCCGATTCTTATTTCACCAAGGAAAAGAAAGAAATTCTCGAACTACCAGAATGTCTAGAAATGTATAGCTTAAAGTATAAAAGCTTTTTTGACTATGACTTCGTAGTTTTAGTTAGTAGACCCCCTTTTTCCTCTCCATGGGATTACATCCCGAGTTATTGCGAAAAATAAGAGGTTATGGAAGTCAATATTCTCGCATTTATTGTTACTGCACTGTTCATTCTAGTTCCTACTGCCTTTTTACTTATTATTTATGTAAAAACAGATAGCCAAAATAATTAATTGGACTTCCAATTAATATTAATCATTGAAGAAATGAAAAAGGGATTAAATAAAAAAATCAAAGTCTTAAATGAATGTACAAAAATTTGGGGAGCTCAGCATGTATAGAAGCACGGGAGAACGTTCTTTTGTTGATATTATTACCAGTATTCGATACTGGGTTCGTATTTTCTTCTTTCTTTTAAGTTTTCTTTTGTTCCGATAAAAAACTGTTAGACCTAAACTAACCCTGTGGACCACCCCCATGGGGGCGGTGAAGGGAAAGCCCCCATTGGTAGAAAAAACCCACCTGGATCTTTTCAATTAAACATAAAAGGCATGAATTTTTCATTTTTCTGTTTTTGATCATTTTATAGCATATTTTCCATGTTAAAGCATATAGATGTCCAAGTTGCATATCTGTATCTATGTAAGGAACTAGCCACTAGGCATGTAAGAGATAGCAAAAGCATTCAACCTACACATGCTAGTTACCAGAAGCAATGGTGATCATTTTTCAATTTTAAAGCATAAAAGTCATGCATATGATAGATATCAGATATACCATGTGAACTGTAGCAAAGCATGATTATCGACAGGTATTTAAAAGCATATACTAGCTACAATAAGTAAAGTAATTCAATCATATAATAGAAGCAAGCTCAAAGTGTGATATATGATTGTGCATGGTATGAACTCACATGAAAAGACTCGATAAAAGAGTAAAGAAGAAAGAAAAACTTAAAATATCCTAAAAAGGACACACAACTCCCAAATCCCCTCATAAATGCTCAAATGTAGACTGATCTAGGGGTTTGGTGAGAATGTCAGCCTATTGATGATGGGTATCAACATGAACAAGGTTAATGACACCTTTCTCGTATTGATCCCTCAGAAAGTGAAAGCGCACATCGATATGTTTGGTTTTTGAATGAAGACATGGGTTTTCCCTACACTAATCGCGCTGGTGCTATCACAAAATAAAGGTAATCTGGCAGGGAAAAACAACCAAAAATCTCTCTAGGTGGAAATCATCCAAATCAACTGTGAGCAACAGCAAGCAGCAGCTACATACTCAGCCTCAGTAGTGGAAAGCGCAACTCTAGATTGTTTTCAAGAAGACCAAGAAACAAGCGAAGAACCGAGAAACTGGCAAGTACCGGAAGTCGACTTGTGATCCAGCCGGCACCCACTAAATCAGCGTCGGAAAAGCCAGATAACTCAAGAGATGATGATGCTGAATAGTAAAGACAAAGGTCAGGCGCATAGGTAAGGTACCTGAAAATGCGCTTGACAGCTTACCAATGAGATGCTCGTGGTGAAGACTGGAAGCGCGCGCATAGTCCCACGACAAACTGAATGTCCGGACTCATCACCGTGAGTTACAGCAGCGATCCGATCATCCCTCGATACTCTCTCTCGTTGACCTTGACGCTGCTCTCGTCCTTGTCCAAGCCCCCATATGTACCCATGGGGGTCATCTGAGACTTCAACTCTCCACCGAAGTCGAACTTCTTCAGCATGTCCCGCATGTACTTGCTCTGGTGGATGAAGATGCAGTCCTTAGTCTACTTGATCTGGAGCCCTAGGAAGTACTTGGGCTCACCCATGAGGATCATCTTGAACTCACTATGCATCTGCTTAGAAAACTTGGACACAAGCTCATTAGTAGAACCACCAAAAATAATGTCGTCCACGTAAATCTGAGCAATCAAGAAATCAGTGCCAACTCGGAGCAAGAAAAGATTTTTGTCCACAGAACCCATCACAAAGCCATTCCCCAATAAAAACTGCTTTAAACAATCATACCAAGCACTAGGATCTTGCTTCAGACCATATAAAGCTTTCTGCAACTTGAAAACATGTCGAGGAAACTTAGGGTTTTCAAAACCGGGGGTTGCCTAACATAGACCTCCTCCTCTATGTACCCGTTCAGAAAAGCACTCTTGACATTCATTTGAAAAAGTTTAAAACCTTTAGAAGCAACGAATGCCAAAAGTATGCGAATGGACTCAAGACGGGCAACAGGGGAAAGATCTCCTCAAAATCAATCCCCTCTTTCTAGGAAAAACCTTGGGCAACTAATCGAGCTTTGTTGTGCACCACAACCCCATCTTCACCTTGCTTGTTCTTAAACACCCACTTGGTGCCTATGGGGTTGCATCCTAGTGGCAGCTCAACTAGTGTCCACACCCGATTGCGAACAAAATTCTCGAGATCTTCTTGCATGGCGTTTATCCAATTTGCATCATATAAAGCTTGAGCGACATCTCTAGGCTCAAAGGTGGCAACAAAAGCAGACTCAGCAAAAATAGCAAGTGAACCAGCATGAGAACGCAAGGATCTTGAAGTGAGATCACCGATGATGAGCTCTGAGGGGTGATCACACTGAACTGCTCGGGATCCTAGGTGATAAGATGTCACCTCACTAGAGTCAGCAGTTGGCACCTCTGGACTCGATTGAGGGGGCTCGATCGAAGTGGAAGTAGTGATCAGAGGTCAGCCCTCTTCCTCAGTCGAAGTCTCAAAAGGTGTGGGGTCTGCAGGCTGTGCAGAAGGTCCACCCTCATCAACAGCAGGAGTCTCATCATCTTTCCCGAAGATGGACTCTCCAAGCTTATCATCACCAAAAGCTCAAAAGGAGTAAGCGAAGGCATGTACTCATCGAAAGAAACCTCGCAAGTCTTGACAAGCTGCTGGGAGTCGAGGTTCCAAACAAGGAAGCCTCGAGAATGCAAAGTGTAATGAAGAAAGACTCCATCCCAGCAACAAGACTCAAACTTGTCCAAATGCCCTCCCTTCTTGAGCACAAAGCACTTGCAGCCAAACGCTCGCAAGTGACTAACCTTGGGTTGTCTACCATACCGCAACTAATATGAAGTCTTACCTAAGTAAGCTCTAAGAAAAATGTGGTTGGCTAGATAGCAAGCCGTGTTCATGGCTTCAGCCCAAAAGTGCCTAGGAGTCCTATGCTCATCGAGCATCGTCCTGGCCATCTCAACCAGCATGCGGTTCTTTCGTTCCACAATGTCGTTCTGTGGGGGAGTTTAAGGAGTAGAAAACTAGTGCTCAAGACCCAGATCACTACAGAAACTGATGAACTGAGAATTCTTGAATTCTGAGCCATTGTCAGAGCGAATTGCTCGCATCCGACCATTGTTCTCATTCTTCAGCTTCAGGATCAGATCATGAACAAACTGAAAAGCCTCATCCTTATACTCTAGAAAGAAAACCCACGAGAATCGAGAAAAGTAGTCAACAATCACAAGTGCGTACCATTTCCCACCGATTGAACGTACCCGAGCTGGACCGACGGTATCCATGTGTAATAGCTCTCCTAGATATGAAGTACTCACCTGAGTAACAGGTGCGTGAGAAGCGACAACCATCTTCCCATGACAATAGGGATGGCAAACTAGATCCTTCTCCATCTTAAGCTTGGGCAATCCTCTGATAAGGTCCATAGAACTTAATCTGACAAGCAGATCAAAGCTCAAATGTCCTAACCTCCTATGCCACCTCCAAAGCTCAAAAGAGGATCAAGCGATCAAACAACGAGAAGGGCCAAAAGAACTAGAGAAATCAATCTGAAAAACCTTACCGAAGGGTAAGATCTGGCAAACCAAAGATCCTCTAGAATCAACAACAGAATGCATGCCCTTCTTAAAACGAACCTCTAAACCATCCTCAAGAAGTTGCGAAACAGAGACCAAATTAAAACTCAAGTTTCCAACCAAAGCAACATTCTTCAAAGAGAAATGTTGAGAGATTCGAATTGAACCAATGCCATGTACCTTCCCTTGACCATTGTTCCCGAAAGTGATGTACTCCTTGGATCTCGGGGAAATGAGGCTGGAGAACCATCTGTGATGTCCTGTCATGTGGAGAGAGCATCCTTAATCCATGATCCATACATCCTCCAGGCCTCGATCCATCAATATCAATGGTCATAAGGGGGAGCAAACGGTCCAACACTAGGTTTAGCAAAAGAGCTAAACCAGTGTCGAGCCATCTTCTTAAAAGAATGAAATAAGAAAGAATCATAAGTGTGTGGACCAAAACATGGCTCAAAACACGGTCCTCTCTTCTGCCTAAAGTCTCAGCCATGAGGTCCAAAGCCGTATCCAAAACAACCTAGAGCTCTGCCAGAGCGAAAACCACCCTCCGGAGCACGGGCACGAAAGCCGTCTCCTCTACCACCACCTACATGACGCGCCTTGCCCTCTAGCCTCTCTCTGCATCGAGGGACTCTCTGTCTACAACCCTGCTCGCAGAACTGCTCCTGCCCACCTAGAGCTCTCTCTGCTCTCTCAACCCGCTTCCTCCTAAAGCAAAACTCCTCAAGATGCCCGTCTCTATGACAGAACTCACAATGATATGTAGGCTTCTTGGGATGTGGTTGAGGCTTGGATTCTTAGGCTTGGTGGTGTTGGGTGTATGCTCTTGGGTGTGAGAGGGTCCAGGTAGAGAGTCAAGAGAAGTGTGGAGTTGCTTCGACTTCGGAATCCAGAAAGGGTTCTTGGGTGGAGCTTTAGGTTGTTCTTGGAACACTCTATCCATGGGCTGACAGGCCTGAAAAGACTCAGTGGAGTGAGTCTTGGGATATCTCTGCTTTGGAGTCATCTTACTCCACTCCACTACACGACTTAGGGCACTCTCAAAGTCAGCCTTGGTGTAGGTGTAACCTACCCCAAACCCATCCTGCCTCTTGAACTGCTGGATCATCATGCCGAGCTGTGGCTCTCTAGCACTCACCCAACTTAGGATCTGACGGAGGTAAGAGTTCTCGTTTTGAGCATCCGCTAGCTCCTCTCTCAAGGAAGCTAGCACCTCCACGTGAGATAAGAAGATCTCACACTCTCTATCAACTTGGACAGACTTCTCAGCTTTTTAACTTGATTAGTTCCAATCTCAGGGACAAACAGTTCTCACAAACAGTCGGTGGAACTGACAATGTCTCAAGCTCAAGCTTAGTCTGCTCCAGCTCAGCTCTGACTCTCGCTAACTCGCACAACTGCTCATCACTCTTGGCTATCAGCTCAGCTAAAACAGCTAAATGGGATGAGCAGTCTACACAAGGCACGACGACAGTGACATGAGCATCTTTCAGCTCTAGCTGAGCGCTCTCAAACTCATTGGCGAAAGCGTCTCTCTCATCTAGCCTCTCTGTGTACTTAGACTTTAGAGTCGATAGGTCACACAATAGCACCTCGTAGTTAGGGCACCCATTGCTATCACCCAAGTAAGGGAAAGAAGACAAACTCTCAATCTTGCCATTGGCCATGGCAAGCTCACTCTCAAGCTCATCTATCCTCTTCTTAGCCCCTCTAACTAGTTTCTCCCGATATCTTAACTCCTGATGGTTCTGTTCAAGTAATTCAATGATTTATTATTCATAGGAAGTTACCTTCTCAGCGTCGTCGTCTTCGTCGGAGTTGTCGGGGGAGCCCTTGTCTTTCTTATCCCCAAGAGTCATTGAGAAGATGCTCTTGCGGGATCTTCGGCTATGGTGTGAGCGGCTCTTCGGCTTGTCCCCAAAGGCCATGAAGCAGAGGCCTACCGGATCATCCTTGTCTTTCCCCTTCTTGATCATGATCTCCTCATCGCTTGAGCTTGATGAAGAGGAAGAAGATGATGATCTCTTAGAGTAGCTTCTCTCCATCTTAGCGAATAAGGCATTGTCTCGCTGCTTGTTCTCACGCCGGTAGTCCTTCAGGGCCTTTCGAAAGAACCTCGTCTTGGGCTTGCCCTTTGTGAAGGTGGAGCTGTCGTGCTTGTTGGAGTCGTAGGAGCCACCACCGGTGCCCTTATTGTATCTGTTCCGCTTGGTTGAGTCGGCGATGAAATGACCTGGATCACCACAATCAAAGCAGCCATGTTTTGTGACATGTCGTTTGACCATTCTTGAGAAACCAAGGGTGGTTTCAGTCTGGATGATGAGTGATTGACAAGGATGAACGTCTGAATGGTTGAGTGGTTGAGAGTGCATCGAGGGTTTCGATGTGAGATGTAGGTTTGGTTGCCGAGGGTTTCGGCAGTGCGTCATGTTCTTGTTTTGGCTTGTCTTGTTTGTGCAGGTAGGAGATGCTGACCGACTGTCGACGGTGGGTGATCGAGAGTCAAGCGGGGAGCTTGATGTCAGAGGATCCGAGAGGCCAGGCAAAGTTGGAGATGATCTCAAGAGTGCACGAATAGACGGAGCGAGACTTGGACGGACGACTGACTGTGATGGCGTGTCGACCGGTTTCGCGAGAGGTACGCCAGTACAAGCATTTAGGTGGCTCGAGGGGATCGAGAGCGGAAGTGGCTTGCTGGCGCTCGGAGTCACAAAGCGGTGTCATGAGTCGTAGGGTTGAGAGGCTTTGTCAGTTTTTCTTAAAAACCATCGTAACGTTTATTGTTTTTGTTAATTCAATAAATAGGTGTCTAGTTTTAATTTAAATTTTTAGTTTAGTAGTGTAACCTCTTGGTATAATTTTTAGAGTGGTTCTACTCTGAAATTATATTAAAAGGAGAGTCATTTTGTAATTTTACTTTTAGTTTTTATAGGGTAATTTTCAGAATTGTTAATTCTGAAATTACTAAGGGTCTATGTGTCAAATGGGGGCTTCTCGAGGAGGAGTTGGTAGGATATTATCCCCCCAAGTTGGCTGAACCATTTGAGCACCTGAGAGACAAATTTTGCAATGAAAAAAGATGAGAAAACTTGAGTTTGCATCAGCTTTGGACAAGGAACAGGATTTTCTGCAATTTTTGGATCAACTATACTGCAGCGCTTGTGTTCTGTAATTTCTCCAGTGCAAAGTACTTTTGTGGCTGTGATAAATCTAGTGCAGAACTTGATCTTGATATCCAAGTAACTTTTGTTGTGCATGAATTGAATGATCCATTTTTGAAATTTTCAAAGGATTTCTGTGATTTCTTCATATTTCTTTTGCTGATCAAAGTAGGCACCACCGTACTGAAATATTTTTCTGGAACTGTTTTTCTGTTTTGATATTGCACTTCACTTGTTTGATGAAATGTTTCATCAAGTGTTCATCATGTTTTTGGCTGATCATTGTAGTGTTTCTTGAGTGATTTCGTGGTAGAAGGATGAACAAATGTTTGACATGAGGATCGAGTTCTTTTGGAGTGTTTTCTAAGAAGTTTTTGATATTTTGGAGTGTTTTCTCTTGGTGATTACATCTGGTTTGATAGGAATACTTGTTGAGTAGTTTTGAATCAGAGATTAGTTCAGTATTCACATGTTTTTCATGTTTTGAATCCTGAAAATATGTGATCAAAGTTGTCAGGTATTTCTCTGTTCAGTTCTGATTTATATACATGTGTTTGACTGGTTGTATGGGATTAAAATCTGAGTAGGGCTGTTTGTTTAGCTGTTAATTTGAAATTGCAGTTAGGTTTAGCTGTAGTCTTGTTAGATTAACTTTTCTTCCTGAGTTTGGATCTTGTTGTGAAGTCTTCTTTCTTGTTTCAGAACTGATTTATTTATTCTGAATGTGTGTGTTGAGTCTGAAATGATTCTCTGAATTTTGCTATGTATAAGAGTACATGGTATGTGATCAACAGTTTGAACTACTGAACAATAATCTGATTCAAGGTTGCTTGATCAATTCATTCTTGCTCTAGAAATCTGTCCTGAGACTGTTTTGAGTAATTTGATTTGTGAGTAGTGTATGGTTTAGTTCATTCTGAATTAATGTTATACACCCTTGGATGAATGTACCACTGTGTTAACTCTTTCCAAATCAATTTTGAACCAAACATATACTGTTTTCAGATTCTTGTAGGTTGATTCATCATCTGAATTCAATAGTTTCAACTGGTTTATGAATAAATTTCTTGTATAGCTTTTGAGTACTTGTTTTGAAATTTTATTCTGAAAACTGCATTACAGTTCACAATCCTGAAATAGTTCTGCTGTTTGATATCCAGTGAAATTCAATTTGTATCTGATTTGGTATTGCATTATATTATATCGAGTGTTGGTGATTTGATCCTCTGATTTCTAGGCTATTGTATTCTGAATCAGTTGATTACTATTTTTTCAGAACTAGTATTAATATTCAAACTTTATTCTGTTTAGAATGTTCAATATAATTGCTTGAATTGCTTTATGAGAAGAGAGTTTTCTGTCTGAAACTATTACCCTTGTTGTTGTCAGATTCAGTACAATATTGCAGTCTTGAGTGCTTTTCAGTTGTCCTGAAATTGGTGTATAACATATTGAAAATCTTGCTTTCACCAAAAGTGACAAGTTCTGTTTAATGAATGCTGAAATCAAACTTTCACTGATTTTGAAGTATACAATTTGTTTTCAAAACATGAATGCTGAATGTTATTGAAATTTGCTTTTACTATTCATCGTCCGACAAATTTCAGAAGTACTATGATTTCATTTGAAATTGAATTGAAATGAGCTAATTCACTTCTACAAACTTACATTGATCTCTTATGTGAGTGTGTTGATATTTGTTGTTTAAAAAATCTTGAAACTAAGCAGATTTGTGGTTTTTAATCCTGTGGAGCTCAATTTGTGTACTGATTGAATTAAAACTTGAAACTGAGTTTTTAGAGTTGCGTTGGGTGATTTGATTAGGCCATCACATTCGAAAGAAAGTGTTGAGGTGCCTATTCACCCCCCTCTAGTCGTCATTCTGATCCTACAATTGGTATCAGAGCCAGTTTGATCACGAGTTGACCTTAACCGGTTGTGATCCTTGTTTTGGCGACATGGAAAGGAACACAAAGATCCCGATGTTTGATGGTCGAGATTATGCTTATTGGAAGGTGCACATGGAGGCTTATTTGCTTAGCCAAGGAAGTGTGATTTTGGGACATTGTTGCATCCCAGTATGTGATTCCTGACACTCGTACCTCAGAGACTAAGAAGGCACAAAATGAATGTAATAGCAAGGCTACAAACATTCATTTTATCAGTCTGAGTCACAACGAGTTCGATAGGGTCCAGCACCTTCGTACTGCTCGAGAAATCTGGACGACCTTGAGTACTTTTCATGAGGGCACTACCCAGATTAAGGCTAGGAAGTAGAACACGTATAATCAAGAATACCAAATGTTCGTGCAAGGCCCTAGCGAATTGGTAGATGACATGTTTGCGCGTTTTGATGGAATTGTCAGTAATTTGCGCGCCAGTGGGACTTTGGCTTACTCTGACCACGATAGGGCAATCAAACTTCTCTATGCTCTTGATCGTAGCATATGGGAGGTGAAGATCTCCAGTATTGAAGAGTCAGCAAGCTTTAACACGTTGACTTGCAACGAACTCTTTAGTAAGCTTAAGTCCACCGAGATTGCCAAGGCATCTTGACCAGGAGCTGGAAAAGCCTTGTTGCCTTCGATTGCTTTGATTTCTAGTCCTGGCAGTGGTACCTCATCTGGAGGTAATTTGTCTGGCGTTTCTGGAGCTTGTGTTTTCTATGGTGCTTTTGACTTGTCCTCGCATGTCTCTGTCACAAAAGAACAAGTGGATGCTCTAGATGATGAGGAGCTAGCTCTCATCGTCAGGACATTTACTCGCTTTTACAATGATAGATGAGACCAAAGGAGAGGAGGATCACAGGGGTGTTTTGAATGTAGAGATACGTCTCACATAAAAGCAAATTTCCCTAAACTGAAAATTAAAAATGAAAATGAGCACAAGCACCAAAAATGGAACAAGAAACCTTATTTCAGAGGAAAGCGAGGAAAACTGGCTAAGAGAGTAGCCAGAGATTTTGGGCCACCCTCAGCGACATCGACTGCACGTCAAGTGAGGAGCCAAGCTCGGAGGAATAGAAGCCTCCCAAGAAAGAGAAGAAGGAGAAGAAGGAGAAGAAGAAAGTGGACCTCACCGACCTTTCCTTCGCGGTCGACGGTAACGACAACAGCGACGAACTCTACACTTCTGAGGTATATCTATCCCATGATCAGCTTCTTGTTCAGATTGATGAATTGCATGATGCTGTTTATTCTCATGATAGATTGCTTAAACTTGCTGCTAAAGATCGTAAAGAACTAAAACTCAGACTTGAAGCTATCTCCACTGAACTTGTTATTTTGAAATCTAAGTTTGATGTTGCCGATTGTGAGTCATGTCTTACTGTTATGGATGAGCTTGCTCAGTTGTGTTTTATACATGCTAAAACTGTTGAAAAACTTGAATTAACTGAAAAGCAGCTTTTGTTGGTGGAGTCTAGTCCTGCGGTCATTAACTAATTCCTGAACTGCGCTTTGCTTGTTGAGAGCATCAATTTGAGAGATAGGCATGTTGATGAACTTAAGGCTAGATTGGAGAGTGCTGGGTGTTCTAAGGATGTGCAGCCGGCGTGTCCAACCTGCATCACCCTTAAGGACCAACTCAGCTTTGCTAGAGAGCAAGCGGAAAAATTGAAATGTGAGAATGACTACCTTCTCTCCGTAGTGGAAAAATGCACTCAAGGAAAGGGGAGGATGGACCTGCTTTTGGCTAAAACCAAAATGTGTGCTGATAGGGCAGGGTTAGCTCTCGAGTTGGGTTTTGAGAGAACCACTCCAAACACTTTGAGCGAAACTGTGTTCACTCCTCCCACTACCCTTGAGAAAGAGAGAGCCCAATTAGACACCGATCAAAAAGCAAAGAATCCTACCCAACCGACAAAGAAAGCTCTTCATGCTTCAGATGAACCTCATTAGCCAAAACCCAAGAAAACTGTGAGATTCGCACCAGACACCTATAAACCTACACCCAAGAAAGTTTTTCATTGTGCTTATTGTCATCGTGTAGGTCATTTGATTGGTTTTTTCTATCGGTGCATGAGAGATGAACGTCGTGCTCATGCTTTGAGCTTTCATGATTATTCTTCACTTGATTTGCATGAGTATGCTTTTCGCTCGTTTCCTGATGTTGAGGCCCCCCATTGTTTTGAGAGTGATTTTTCCCCTCGTGGTGTACACCATGCTTCATATGGTGGTAGATCACGTGTAAGAGGCTTTGATGCTCGACAGGTTGGGACACCTCGTCGATTTCTAGGTTCGCACTTTATTGCTAGACCACGCCTTTTTTATCATGGTTTATCTCCTGTGCATGGTCAGTCTTCTACTTTGCCTGGATCTCGAGTTTTGCGCTATTGGATTCCAAAACAATTTTTATCTCACCCTCTCACTGAGCATCCGAGAGATACTAGCATGTTTTGAGGGGGAGCTGTATAGCATTGCATGAGCTTCTATCATATGATTAATTGCTTTTACAAGTACATGCTTCGTTATGCCTTTGTAGTATTGTCTTTAATACTGTTGACTGTATTTGGCATGATTTCATCTGAGAATTGACTTGAGCATGGCTTTTATTTGTGAAAATCTGAAAATGGTCACTACTTAGTCTAGAAACTAGCTTGAATGGGTTGAGTGCATTTGCTATCTTTTACACACCTGATAGTTAGGTCATTGTTACTTGGATGCTAATACGCAACTTGATTTCATCAAGAATAAAAGAAAATGAAAATGAATGAAAATGAAAATGAAAAATAAATGAAAATGAAAATGAATGACATTCATGATGTTGTATGCTGAATTTGAAAAGATCCAGGTTGGTTTTCTTTGTCTCACTATTTTGTTCTGGATGACTTACCATAGCACTTTAGTAAGAACCGGGACGTCGTAGTGTTTGCCGAGACCATTTCTTTAAGCTTCTGATGGTTTCAACCTAGGCTTAGCATGGTCGGTTAGCATAACGTTGACATGCAAATAACCCCTGGCACAAAAATGAAAAATTTAAAATTCATTGCAGATCATGTTTGCTGAAGCACCTTGAAGTGGGATATGCTTATCTAGCGTGTGCTTGTTTAGCTTTTGCTTCTCATGCCTTGACATGTCTAGTATACTAGTCTAAGTGGTGATGCTTTTATTTGCTAAAGTCTGAAAATGCTTGCTCATGCCTTTTGTTTAGATGGTATTCATATGAGGATGTCTTTCAGTACTTTTAGATGATATTCAAGGCGAATACTTGTTTGTACTGTAATTGCAGTAGCTCATGTTTTAGAAACTCAAATCTCTGCTTTACCCTCATTCCCTTTTTTGCAACTTTTTATCTCCTTGATGCCTGCATTGTCAAAGGGGGAGAAATGGTCTACATGATGCTTTGGCTTTTGGATTGCTTGGTTAAGGGGGAGTTGGCTTTCATGTTGAAATGCTTTTGATGCGTTTGCTTTTCCTTTGCCTTGCATAAGGTTTTTGCCCAAGCGGGGAGATCTTTTACCAAGTGACATGTTTTGCTCTTTTATGAGTTTTTATGGACACTTGTGCACGTAACATGCTATCCTCATCATGTCTTTGCTTTGGGGTTGTCAATGCACTCATCAAGGGGGAGATTGAGAAACCAAGGGTGGTTTCGGTCTGTATAATGAGTGATTGACAAGGATGGGCGTCTAAGCGGTTGAGTGGTTGAGAGTTGGTTAAGTGCATTGAGGGTTTCGATGTGGAATGGAGGTTTGGCTGTCGAGGGATTCAACGGTGCATCGCGTTCTTGTAAGTTCTTGAGAAAACTTGAGTTTGCATCAGCTTTGGACGAGGAATAGGATTTCCAGCAATTTTCGGATCAACTATAGTGCAGCGCTTGTGTTCTGCAAGTTCTCCAGCGCAGAGTACTTTTGTGGCTGTGATCATTTTTGTGCTGCGTTTTCTGGAAAATCTAGTGCAGAACTTGATCTAGATGTCCAAGTAACTATTGTTGTGCATAAATTGAATGATCAATTTTTGAAATTTTCAAAGGATTTCTGTGATATCTTTATATTTCTTTTGATGATCAAAGTAGGCACCACCGTGCTGAAATATTTTTCTGGAACTGTTTTTCTGTTTTGATATTGCACTTCACTTGTTTGATGAAATGTTTCATCAAGTGTTCATCATGTTTTTGGCTGATCATTGTAGTGTTTCTTGAGTGATTTCATGGTAGAAGGATGAACAAATGTTTGATATGAGGATCGAGTTCTTTTTACTGTGATTCAACTGACAAAAATTTTGAGGATCGTGTCTCTAGTTTGTTTTTATGCTGGCCGAACAGAATGAGGGATCAGAAAATTCGAGGAACCGTGAAAATAACAAAAAAATCGAGCAGTATTTCTGAGTTAAACACATGAATTCCTCTCTTGTGATGAATCTGCGATGGTGAACAGCAGCGTGCAGCCCTTGTCAATTCTGCTACAGAGTGTGCCGACAACACTATTCCTCATCACGCATCTCAAGTTCATCAGCAATGGAACGAGTAAGTTCTCCATCTGTTTTTCTAAGAAGTTTTGATGTTTTGGAGTGTTTTCTCTGGTGATTACATCTGGTTTGTTAGGAATACTTGTTGAGTAGTTTTGAATCAGAGATTAGTTCAGTATTCACATGTTTTTCATGTTTTGAATCCTGAAAATATGTGATCAAAGTTGTCAGGTATTTCTCTGTTCAGTTCTGATTTATATACATGTGTTTGACTGGTTGTATGGGATTAAAATATGAGTAGGGCTGTTTGTTTAGCTGTTAATTTGAAATTGCAGTCAGGTTTAGCTGTAGTCTTGTTAGATCAAGTTTTCTTCCTGAGTTTGGATCTTGTTGTGAAGTCTTCTTTCTTGTTTCAGAACTGATTTGTTTATTCTGAATGTGTCTGTTGAGTCTGAAATGATTCTCTGAATTTTGCTATGTATAAGAGTACATAGTATGTGATCAACAGTTTGAACTAATGAACAATGATCTGATTCAAGGTTGATTGATCAATTCATTCTTGCTCTAGAAATCTGTCCTAAGACTGTTTTGAGTAATTTGATTTGTGAGTAGTGTATGGTTTAGTTCATTCTGAATTAATGTTCTACACCCTTAGATGAATGTACCACTGTGTTAACTCTTTCCAAATCAATTTTGAACCAAACATATACTTGTTGGCGCAAAAGATTACGCTAACAGGTTTCTGTAGATTAGAAACTAACAAACGGAATGTTCGTGAAGTGAATTGTTCTAAGCCTCCGAAAGGATAATAACTTAGAATAGTTCGAATGTGTGTATTGAATAACTTGTATTCGGTCCCTATTACAGGGTGAAATGGGGGGTATTTATAGGCCCAAATATTAAGGAAAAGACCTATTTACCCCTCCATTACAACCGACATAGTGGAAACTATTCGGTACCCTTGATAGGGCTAAAATGGTAAAAGACTAATCTAATAATATAAAAGATAAATCTTCCATCTTAGCTGGCAATAAAGATCTCAAAAAGCCTTAGTTCGAAGATGTACTCCGAACCAATGCCTATCTTCGTACTTCGAGCTTGACTCAGGGTATCTTCGAAGATGAAAGTCCGGAAGTCTTAGAAATCATTATCTGCTTCTGTGCTGTGACGGCAATAACCCCGAAGATGGGGTATTTTCCCCCAACAGTAGCCCCTCGAATACTCTTCTCCGTTTAACCTGTAATGTTAGGAGAGCAGTATACGGAAGGAAAAAATAACCAAGCATAGGGGTTATTAGATTTTAATTCATCTCCGAAATGTACGAAGACATAAACTCTGAATCAGTTTTAAGATAATTACTTCGAAAGTCTTTTAGACTTAGAAGAAATAGCCGTTAGCTTCCTTCTCCTAACGGAAACCATAGAATGCGTTAATTTCGGAGAAAAGTAACGGCAGGAATGCGAAATGGCATGGACTAACGGTAAAAATGTGAAATCTAGGCTATAAATAGAGGGCCTAGAACAATCCTATTTACCTTTTCACCACTCTCTCGCAAACAAACACCTTCTGAGCCCTTTGAGTTCTTTGAGCCCTAGCCTCCATTTTCTCTAAAGTAACCCAGCGACTGCAATGGTGAAGACCAAGGGTTCTGGAGCCCCGTCGACCTTGGCTCGGCAGCAGGCGGCTGCAGCAGCAGCGGCTGCGACGTTGTCGACGACGTCTTTGGCAGCCGCAACGACATCCATGGCGGCAGGAGGGAGAAATCCTCAAAATGCTGAAGATCAAGGTCTCTGCCCGCCATCAATGAAGTACTTGGACCAGTCCTTTCAACTGGGATCTTCTACCTGCAAGAAGGAATCACTGGCAATCGCAGTAGAAGGGAAGATTAGCACCAGAGTTATGATCCGTAAGCCCGGAAAAGAACTCATCCCGTCACCAAGGCCCGGAGAAGTGGTCGTCTTCGAAGCCTTCTTCGAAGCCGGCTTGGGCCTTCCCGCAGTGGACTTCTTGGCAGAGGTACTTGACTTATTTCACGTCACCCTTCCTCAACTATCTCCGAACGCAGTAGCTCGTCTGGCTATCTTCGAATTGGCGTTGAGAGCCGAAGGTTGTGAAGGGAGGGCAGAGATCTTCGCTGCGCTACATAGAGCTTCATGCCAGCCAAAAACCTTCGTAGGTCCCGGAGGTGAAAAAATAGTAGTAGCCTTCGGAAGCATCAATTTTAGGATTCGGGACGAATATGCCCTTCAATTTCCTGCTAAGGCCATCAATGCTAGATGGTATACTGACTGGGTCATGAGGTGGTTTTATGCCGAAGTTGGGACGAGCAATCCTCTGGCCGGACCTTTGAAAGAGATACAATTCCGGAAAGAAGCCCTAGTGCAACCAGGCCAAGGTCAGCTCGAAGCTCGCCTCAACCTACTTCAGAGGATCAGCCGAAGGTTGAGCATGCGAGACTTAGCCGAAGAGTTCCTCAGGTTACAAATCTCTCCACTGATGGCCAACTGACCTATCATCTTCGAAGAGGATTCGGAAGGCGGTCTCCGAAAAATCACTTTGACTTCAAGCCCTGCAGGTAACTTCGAAGACAACATGTATTATGCATATTCATTCGAAGAAAAACTAACTTGATTCATTTTTTAGCTTCTTCAGCCCCTGTTACTTCGGAACAAATTGTAAGGGCTTCAGAGAAGATTTTGGGCGCTCCAACTCTGACCGAAAAAGAATGGAGAATCAAGTTGGTCGGGAGTTGGGAGAGATTTAACAGAGCGTGGGGAATGCTGGAAATTACTCTGCCCCCTTTGATGGATTGGGTGCCTTCGGAGAAAGGACCCAAAAAGAGGAAAGCCGAAGCTGGGACTTCGAGCTCTGCTAAGACTCCGGTGAAGAAGGTGGCTCGAAAGCCAAAAAATCCTGCACCTTCGAATCCTGCACCTTCGAGCTCAAGGGCTTCAGTCTCTGACTCCCAAGAAGATGAAGGGAGGTTGCTTGTGCGTCTGATAGACGAAGATGAAGCTCAAAGGACTGCACAAGCCGAAGTACCTGCAAACATGCCGGAGTCTCAAGATAACCTTGAGCAACCAAGGACTTCGGCAGTTCAAGGAGATATATCTCAGGATGAAGTTCCTGTGAATGAGAGTGGGGTCGAAGCTACTATGGCTTCGATTCCTGAAGAGGCAACAAGGACTGCTCAGGATGATGCTCCTGCAGTCGAAGACTTAACGGCTGATTCGGACAAAGATCTCGCCTTCGATCCGCCGAACAGTCCAATAATTACCCCTGTGCAAAATGTCGAAGGTAGACTTCGAATAATTCTTTCATGTTTATTTTCTGTATTTATACAATGTATAATACTTTTTTTTAACAGAGTCCACTCCTATGGAAGAGGTCCGCCAGGAAGAAATAATTCCTGGACCTTCGACGACTTCGGAGCCAACCCAGAGAGTTACTCAAATAGGACCTGGAAGAGGCAAAAGACATATAGAATCCCTCCCTGCTGCAAGTTCCGGATCAACTCCGTCTGATTCAACAGACGAGAGCCAATCTTCCGGGGAGGGCCAGTCTCCAGAAGCTCCGAAGACCACAGGCCAATGCTCCGGTCCTTCGCTGGACGAAAATGACCAACAGGCAATAAGTATGCTCCCCCTGCTAGCTCCTTTCTTAGGGCAAACAACTGGTCTTCGGACTTTGCTCAAACCTTTGGATCGAGCTAGCTGTGATATAGGGGAGACCAACTTAGTGGCCATTCTGAGCAAGGCGGACAGGACGGAGCTTAATGCCGCTATAGAACGTGCAGCCTACCAGGTAGGAAGTACTTGCGAAATAACATAGAATTCATCTACGAATAAATATTTACCTTAATTTTTTATTTTTGCAGAAAACTGTCTTGGCCCGAGCTGCGAATATATGTAATGATGAAGAGATCATTCGTCTTCGGGAGGAAAATAACGTCCTTCAAAGGAATCTTAGAATCTCCGAAAGCCGAGTGGCTCAGATGGACAATATAGTGTCAACAGAGCGAAGGGCCAGACAAGGTTTGGAGGCTGCGAATAAAGAGCTCGAAGCAGAAAGAATTGTGCTTCGAGCAGAAGTTGAAAAATTGCGGGCGGAGCATGCTACTGCGGGGACTGAGCTTGTCAGACTCCAAGAGGAAGCTAGCCAGCTGTTAAACCAAAAGAATATTTTGACCACTGAAAATGCTAGACTTTTCGGGGTTCTGGGAGAAGTCACTTCGACGAAGGACGCGCTGAACGAAGATAAGCTGAAGTCCGAAAAGGTAGTTGTGGAAGTTATGAATCAGTTGCTAGGTGTCCTAGAGTACTTTGGTACTACTGGAATACTTCCTTCTGATGATAGCATCACTCTTCTGCGCCGGTTGAAAAGGATCCAAGGAGTGGCGAAGCAGATGAAGACAGCGGGTATTAGATACGGAGAACTCTCCGGACAAGTGGCTGCTGTCGGCCTACTTCGCTACTACGAAGATCTGGGCCGATCGATAACTCCGGACGCAGGAGGGGGCCAAATTACCTTCGACGACGAGCGACTTCTGACTCCTTCCGAAGGTGTGGCTGCTGCCTGGCGAGCCTTCCAAACTTCATGGAGAGCCGAAGGTCGTTCCGCGATCAAGGCTTGGATCGACGAAGGCCAAAGCCAGAAGCAAGTTCGGACCCAAGCTTCAAGCAGTCAGCCTCCTCCGAACTCGCAGGTTTAGAAATACCTTAGGATTTTTGGCCATGTAAAGCTTTATGCTTATGAACATTTATCAATGAAAATTTGTTTGTCATATTTTTAGGCTTTGCCTCATACGGAAGATATCGAAGTGTTAGACCTTAACGACGAAGTTCGCTCATTATGGACCACCTTCGATCTTCTAAAAGCTTATAAACGTCCTCGATTTCTAATTCCTCGAGATAGCTCCGGTGTAATTGCGCCCGAAGTAATCAAAGATATACTGTCTTATATTAAAGAGGAAGAAAAAGAGGTTAACTTAAACACTTCGTCTTCTGAAGACGTTATATGGTCTGAAGACGAAGATGAAGTCCGAAGTAAAAAACCTGAAGAACTTGGAAGCTGGGAAAGGAGCCCTGAACGGCTTCGAACTTGGGCCGAGCTTCAACAAGAACAGAAGGATTTTAGATCTTCGAAGGGGGGCAAGAGAGTTAAACGTAAAGTTGTTAGAACTCCCGGCGCTGGAACTAGTCGTTCCAACCCTAGCTCTAGAGACCGAAGAGGTCTTCGATTCCTTCTTGGTATAGATACCAATTTTTCATGATGTAATCTGTAAACACATTCGTTTGAATAATGAATACCGATTTAAAATTGTCTCCATATTTACTAGCCCCTCTTTGGGATAAGCAACTTCGAACTGTATTCAAAGATGGTTATGCGCAAAGAATGAACTTCGGAGTACAATTTTTTTTGGGGGTTTGGAGCCCCTTTGCAATTTAAAGATTTTTTTAAAAATCTTATAAAATGTCTTCGACTATTTGTAATTTGAAGAATGGCAACTTAGTACCCTTTTTTTTTGAAAGAAATCACTTAAGATAACTTTCAAGATACCTTAGTATCTTAGATAATTTGTCACTTTGGACTATGCTAACAGACATTCGAAGCTCATGGCTCAAACTCTGTTTTGCTTTAGCCACCTTCGGCTCATTTTTGCGATCTCTGTCGAACCAATGGTTCGGAGTTTGCAATGGTCTCTTTGGACTCTTTTTACGGATGTCTACCAGCCAATGGCTTGGACTCCGTATATTTTGGCCACCTTCGGCTCTTTTTGCGGAAGTCTACCAGCCAATGGCTTGGACTTCGCAGGTTTTGGCCACCTTCGGCTCTTTTTACGGAAGTCTACCAGCCAATGGCTTGGACTCCGCATGATGTGGTTTTGGGCTCTTTTACGGATGCCTACAAGCCGGTGGCTTGGACTCCGGATTATGTCAGCCCCCACGTCGGAAGCTTCGAACCAATGGTTCGAAGTCCGAAAATACGATTCAGCTTCATGACACTTCCCTCTCGGTCGACCCCGCGGTTCCAGTGCGTCCACTCGGAAGCTGGAAGTCTATGAGGGGAAGGCATTATCTGGACCATATGCTTTATTAATTCAGAAGATGATTACAAATGAATTACAAGGAGCCCTTATGCGAAGTATCGCTTTAGGTGCTCCGCATGCCAAGTATGTGATAACTCTTCACCTTCTAAATTAGCTAACTTAAAAGAGCCAGGGCATCCTGAACGAACGATTAGGTATGGACCTTCCCATTTATTTCCTAACTTCACTGGCGCTATAATGCTTCGTAGAACAAGATGACCCGGTCTTAGTTCATTGAGTTTAACCTTCGGGTCAAACCAAGCCTTCGTCTGCTGATGATACTTTGATAAATTTGCCACAGCTCGAAGTCTTGTTTCTTCTGATAAATCTAGCGAAGCTTGTCTTTCTTCTTCAATCTCCGGTTCGGTGCTGCGAAATGATCCTCCTTTAAGCTCCGTTGGAGTCATAGCTTCATCTCCGAATAGTAGTCTGAATGGAGTAAAACCTGTGGACCTTGTTTGCGTAGTCCGAATAGACCACAAAATCTTCGGAAGCTCTTCGATCCACAGTCCCTTTGCTAATCCTACTATCCTTCAATTTAGCCCTGACAAAATATTTCCATTGGCTCGTTCTACAGCTCCATTAGACTGAGGATGCCTCACTGCAGCAAAACATAACTGAATGCCTAGATCTTCGCAAAACTTTCTGAAAGGTTCTGCATCGAACTGTGTTCCATTATCAACTGTGAGTTGTCTAGGTACTCCGAACCGGCAAATGATATTCTTCGAGAAGAATTTATGTACATTGTTCGAAGTGATAGCTGTCAAGGGCTCTGCTTCCACCCACTTAGAAAAATACTCAATAACTACCACTGCGAACTTCAGATTTCCCTTGGCTACTGGAAAGGGACCTATTAAATCCATACCCCATCTGGCCATAGGCCATACCGGAGCTATTACTTGAAGAGTTGTTGGTGGGCGATGACTTCGTCGACCCATCCACTGGCATCCTTGACAAGTGCGGACTAAGCTCTCCGCATCAGCTGTTATTGTAGGCCAGTAAAGCCCCTGGCGAAGTGTTTTTCCTGCCAAAGCTCGCGGGGCTAAATGGCTACCACAAAGGCCTTCATGAATTTCTCGAAGAATTTCTTGACCTTCGGCTTGAGATATACATCGGAGTAGAGGGGAACATACTCCGGCCTTGTATAAAATACCGTTGATTATTTGATAATATCTAGCTCTAAGCTTTAATCTTGACAGCTGTGGCTCTTCGGGCAAATTTGTTCCTCCCTGTAAAAGTTCCATGATCGAATTTTTCCAATCTGCACTAGGAATGCAAAGAATCTCTACAGAGGGAGTTTGTGGCACCGAAGGTATACTGAGCTCCTCATAGAAAGCTTCTTCTGGTACATCCATAGCTCCGGCTGCAGCTTTTGCTAAGACGTCCGCTTGCACATTTTCTGCTCTTGGTATACTCCGAATGGAAATACCCTTGAAATGTGCTTCGATCTTACGGATTTCTTCTAAGTATTTTGCAAGCTGAGGATGCCGAACTTGGAAACTTTTATCTACGTGCCCTGCTACTATCTGAGAATCTATTTTTATAATAATTCTTGTAGCCCCTAGAGCACGTGCTTTTCGGAGTCCCAATAAAATCCCTTCATACTCCGCTATATTATTGGTAGACTTAAAGTTGTGTCTTGTGGAGTACATTGCTCTTTGCCCTGAAGGCGAAATTAATACTGCTCCAATGCCTGCTCCGGATGCTTGGAAGGCCCCATAGGAATAAACAGTCCAAACTCCATCACTTGACTTCTCCGGAACTAAATTTGCAAGCAGAGTCCATTCTGCTATAAAATCTGCTAAGACTTGCGATTTGATTGCTGTCCTTGCAAGAAAAGATATGCCGAAGGGTGCTAGCTCAACTGCCCACTTCCCAATCCTTCCAGTGGAATCCTTACTTCGAAGCATATCTCCTAAAGGATACGAAGTTGGTACAATTACATTGTGAGCCAAAAAATAATGTCTTAATTTCTTCGAAGCCATTATCAGAGCATAAACGAACTTCTCGAGTCCGGAGTATCTTGTCTTCGCTCCTGATAATGCTTCGAATACAAAATAAACAGGATTTTGGACCAACTCCCCATTGAAATCCACTTCTCTGACAAGGACTGCACTGACAGCAGAACCTGTAGCTGCAAGGTAAAGGAGTAGAGTTTCGTCCGCAGTAGGCACCGTGAGTGTAGCAAGATTGCTGAGATACTCTTTAATATCTTCGAAGCTTTTCTGACACTCCGGTGTCCATGCAAAATCTTCGGACCCTTTCAATGCTTTAAATATAGGCAATCTTCTCTCCGCAGACCTTGATAAAAACCTGCTAAGTGCTGCCAGACGACCAGTAAGCTTTTGCATTTGCTTTAAATTTTCCGGAGGAGCCATCTTTTGTAGCGCAGTTATTTGAGTAGGGCTAGCTTCAATTCCCCTGCTTGAAACTAAATACCCTAACAACTTTCCAGCCTTAGCTCCGAAGATACATTTTTCGGGGTTAAGACGGATCCCACATGCCCGAAGGCTATTGAATGTTTCTGCTAAGTCTAGGCTATGCTGGTGCTTTAAAGCACTCTTTATTACAATATCATCCATATAGGCCTCCACATTGCGACCTAGTTGATGACCTAGAGCCTTAGCAACTAACCTCGAAAAAGTAGCCCCGGCATTTCTTAAGCCAAAGGGCATTCTTACATAACAAAAGACTCCTGAAGGAGTTACAAAGCTTGTCTTGATCTCATCTTCGCGCTTCAACCATATTTGATGATAACCAGAATAAATACGCGTCAAGGAAGCTTAATAACTCCGAACCTGCGGTGGAGTCGACCAATTGATCAATTTGGGGCATGGGGTAGGGGTCACGAGGGCATGCTTTATTCAAGGATGTGAAATCAATGCACATGCGCCACTTTCCGGAAGACTTCTTTCTGACGAAGACTGGGTTGGCTAACCATTCTGTGTGAGCCACTTCTCTGATAATCCCAGCCTTCAACAATTTCTCAACTTCGTCTTTCGCTAGAGCAGCTCTTTCTGTAGACATTTTCCGGAGTCCTTACCGAACAGGGTGGGCCTTCGGGTTTACAAGTAAATTATGTTCAATGATATCCCGATCGACTCCGGTGATATCTTCGTCAGACCAAGCGAAGACATCCAAATTCTCTTCCACCACCTTTTCCAAGGAGGTTGCAACTTCTGGAGGTAAATCTTTACCAAATTGAAATGTATACTCTTTACCATCTTTAACAATGACCTTCGCTGCAATCTCTCCTTCAGGACTTGGTCTCGGAAAGGATTTCTTTGAAGCTTCGGAAGGGGCTGAAAAAATTTCTTCATTGTCTTGTACATTGTTTACTTGTCTTGGATCAAGAGGGGGGCCATGACCATATTCTGCTCTCCGAGCGATGGCTTGATCTCCGAAGACAGTTAGGACTCCTGCTTGTGTGGGCATCTTCATGCACAAATAATTGTGATGCGCCACAGCTCCGAACTGGTTTAGCATGCCTCTTCCGAAGATGACGTTGTAAGCATACGGGGCATCTACAACATCGAAAATTACTTCCTCAGTTCGGGCCAGCAAACCTTCTCCGAAGGTAACTTCCAGGCCTATTTGGCCAAGAGCATCAAGCGGAGGTCCTGCGAAGCCTTGCAAAGGACGAGCCGCTGGAAGAAGATGCTTTCTGGAAATGCACAATTGATCGAAGGCTTGAACAAAAATGATGTCTACCGAACTACCTCCATCAATCAACACCCTTCGAACTTCAGTGCCCGCAATATCAGCAGTGATAACAAGTGGGTCTGCATGCGGGAACTTAATGCCAGCTGCATCCTCCGCAGAAAAGGATATCGGTACATGAGACCACTCTGGCATTGCAGTTGCAGACGACGAAGTCCCAATATGGCCTACTTCCCTGACGTAGTCTCTTCGCTGTCTCTTTGACATGCTTCCGAGGGTACCTCCTCCGGAAATGGGGAGGACTACTCTTTTCCCTCGGTCTTGCCCCTCCTCTTACTTCGGGGGTGGCATAACATTGGCCACTGGAGGGTGTCTTGCGGCATCAAAGTTTTCTATCCACGCCACAGCCTGAACCGGCTCTGGGCGCGCTGCAGCTGGAACTCGGTCGGTAGTACCTCGACCCGAAGTTCTTTCTAGATACTCTCCTCTTAGAGTAAGTATAGCCTTGCAAGTATCAGTTGCATGGCTTCGATTTTCACCACGAATGCAGCAGAAAAGGGTCTGGCCTTTGCCAGCCGTTTTCCCTGGTGGCCTCCAGCCGCTGGCCTTGTTCCCCGAAGACTGTGGAGCTCTCTGTATAAACTTCTGTGGGGGTGCAATATTCAAGACTTCAGAACGAGGGTGTTTTTGCCCCCTTCTCCGATCATGTTGAACTTCGAAGACTGGTTCTTGCGGCTGTGCCGAAGTTTTTACTTCTACTTTAACTTCTTGCAATATGGATGAAGTAGCTGCAGTTCTTCGAAGCCAACCTTTTTCTGACCTCGCATACTCTTCGAAGTATGACATCAACTGAGAGACCGAGGAGATGCTTTTCTGATAAAGCTTATCCAGGAGGCCTTGATGAGTGACGCCTTCCCGAGCTGCATCAACTACCGAAGATGCAGACAACCCCCGGATCTACGACTTCGTATGAGCGAAGCGCTTGAAATATTGCCTCAATGTCTCTCCGGGAAGTTGTTTCACCTGGAAAAGGCTTCCTGTTGACATGGAAGGTACGAAGGTGCCTTGAAAATTGCTTACAAACTTCTTCTTCAGCTGCCCCCATGAATTAATTGATCCTGGCTTCAAGGACCAGAACCACCTTAATGCCACTCCTTGAAGAGCTAAGGGGAAGCACTTTTCCATGGTGTCTCGAACTCCTCCGCTAGCTTCAATTGCTAGGGCATAAGAACGAACAAACTCTCCGGGATCTTCATCTCCAGCATACTTACAGAGCTTCAAAGTCTTAAACTTCAGATCAAAGCGAACTTTCTGCAGCTCAGGATGCAGCGGAGATTCATTATCGAAGGAGGCGTTCTCCGGGGCTTTGGGATAATCGGGTTCGTCGTCTTCGGGCACTTCTGGGATAGCTGGGATGGCTTGAGAGCGAAGCCTGTTCACAGCTTCTTGTCGCCACCTTGCTACTTCAGCTTGAAGGTTGGCCATTTGAGTGGCCATATCTCCAAGATTGTCTTCATCTCCTCCGGAAGGATCTTCCGGGTCTTGAGAACTAGTAGGATCAGTTCGAAGTGGGATGGAAGGTGGAAGAGGGATTCCAGGTAGTCGAAGTATGGAAGGATTTGGCGGAGAAGCTTCGTATGTTCGAAGGATGGAAACTCCTTCCGGAGTTTGAGGTGGAGGGAATGTCGATGGCCCTCCCACTTCAACCGTGTCGGACGGGGTCTCTCCGGAGATTCGAGAGGACCTCCGAACAGGGTTACGAGGTGCGCTCCGCTTAGGAGGCATGATGTAGGAAGTTGGTAGAGAATGAAGTTTTTCGAACTAAGTTCCCCACGGACGGCGCCAACTGTTGGCGTAAAAGATTACGCTAACAGGTTTCTGTAGATTAGAAACTAACAAACGGAATGTTCGTGAAGTGAATTGTTCTAAGCCTCCGAAAGGATAATAACTTAGAATAGTTCGAATGTGTGTATTGAATAACTTGTATTCGGTCCCTATTACAAGGTGAAATGGGGGGTATTTATAGGCCCAAATATTAAGGAAAAGACCTATTTACCCCTCCATTACAACCGACATAGTGGAAACTATTCGGTACCCTTGATAGGGCTAAAATGTTAAAAGACTAATCTAATAATATAAAAGATAAATCTTCCATCTTAGCTGGCAATAAAGATCTCAAAAAGCCTTAGTTCGAAGATGTACTCCGAACCAATGCCTATCTTCGTACTTCGAGCTTGACTCAGGGTATCTTCGAAGATGAAAGTCTGGAAGTCTTCGAAATCATTATCTGCTTCTGTGCTGTGACGGCAATAACCCCGAAGATGGGGTATTTTCCACCAACAATACTGTTTTCAGATTCTTGTAGGTTGATTCATCATCTGAATTCAATAGTTTCAACTGGTTTATGAATAAATTTCTTGTATAGCTTTTGAGTACTTGTTTTGAAATTTTATTCTGAAAACTGCATTACAGTTCACAATCCTGAAATAGTTCTGCTGTTTGATATCCAGTGAAATTCAATTTGTATCTTATTTGGTATTGCATTATATTATATCGAGTGTTGGTGATTTGATCCTCTGATTTCTAGGCTATTGTATTCTAAATCAGTTGATTACTATTTTTTTCAGAACTAGTATTAATATTCAAACTTTATTCTGTTTAGAATGTTCAATATAATTGCTTGAATTGCTTTATGAGAAGAGAGTTTTCTGTCTGAAACTATTACCCTTGTTGTTGTCAGATTCAGTACAATATTGCAGTCTTGAGTGCTTTTCAGTTGTCCTGAAATTGGTGTATAACATATTGAAAATCTTGCTTTCACCAAAAGTGACAAGTTCTGTTTAGTGAATGCTGAAATCAAACTTTCACTGATTTTGAAGTATACAATTTGTTTTCAATACATGAATGCTGAATGTTATTGAAAATTGCTTTTACTATTCATCGTCCGACAAATTTCAGAAGTACTATGATTTCATTTGAAATTGAATTTAAATGAGCTAATTCACTTCTACAAACTTACATTGATCTCTTGTGTGAGTGTGTTGATATTTGTTGTTTAAAAAATCTTGAAACTAAGCAGATTTGTGGTTTTCAATCCTGTGGAGCTCAATTTGTGTACTGATTGAATTAAAACTTGAAACTGAGTTTTTAGATGTGCGTTGGGTGATTTGATTAGGCCATCACATTCGAAAGAAAGTGTTGAGGCGTCTATTCACCCCCTCTCTAGTCGCCATTCTAATCCCACAATTATCTTATCATAGACACGACGAACATGACTATTAAACAGGCAAAGGTCATCATCTACTAGCAAATCCAATTGGTCCTCAGTGATAGACATCAAGGAGGACAAAACACAGCTCAGAGCAGCAGGATCAGCAGAAGGTGTCGCAAGGGTCAAGGTTTTTGAGCCAGAACCAGTGAGATTTGATCTTAACTGGATATCAACCTCAGAAGCCTTGAGCTTACTGAAAAGCTCTACGACAGTCAAGGTATCAAAGGAAGCGGTCTCAACAATAGAGGATACCTTGATCTCCTAGATCTTAGGGTCCAAGGTATGATTAACCTTGAGCACCTGTTCATGATCTGAGACCAACTGATCACGATTGGCCTTGTTGCCCCGAAGCTTGTTAATGATCGACTGAAAACAACCAAACAAAGTTTCAACAGTTTCACCCGGCTTCTGTCAGAAATTTTCATACTCACGCCAGTAGGTCTGATAGAGCCTAGCCTTGACCTGAGCTGTCCCCTCATGTTGTGCCTAGAGGGTAGCCCAGATCTCTCGAGCAGTATCGAGATGGCTAACGCGCTCAAACTCACTGGACCTAAACAAGAAAACAATATGTTCACTGTCTTGTTGTTCAAGTCATGTAGAGCGACTATCTCAGGAGTAGTACGCTCTATAGCCGGAAGCACAATAAAAGTAGCATGAACACACTTATCCAAAATCCCTAAGATCTGGCTCAATAGATAGGCTTGCATGCGAGTCTTCCAATAGTTGTAGCCAAAAACCTCAAGGGACATAACCTTGCCAAAAGAAGTCATGGTCGCTACATTGCGTTAGAACCGGTTAAGTTATGGAAAAACTCTAACAAGGCTCTGATACCACTTGTAGGACTAAGAGTAGCAACCAGAGGGGGTGAATGGGCGCCTAAAAATTCTTTCGAATCAATGGCCTTCTCCCAACACCCAACGCACCTCAACAGACAATTAGCACAACCAAAACAAATCACAAGCTCTAAAACGATCTAGCCTAAAAATAACGGGTGTCCTAATTAAAAGATACCAACAAAGTGCTTATAGGAAAATCAATAGTGCATTTAATTCATAGGTATTTCAAGCATCACAAGTATGACCATCACAGGCATTTAATCAGACAAAAATAAATGCAGATGATATATTGTGCTCATAGATGATTCAAAAGAACACAAAGGATATTGAGATATTTCAACAAATATTCATTGAGCAATCTGAAACTTTAATGTTTGCAGTATTTAACAAAACATCATAGAAACCAGAAATAAACTACACTGAGATTGAGAGAAAAACAATGTAGTCAGGTGTCTCCTGTGCATTCAAGTGAACACCTTCAACGCGTCACTGTGCGCAGCGCCACGCATGCTGTAGCACCAGCCATCAGCCGATAGTACCGAAAGAGTTGTCGCTCATTGTTGTGGAGCTCCGCGTGACTTTAGTTTCATGCGCCCATGCGCCGATCCAACGAGTTCCTCTGTCCAAAACAACTGGCGCCGAAAAACTAGCCACACGCACCGCCCCTTGACTCCACCCGAATCAGAACACTGGCAAAAACAAGAAGCCGACAGAAAAAGCGGATGTGGGAGTTTCTTCAGAAAACCAGAATATTGAAGAAATAAAAACCGGATGAGAGGACATGCTAGCAATGTGAATCGGCGGTGAAAATCAACATGCGACAATGGAATTTCAGAGAAGAAATTTGTGGCGGCAGGAGAGGAAAAATTGGGGATAAAAGATGAACTCTCATTTTTACCTTGAATGAGTTAAACCAAAACCTAGGGATTGGGGCCCTATTTATAGACAGCCCAATAAAACTTGAGAAACACCAAAATACCCTTAGGGTTTTACAGATGCTGAAATAAAATGGAAAAGACCATAATGCCCTTAGGATTTTTACAGACTCGACTAACACACTGTGGGCCTAGAAAGCAAAATGGTAAAATCCTAAATAAAGATAACTTGTCCTGACGCAGGGCTTTCTTAGCAGCTACGGCTTCGCTTCAGGACGGCTCGATTTAGGATCAGCGGTCTGGATTGGGCGTCGGTTTTGCGCCGAAACCGACAAAGCATCCACCGTCTTTGCAATGGGTACCCGGATTGGGCCGTCCCGATTCCGCGGCTCCCTGAGCCCGCCAATCGCTCGCCACCAGTGTACCTGAGTCAAACCTAGTCAACAGACCAGTAGATCCCCTATCGGTCTTGGCCCATGTACCCGGATTGGGCCGGCCCAACTCCGCAGCCTCTCTGCCCGGCAGTCGCTCGCTGCCCGTGTACCTATGTCACACGCGGCACAAGACACGACAGGTCTCGTCTCAGCTTCGTCTCTTATCTCTTTGACTTTCGTTGACAATCACTCATCACTTCTGGAGCCATGAGGCCCATGATATTCAACATGGCTCCTCATCGGTCTACAACAACAAAACATTAAAAATCCAAGGGCTCAACGCAGGACCAGAGTTCAAGCTGCTCATGTTGAATATTGTTCTCCTTCTCCAACCTAGTTAGCTCGATGTCCTTCCGATTCAACTCTGCATCCTTTCGAATTAGTTGTTCCCCCAATCGGCCGACCAGGACGTGCACAAAGACTTGGGTCAATGTTGTTATCCATGATGAAGTATGTATGTACAATTCTTGTAGGAATACTTACAAGAGTTTCTTGGCTACAATTCTTAAGTTCCTCTAAGCACTCAAATACACTCCCTTTGGACAATCTGGTTAGAGGACAGGCAGAAGATCATGGCACCTCCCAAACAGCGATGGCAGGCCCAAGAGAATGTTTCGCCGCCACAACCTCTACAACGGTCCTAGCTGCCGATGGCAGATACACTAGAATCCTTGGCGAAGGAGGCCCGGGTGCTACCACACCCTCTATCGCTAGCACCTCGGTACTCGGTGGTGCCACACCATTGTTGGGGAATAGGGGAGCTACGCTAGCTAGCAAATTCAAAATTTTCCTCCTAAGCCCAAGACTCATGTGCATGCGAGATCATGGATCGTTACCTTCTAGCACGAGACACGCTAGGCGTAGCGGAAGAAAATGTCAGAGTAGCGCGTCAAGCCTATCCTCGCTTCATCCTTGTTGTCCCTCGCCGATCTGATCGATAAAGATGATGTAGTCGTTCACATGAAGATGTCCACGAGCGTCGCTATTGGAGCAACGCCTCCACGGTATCCACACATACAGGGATGGAGAACCTCCCACGGCAGCGTGCTAGCACCGCACGTGAGAGATGGAAGATCCTCGACCTCAACGTTTGAGATCAAGAAATGGAGGAGAGGAATCTATGGTGGCTAGGACTAATCTAGGCTAATTCCTTATTCGAAGACGTCCTCCTCCTCTCCTTATATAGGGTTGATAGCCCCCTAGTCGTGCTCATCTTAAAACCGTCAAAACCATTACATATCCAATTTGTTCGCCCATGTCGGAACTTCTGATCCTAGATCGGATCTTCCGATAGGGTATTTTGGTCTCTCGATACAGTACGACACGCAACAGATCCAATCTTTTTTCGCCAACCTCGGAACTTCCGATACCATATCGGAACTTCCCATCAGTACAAAATTCACCGATTCCAAATCAAAACTTCTACCTCGTCAGAACTTCTGAAGCAACATTTGCTCTCTCACTCGAGAATAGAAAATAATCGGAACGTCCGATACTACCTATCGGAACTTCCGATACATAGAATTTTCTTGGTCATATCCTTCAATCTCCCACTTGCACAAGAACCAATTCTTAGCATGTTTCTTAATTCATCCCCTTAAGTGTGTGACCCGATAGGTTCATACAATAATGGTTGTTCACTGGAAACCGTTTCCGACTCACTGATCAATAGTGGTACCTAACAACACATATTGACCCCCGAAAGCATACAAAATCATTTTTCACTGCACCTTGATATATGCAAGCACTAGTCCCTTTACCACACGTCATTAGGCAAGCTCAAGGTGAGATACGTGCAACCCTTGTTGGTTAGCTCGACATTTCACTCGAACAAGTATCAGATTCAAATTATGTCTAACTCCTTAGTCATAGTGGCATGGCCAAGCACTTTTCCAATCTAATACCTCAAGGGGCCCAGAGACAACTCTCCCATTATTAGGAGGGGTAAATTCCATCTTGACCGTTCATATCCCAAGACATGTTTCACAACACACATGAAAACAACACATATTACTACCTAGTTACGGAATAGCGTTAGGAAGCATCTAAGTGTGTCACTACGCATTATGGAATCAAATGACGATCTCAGGTCCATGGACTCTACAGGTATACAAATGAGATGACAATTGATGGCACTTTACAATCACTACAAGAAAATGATAAAATTTCGTCGGCTATTTTATCTTCTGTCGGTGTTTTGAAAAGCTGACGGAAGTTAATTTAACTTCCATCGGCTTTTCACTGCGGCCAATGGAAATTAAAGGGGATTTTTTTCCTGGCCGATACATAAGCCTTAACTTCCATCGGCCACCATTAAAGCCGACAGAAGTTAAGGGATGTAATCCCCAACCCCGCGCGTGCGTATAGGGAAATCTAATCCCTCTACATATGTGCGCCCAACTCCCGCGCTGACACCGCCGCCGCCGCCTGACGCCGGCGCCCGCCGCCCGCCGCCCGTTGCCCGCTGGTGCACCGCTGACCCCGAGCGGCCGCCCACAGCCGCTCGCCCCCACCGCCCGCCACCCCCCATGCCCACCACCCATGCCACCGCCTCATGCCGCCTCCAGCCGCCACCGTCGGCCACCGCCCTGTCCCACGTGCCACCGCCTCCAGCCGCCTCCGGCCACCGCCGGGTTCACCCACCGCCCGCTGACCTCCAGCTAGCTGGCCGCCCGCCACTGCCCGCTAGCCTCCGGACAACCTCGCCACCTGTTGTCGCCACCCGTCAAAGACTAAAACCGACAAGGTAAACCTCATCCTCGCCGGACACCCTTCAATTCAAGCCTTAATATCATGATTTTGGTACTATTGCATGCTAATTTAGGGATTAGGGATGACTAATTTGGGGAATTCCTGATTTAGGGTTTTTGCCATAAGGGAAATAAACTGGTTGTGATTATCGTTAAAATTTGCTAGCTTTTTCTTTAAATCATGGATCTACAATTACCTATTTTGCTATGCTATTGATGTTGTTCGATTTTAGAGTCTTCTTTTTGATACATGTTTGTAGTTTCCTAACAATTTGAAGTTATTTAGGTGTCACCAAATATCTATTGCGATGTTTATATGCAATATATGTTGTGAAGTTAAAAAATTTGTTCATGTATTAATATGTTTCATATGCAATGTTCAGTCGGCCGCCCCTCGTCGACCTCCACCGCCCGCAATCCTCCGATCCATCGCTCCTGATGGGCACCACAGAACTGCTCAGGGGGCAGTGTCTCATGACTTCTGGGTATGTGTTTTTTCAATCTTCTTTTAGTTTTAACACAAATCTTTTCGAGTTACAGTACTTGACTAATCATGACTTTTGCAGTTACTCTTTTGCTTGCCAAAATCAGGCAATCACCATAATCGTCCCCTTCAAGTCTTCAACAACAATGCACCCAAGATGGTGAAGGATACTATTTTGTATGCCTGCATTCAAGCGAACAATGCTTACTACAAGGAGAAGCTAGGGCAACGAATGAGCAAGGCGATGGGTGCATCCACAATATACTTGACTGAAGAACAATACCGTTCGGTAAACAATTCTAACTTTTTTAATATTTGATTGTTGAGATTTTGTCATATAATACAAATAGCATCTCTGTTCAGGTGAGGATTCCGTGGTTTGCAAACCGTGAGGATGCGTATTTTGAATTCTGCAAGATTTGGTCTTCAGTTGCATTCAAGAAGACTTCCGAGTAGAAAAGACAATGCCGTGGGATGGATCAGAAGCACAGATATGGTGCCGATGGACATATTCTCCACGCTAAACACATGGTAAGACCTCCTTCTGTCACTCTATCTATAGATACATTGTAATGCGACTAACTCATTTCTACTGTACAGGAAGCTAAATCTGACAACGTGCCAAGTGACATCGAGGTGTATGCTTCTGGTCACAAAGGAAGCGATCCTACACAACTAGATGTCTTGTGTAGCCAGTCAGACACGGACCATTTGGTGAGATGTTAGCAATGTTAAGAGTTTGCGTAATTTCATTTTTCTATGTATAATCGGACATGTTGTTTTTTGCAGGCACAGTATGGTGAACACATGGTTCGACTCCATGGAGAGGACTATGATTGGCGGAGAGAACCTGTCGACCAAATGGCCGTGTACGCCAGCAGAGGTGGAAAAAGCCATGGATGGTGAGACATTGTTTTATCAATGTTTTGTGTATGGTATTGTAATGGTAACTAACTCATTCAATGTTGCAGCTACTCCATGTTCAATGGAGTTATTGACTCGAGAGCGGTGAGAGCTCAAAAGTTAGCTCAGTCGTCGCAGAGCTCCGTCGGAGTTAGCTCCAGCCATCGTCGCTCAGAAGCAAACCCGAAGGTGGTTTAGCTAAGGGAGGAAATGAGGCGGCGCGATGAGCACAACAGGCAACAACAAGAGTACTCTACCGCCTGCTTAGCACAACAGCAGGTGATGATCCAAGTAAGTTTAGTTTGCAGTGTTACATTTAAAAAGTATTCAACAATAGGTTTAGAACTAACTGATTGCATTACAACATGTGTAGAAACTAGCCCAGCAACATGGTAGATTTGACATGTTCTTGTTCCAACCACTACCTCCTCGGCCACCACAACTTCCATTTGTTCCTCCTACATCACCTGAGGTACCTCCTGACATATCGTTACTTGAGATACTTAAGTTAGCGTTTAGAAGGTAAGTTGAGTTCATTCTCTAATTTTGTCTATTTCTTCAGAGTCTCCATACGCCTGGTCAGGATGGAGCCTCTAGAGCAAATGTGGATGAAGTGGGAGGCAGCAGCGGCGCCCACGACCCAAATGTGGGCAATTAGCGAGTATGGACAAATGTGACTTTGTATGTGAATCTCGATGTGTTATGTGACTTTGTATGTGAATTTTGATGGTATATGTGAATTCAGATGTGTACTGTGACTTTGGATGTGAATTCAGTTCTGTTATGTGATTTTGGATGTGATGTGTGAAGTTTGGATGTGAATTTGGATGTGAGATGTGATTTTGGATGTTATATGTGAAGTTTGAATGTGATTTTGGATGTTATATGTGAATATGATATAAATTGTGGTTGGATGTGAGTGTGAGTAGGGGAACCAGGAAAAACAAAAAAACCAGCTAACTTCCGTCGGCTTTGACCATAGCCGACGGAAGTTAGCTGCTTTCGCCCATATGGGTAGAAAGGCAGTTAGCGCACCTCTTCTAACGTGGCATAGTTCAGCGCTAACTTCCGTCGGCGGCCGACGGAAGTTAGCTAACTTCCGTCTACTCGCTTCCATCGGCCAAATGCTGACGGAAGTTAGCCTTTTGCCGATGGAAGTTAGCTTCTTCCATCAGGAAAGGGCTAACTTCCGTCGGCTTTGGTCGATGGAAGTTTCCTGGATTGTTGTAGTGAATAACAATCCCAGCAGTATCTCAAGTGGGTCTGTCCAACACCATTTTCACTAACATGTGTCCACATCACTGATTTGACATCTCTATGTCTATGATCTGTGAAACACAATCATTAATCAGTTGGATGTGTTAATCCTTGTATCATCACTGTTCCACATGATGACTAGATTAGGGACCCTTTTGAACAACATCGTAACAAAGCAAATAGTTTCACATAACAAGTCGTGCTCATTAATTAAATGCAAACGACGTTTATTCAAGGAACAAAATAACAATTATCCTCACACATTAGCATAGACTCTACTACCAACTTCACATACACATGACTCACTCACGCAAGTATCTAATACCCATGGAGCTCAGGTGCGCCTCATGCTTGGGCTGTCGAAGAGGCTTCGTCAATGGATCTTCCATATTCAAATCCATGTGCACCTTGCAAATCTTCACATCACGTCTCTCAATGATCTCACCGATCATGTGATATTGCCGAAGTATATGTTTGTACTTTTGGTGTGACCTAGGCTTCTTGTCTTGCGCAATGGCACCACTATTATCACAATAGAGGTACACTAGACTGGAGGCACTAGGAACAACACCTAGCTCAGAAACAAACTTTCTTATCCAAATGGCCTCCTTCACAGCTTCTGAAGCGGTGATATACTCAGCTTCTATTGTAGAATCAGCCACCGTCTCTTGCTTGAAACTCTTCCAACTCACTGTGCCACCATTGAGGTAGAACACAAAGCCAGACTGCGATCGAGAATCATCTTTATCGGTCTGAAAGCTAGCATTCGTGTAACCACTTACAACGAGCTCCTCTTCAGCACCATATACAAGGAACATTTCCTCAGTCCTTTTCAAGTACTCGAGGATACTCTTTACTACATCCAAGTGACTCTCACCCAGATTCGATTGGTACTTCTTGTAACGCTTAGAGCATATGACACATCTGGCCATGTACATAACATGGCATACATGATGGATCCAATTGTGGAGGCATACGAGATCACACTCATCTTCTCTAGCTCATCATGTGTCATAACACACTGAGTCTTACTAAGAGAAATACCATGTTACATTGGCAGAAAATCCTTCTTAGAATTCTGCATTTTGAACCGTTTCAAAACCTTGTGAATGTACATACTTTGGCTTAATCCAATTAACCATTTTGATGTATCTCTATAGATATTTATGCCCAGAATGTGTGCCCAGAATATCAGACCAGAAATACAAGTGAGCTCCCACTAGCCTTTTTGTAAACACAAGGCTCTTCTTCGTTTTTGATGAAACCAAACCCTTTAACTACCTCATCAAAGTGAATATTCCAACGCCAAGAAGCTTGCTTCAATCCATAAATGGTCTTTAGCAACTTGCAAACTTTCCTAGCATTTCCCGGACCATCAAGACCTTCAGGTTGTGTCATGTACACATCCTCACATAGGTTTCCATTCAGGAAAGTCGTCTTGACATCCATTTGCCATATCTCATAATCATAAAATGTGGCAATAGCTAGGATGATCTGAATAGACTTAAGCATGGCGACGGGCGAAAATGTTTCATCATAATCAACACCTTTAATTTGTCTGAAACATTTCACCACCAATCGTGCCATATAGATGTGAACATTTCCATCAATGTCTATCTTTTTCTTGAAGATTCATTTACACTCAATAGTTTTTATGCCATCGGGTGGATCAACCATGTTCCAAACTTGGTTCTCTCGTGGACTCCAACTCGGATCCAATGGCTCTAAGCCATTTCTCAGAGTCTGGTCCTATCACTGGTTTCGCATAGGTGTTGGGCTCATCATTGTCCAACAACAACATGTTGCAATGCGCAGTGGTCAAGAACATGTACCTCTCTAGCACATGCACTAATATCCTAGACCTTTGTGGGGCTAGCGCATGTACAACAGGCTTCGCAACACTTTGCTCATCCTGTTGTTTTTCAGTAGGATCTAGAACACTTTCCAGCGGCTCTCGAACCTCTTCGAGATGCACCGTCCTCCCACTAACTCCTTTTGAGAGAAACTCTTTCTCAAGGAATACATCATTCTGAGCGACAAACACTTTTCCCTCCTCTCTATTATAGAAATAGTATCCTTTTGTTTTCCGAGGATACCCCAAAAAGAAGCACTTGTCAGACTTAGGACTAAGCTTGTCATACATCATATGTTTGACATACACCTCACATCCCCAAGTCTTTACAAAAGACAAACTGGAACGCCTCCCAGACCACATCTCATATGGCCTCTTCTCTACTAACTTAAATGGAACTCTGTTAATCATGAAATTTGTGGTTTCTAGAGCGTGACCCTAAAAGGATAATGGAAGATAAGTGTGACCCATCATGGACCACAACATGTCCAACAAAGTGCGGTTTCTCCGCTCGAACACCCCATTCCATTGGGGCGTGGCATGTGGAGTCAGCTGTGGAACAATTCCACATTGCTTCAAATGGTCATTAAACTCATGGCTCAAATATTCACCCCACGATCAGATTGTAGAAATGTATTTGTCTTGCCCAAATGATTTTGAACTTCATTCTAGAAATCCTTGAACTTTTAGAAGGATTCCCACTTATGCCTCATTAAGGATACATAGCCATATCTTATAAAGTCATTGGTAAAAGTCATGTGACTCATTGGACCACACACATCAATATGTATTATGGCCAATAGGTCTTTGTCATTTTGCCAAGTAAGCAAGGCTCGCATGTCTCATATGATTCAAAATCAAATTACTCCAAAAGTCCATCATTATGGAGCTTCTACACGCGGTTCTCATCTATATGACCTAAATGACAATGCTAGACGTAGGTAGGATTCAAATCATTGAGTCATTGTTTCTTAGTACTAATGTTATAAACTTGTGCATCATCAAGACTCAAAATATATAATCCATTCACTAATTGACAAACACCATAGAGCATGCCATTCGAAAATGTTGAACAACTCTTGTTTTTTATTAAGAATTCAAAACCATTTTCTAAACATGAAGAATAGATAATGTTTTTGCTTAAGGTGGGACTGAAATAACAATTATTCAAATCCAAAACTAGTCCTGACAGTAGCGGCAGTGAATAAACGCTGATGGCCAACACTGCAACCTTTGCACCATTCCCGACGCGGACATCTAGCTCGCCACTGGTACACTTTCTAACTCTACTCAGCCCCTACAATGTTTTGCAAGTATGAATCATCGATCTGGTATCAAGTACCCATGAATACCTAAAGCGGAAGTCATACTTCCTTTCTTATTCTTCTGTTGTTCCAGATATACCTTGCAATTGCGCTTCCAATGCCCAGGCTTGTGGCAGTGGTAGCACACATCATAGTTAGTAGGACCCGACTTGGACTTTCCTGCCAGTTTAGCCATCACACTAGATATCGAGTCTGTAGTCTTAGCCTTTCCCTTCCTCTTTCTCTTTTCGCCATCCTTTTGAACCATCAACACTTGATTTGGAGACTTCTTGATACTCTCCTCAACAGTTTTTAGCATCCCATGCAACTTAGATAGTGTCTTCTCTAGTCCAACCATGTTATAATTCAAGATGAATGGCTCAAAGCTCGGTGGGAGTGACTAGAGAATGACATCAATAGCTAGGTACAGATCCAGTGGGGTGCCCAGTTTCTTTAGAGTCTCAATGTAACCAATCATCCTGATCACATGAGGACTCATAGGGATCCCTTCAGCCAGCCTACATCTAAACAAGGCTTTAGACACGTTGTATCTCTCAGCCCTTGCCTGGTTCTGAAACATGCCCTTAAGACCCACGATGATATCGTAAACATCATGTTCCTCATATTGTTTCTGAAACTCAGAGGACATGCAGGCAATCATCAGATAGCTGACATCCACGGAATCACTAGCATGCTTCTCATAAGCATGCTATTCTACTGTACAAGCATCCTCTCCTAGTTCCTCAGCGTGAGGTTCCTCCAGAACATAATCCTTTTTCTCTTGTTTAAGAGCAATTCTCAAATTTCTATACCAATCCATAAAGTTTGTTCCAGATAGTTTCTCAAGTTCAAGTATAGATCGCAAATTAAAAACTAGAGTGCTCTTAACAATAGAAGTTGTAGGTGTCATGATCTACGAAAGATTAAATGCAAGGTTTAGCACTATGCAATGTTTATCTTCTATCTAATAAAAGATGTCCCGCTATCTAAAACAACCACTTTCCATCTCATGACTAACAGGGGCGCAAGATCCATCGTCACACTATCTCCTAGTGAGCTTTGGCATCACTGCAAGAAGCTAGTTGACATAGGTAAGCAACTTCTTGCTAATCACATCGTATGTGACTCTTGTCGTTGGAGAAGCATCTAATGCTCGAGCCCAACTCCTATGCTCCAAGGCCCAAAACCATTTTGATAACCTTGTCATGTGAACTAATACTATGCGTGCAGAAGTTCGAATTCCGCCACAACTGGTTGAGATAAAAGATAGTGCCCTGCTTTGGCAGACCCACTATCAATGAGCACGAACCTTGGTGGGTGCAACTATTGGGAACAACATCAATACTTAATTTTCTGAGGGAGAACTATTCTAGCATGGTAACGTCCCTAGCGCACACGAAACATGCAAGAATAGTATGGCCCTCTTCACGTGGCGATCTCCATATCCATGGCTCCCATCATTGAGTGAGTCCTCCCAGCCTCCATGAAGAGTGCTAGTCCATCTCGCATAGTCTATACTAATTACATGGGCCGAAGCACCGCAGAAATGACATGCAAGCCGTAATAAATTTTACATCAACCTTGTGTTGTAAATAACCATAACACGCATGCCATATTTAATTTACATTCATTGCATGCATCTCATACATCACATTTATCCAAGGCCATGCCAGTCACATCATTCTCTGTAAAAAAAAGTTAGGCCAGCAATCTACAAGTGACTAGATTCTAGATCCGAAAAACCCAGCTCAATAGGCTCAGAATTTCAAATTCGGTTGGGTTGGAACTTCTGATTTGGCATCAGAACTTCCGATCACCAGAACTTCCAATCAATATCGGAATCCCAGACCACAACAATTACTTTCTGTAATGAATCATTATTCAATATCGGAACATTCGATAACTATCGCAACTTCCGATCCGCCATTGAAACTTTCAACCAACTTCGGAATTTCCGATTTGCCACGGATAGAAACAGATCTAATCTGTTTTTCCACCATGTATCTCCATACATGAGGGATCCAGATCGAACACCACACATGTAGGCTCTAATACCACTATTGGGGAATAGGGAGCTACGCTAGCCGGCAAATTCAAAATTTTCGCCCTAAGCCCAAGACTCGTGCGCGTGCGAGATCATGGATCGTTACCTTCTAGCACGAGACGTGCTAGGTGCAGTGGAAGAAGATGTCAGAGTAGCATGTCAAGCCTATCCTCTCTTCATCCTTGCTGTCCCTCGTTGATCCGATCGATGAAGATGACGTAGTCGTTCACATGAAGATGTCCACGAGCGTCGCTATTGGAGCAACGCCTCCACGGTATCCCCATGTACAGGGATGGAGAACCTCCCATGGCAGCATGTAGCACCGCATGTGAGAGACGGAAGATCCTTGACCTCAATGTTTCAGATCAAGAAAGGGAGGAGAGGAGTCTATGGTGGCTAGGTCTAATATAGTATTATTCCTTGTTCCAAGACATCCTCCTTCTCTCCTTATATATGGCTGATAGCCCCCGGCTCATGGTCTTCTTGAAAGCCTCAAAACCATGACAGATCCAATCTATTCGCCCACATAGGAACTTCCGACATGGTATTTTAGGTCTCCCGATACAGTATGAAACGCAACAGATCCAATCTGTTTTCGCCCACCTCGGAAGTTCTGATACCATATTAGAACTTCCGATCAGTACAAAATTCCCTGATTCCAAATCGGAACTTCCGGCTCGTCGGAACTTCCGATACCATATATGAACTTATGAAGCCACATTTTCTATCTGACTCAAGACCAGAAAAATAAACAAAACTTCTGATACTACATATCGAAACATCCGATACACGGAATTTTCTTGGGCATATCCTTCAGCCGTCACCTTCTACGCTCGTGAGGTCAGGAAATCTCCGAGCCCTGAATTTCTCGATCGGCGCTGCATAGAGCACTAAGTCGGTGGTCAAGATGTTGATGTTGGCCACTCCGACTAGATTCAGGTCAAGCAGTGTCGTTGCTTGGGAATGGCAAGCCTACATAGAGTACCCGTAGTGTGATTTGTTATTGGTAGAGCGGAGGAGTCGTGGCTATGTATACTTTTGTGTATTTTTGAGAATTATTAATTCTGAAAATACATAAGGGCATTTAGGTAAATACTTGGTAATTAAACCCTATTTGCATTTCGGAAAATACCTTGATAGGCTTGCCTATATAAAGGACCTCATGCCTATGGGATTAGGTGGAACTTTTTGCTGTAAACTTTGGGGGCTGAAAACTTTTGGCGGCGGTGAGTGATATCCAGAATTTTATTCTTTCCAAAGTTTTTTCTGCTATTTTCTTTTGCGCACACTGTTCATCACATCGCTACAGAGGACCATTCCCCATTATCCGACGCCAAGGCGAGGTTGCTTATCAGTTGGAACTACCACCCTCATTGGCTGGAGTGCATGACGTATTTCACGTATCTCAACTCAAGAAGTGTCTCCGCGTTCCGACAGATCAAGTGGACCTACAGCAGTTGGATGTTCAAGAGGATCTGACCTATGTGGAAAAGCCGGTCAAGATATTGGAAGTCAAAGAAAGGACCACCAGGAGTCGGGTCATCCGCTTCTGCAAAAGTGCAGTGGAGCAATCATCCGGTAGAGGAAGCTACATGGGAAAAAGAAGATGAACTCAAGGCACAGCATCCTGAGCTATTCGAGGATTGATCCGAATCTCGAGGATGAGATTCTCTGTAAGGGGGATAGGATTGTAACACCCCAAGAAATAAAAACAAATAAAATAAAAGAAAAATATTATTTAGATCATTTCTGGATTTATTTATTAAAGGAAAATCATAAAAGAACCCAAATAAAGCCAAACAGGGAGAAATACTCAAAATATGGACCTAAAAATTTTATGAGATGAACTAGTGCCCAAGATATAATTTTAGGAATTTTTAAAAAATTTTACCAACAGTGATTCAACCCTTAATCAAATAAATGAATTACTGGAATTATTTTAAATCGGAAAAGATATTAAAACCTTAACGGGCCTCAACCTCCAAACCACCCCGAGCCCGGCCCAATCCAAACCATGGGCCACTGACATGTGGGACCCGCCTGTCGGCGCGTTCCCCTGCCTCTCTCTCCCGCCCGCGCCTCGCCCCGGCCCCACTTGGCAGCCTCCGGCGCCCGCCTTTCACCCACCGACCGCTCGGGCCTGCCTGTCGGCGCTCGTTTTCCCCCCTCGACCTCTGACAGGTGGAGCCCACCTGTCAGGATCGTCTTCCTCGTTGGAAGGGGATCCCCTTTCCTCCCCGCCGGCGATCTCCTTCTTTTTTTTTCGCCGCCGGCCGCCCGCATTCGTCTGGATTCGCCTCGGATCACCTTCCCCAACCGCCGATGATCTCCTTCCATATAAACCCGACACGTTTTACCGTGTATAGAAGCTCGGCCATGAGTTAGGAAACCCTCGCCGAAGTTCTTGGAAACCCTCGGTTCCCTTCCCTCCTTACGCCGGTGACCCCCTATAAAAACCCTCCACGACCACCGCCCTCAGCCCACACGCTCCCAGCCCTCCTCGTGCGAAAACAGAGCGCCGCCGCCTCTTTTTCGACCTTCGGCTCTGCTTCGCCTCCGGCGAGCCCTCGCCGTCGACCCCGACCCTCTTAGCCCTAGCCATCACCACCGTCAGATCCATCATCGCCCTCCCTTCACCGGCATCCACTCAGTTGGCCGCGGACACCACCGGATCCTCGTCGCCGTCAAGCACCCGAACCCTCTCCGTCGTCTACGCTCGCCGCCGGTCACCTCCAGGCCCCCATCATCGCCACCGAAGGTACTGTCAGGACCCCCTTCACCTCCGCATTCCATTTTGGCCCTAGCTAGACCCCCTAGGCCCTCGTCGCCGCCGTCGTAGCCGCACCCGAGCCCGCCGTCGCCGGAGACGAAGGGGGGTACGTACCCCTTACGCCCGTGCCGTGCCGGAAGGCATCATGGCCGTCCGATCTTGATCGAAGGGCTACGATTAAATCCCTTCGGGATTTAATCCAGGCCCTCAGATCTGATCGAAGGGGTATGGTGCCATCTCAGCCATTGATCATAACTTAAACCCCCGGCGTAATCTGGTGCGTCCACGTCATACAGTTTCGCCCGTTCTAATCCTGGCCGTCCGTTTTCACTTAAGGGATCCCGCCTCGTGCCTGGCCGCCGGATCTGGATCCAACGGATCTGGATCAACCGGTCCACGCGCACAGTGGCGCGGTCCACCGTGGGCCTGGCTCACCGTGGACCAGAGCCCATTTTCTGGTTTTAAACAAAATTCAGAAAATAATTTAAACTTCAAAAATTCATATCTTGCTCATTTTAACTCCAAATTTCACCATTCAAATTTTGTTAAATTCAGAATAATATTCTCTACACATTAATGCCATAAAAACAGTATGTTACTGTTACCCAAAATATTCTTAATAAATAAATGAATAAAAACCCTGTTGGGGGAAAATATCTCATCTTCGGGGTTATTGCCGAAGCAGCATAAACACAGTCAACCAGTTCGAAGATTCTCCGAAGATCATCTTCGAAGATGCCCGGAACCCCGTTCGAAGCACGAAGACAGGCATTGGTTCGAAGTATGTCTTCGAACTAAAGCCCTTCAGGATCTTTTCTGCCAGCTAAGATGGAAGACTTATCTTCTTTCTTATTAGATTAGTCTTTTACCATTTTAGCCCTATTAAGGAAACCGAATAGTTTCCTTAATGTCGGTTGTAATAGAGGGGTAAATAGGTCTTTTCCTTAATGTTTGGGCCTATAAATACCCCCCATTTCACCCTGTAATAGGGACCGAATACAAGTTATTCAATACACACTTTCGAACTATTCTAAGTTATTATCCTTTCGGAGGCTTAGAACAGTTTGCTTCACAAACACTTCGTTTGTTAGTTTCTTTTCGACAGAAACCTGTTAGCGTAATCTTTTACGCCAACAGTTGGCGCCGTCCGTGGGGAACCTAGTCTGAAAAACTTCGTTCTCTACCAACTTCTTACATCATGCCTCCTAAGCGGAGCGCACCTCGCAATCCCACTCGGAGGTCATCTCGGATCTCCGGAGAGATACCCTTCGACACAGTTGAAGTCGGAGGGTCTTCGACTATCCCTCCACCTCAAACTCCGGAAGGAGCTTCTATGCCTCGAGGATACGAAACCTCTCCGCCAACCCCTTCCATACTCCGACCGCCCGGAGTACCTCCTCCACCCTCCATTCCGATTCGAACTGATCCTACTAGTTCTCAAGACCCGGAAGGTCCTTCCGGAGGAGATGAAGATAGCCTTGGAGACATGGCCACTCAAATGGCCAACCTTCAAGCTGAGGTAGCGAGATGGCGACAAGAAGCTGCGGACAGGCTTCGCTCTCAAGCCATCCCAACTATCTCAGATGTGCCCGAAGACGACGATCTTGATTATCCCGAAGCCCCGGAGAACGCCTCTTACGACAATGAATCTCCGTTGCATCCTGAGCTGCAGAAGGTTCGCTTTGATCCAAAGTTTAAAACTTCGAAGCTCTGCAAGTATGCCGGAGATGAAGATCCCGGAGAGTTCGCGCGTTCTTATGCCCTAGCAATTGAGGCTAGCGGCGGAGTCAGAGACACTATGGCGAAGTGCTTCCCGTTAGCTCTTCAAGGAGTGGCGTTGAGATGGTTCTGGTCTTTAAAGCCAGGATCAATCAATTCGTGGTCACAATTGAAGAGGAAGTTTATAAGTAACTTTCAGGGCACCTTCGTGCCTCCTATGTCAACAGGAAGCCTTTTCCAAGTGAAACAGCTCCCCGGAGAAACATTGAGGCAGTACTTCAAGCGCTTCGCTCATACGAAGTCGCAAATTCGGGGGCTGTCCACATCCTCAGTGGTTGATGCGGCTCGGGAAGGCGTCAGTCATCAAGTCCTTCTGGATAAACTGCATCGGAAGAGCATCTCCTCAGTGTCACAGCTGATGTCATATTTCGAGGAGTATGCGAGGTCAGAAGAGGGTTGGCTTCGGAGGACTGCTGCTACTTCGACAGTATTGCAAGAAGTTAAAGCAGAGGTGAAGACTTCGGCACAGCCGCAGGAACCAGTCTTCGAAGTGCAACATGATCGAAGAAGAGGGCAAAAGCACCCTCGTTCTGAAGTTTTGAATATTGCACCCCCACCGAAGTTTGCACCAAGAGCTCCACAGTCTGCGGGGAACAAGTCCAGCGGCTGGAGGCCGCCAGGGAAAACAGCTGGCAAGGGCCAGACCCTTTTTTGCTGTATTCATGGAGAAAATCGAAGCCATGCAACTGACACTTGCAAGGCTATCCTTACCCTAAGGGAAGAATACTTGGAAAGAACTTCGGGTCGAGGCAGTACCGACCGAAGTCCAGCAGCAGCGCGCCCAGACCCGGTCCAAGCTATGGCGCGGATAGAAAATTTTGATGCTGCAAGGCACCCTCCGGTGGCCAATGTTATGCCACCTCTGAAGCAAGAGGAAGGGCAAGATAGAGGAAAGAGAGTAGTTCTCCCTATCTCCAGAGGAGGTACCCTCGGAAGCATGTCCAAGAGACAGCGAAGAGAGTACGTTCGGGAAGTAGGTCATATTGGGACTTCGTCATCTGTAGCTGCAATGCCGGAGTGGTCTCATGTTCCGATATCTTTCTCTGCAGAGGATGCAGCTGGTATTAAGTTCCCGCATGCAGATCCATTGGTTATCACTGCTGATATTGTAGGGACTGAAGTCCGAAGGGTGCTAATTGACGGAGGTAGTTCGGCGGATATCATTTTTGTGCAAGCCTTCGATCAGTTATGCATTTCCAAGAAGCATCTCCTCCCAGCGGCTCGTCCTCTGCAAGGCTTCGCAGGACCTCCGCTTGATGCACTTGGCCAGATAGGCCTGGAAGTAACCTTCGGAGAAGGTTTATTAGCCCGAACTGAAGAAGTTATCTTTGATGTGGTAGATGCCCCGTATGCTTATAATGTCATCTTCGGACGGGGCATGTTGAATCAGTTCGGAGCTGTGGCGCATCACAACTACTTATGCATGAAGATGCCCACACAAGCAGGAGTCCTAACAATCTTCAGAGATCAAGCCATGGCTCGGAGGGCAGAATATGGTCACGGTCCTCCTCTTGATCCGAGGCAAGTAAATAGTGTGCAGGATAATGAAGAAATTTTTTTAGCCTCCTCTGAAGCTTCGAAGAAGTCTTTTCCGAGACCAAGTCCCGAAGGAGAGATTGCAACGAAGATCATTGTTAAAGATGGTAAAGAATACACTTTTCAATTTGGTAAAGATTTACCTCCTGAAGTTGCAACCTCCTTGGAAAAGGTCGTGGAAGAAAATTTGGATGTCTTCGCTTGGTCTGACGAAGATATCACCGGAGTCGATCGGGATATCATTGAGCACAGTTTACTTGTAAACCCGAAGGCCCAGCCTGTTCGACAAGGACTCCGGAAGCTGTCCGCAGAGAGAGCTGCTCTAGCTAAGGACGAAGTTGAAAAACTGTTGAAGGCTGGGATTATCAGAGAAGTGGCTCACACAGAATGGTTAGCCAACCCAGTCTTCGTCAGGAAGAAGTCTTCCGGGAAGTGGCGCATGTGCATTGATTTCACATCCCTGAATAAAGCATGCCCACGTGACCCCTACCCCATGCCCCGAATTGATCAACTAGTTGACTCCACTGCAGGTTCGGAGTTACTAAGCTTCCTTGACGCGTATTCTGGTTATCATCAAATATGGTTGAAGCGCGAAGATGAAATCAAGACAAGCTTTGTAACTCCTTCGGGAGTCTTCTGCTATGTAAGAATGCCCTTCGGCCTAAGAAATGTCGGGGCTACTTTTTCAAGATTAGTTGCTAAGGCTCTAGGTCATCAACTAGGTCACAATGTGGAGGCCTATATGGATGATATTGTAATAAAGAGTGCTTTAAAGCACCAACATAGCCTAGACTTAGCAGAAACATTCAATAGCCTTCGGGCATGTGGGATCCGTCTTAACCCCGAAAAATGTATATTCGGAGCTAAGGCTGGAAAGTTGTTAGGGTATTTAGTTTCAAGCAGGGGAATTGAAGCTAGCCCTACTCAAATAACTGCGCTGCAGAAGATGGCTCCTCCCGAGAATTTAAAGCAAGTGCAAAAGCTGACTGGACGTCTGGCCGCACTTAGCAGGTTTTTATCAAGGTCTGCGGAGAGGAGCTTGCCAATATTCAAAGCTTTGAAAGGGTCCGAAGATTTTGCATGGACACCGGAGTGTCAGAAAAGCTTCGAAGATATTAAAGATTATCTCAGCAATCTTACTACACTCACGGTGCCTATTGCGGACGAAACCCTACTCCTGTATCTTGCAGCTACAGGTTCAGCTGTCAGCGCAGTCCTTGTCAGAGAAGTGGATTTCAATGGGAAGTTGGTCCAAAATCCTGTTTATTTTGTATCCGAAGCATTGTCAGGAGCGAAGACAAGATACTCCGAACTTGAGAAGTTCGTTTATGCTCGGATAATGGCTTCGAGAAAGCTAAGACATTATTTTTTGGCTCACAATGTAATTGTACCAACTTCGTATCCCTTAGGAGATATGCTCCAAAGCAAAGATTCCACTGGAAGGATTGGAAAGTGGGCAGTAGAGCTAGCACCCTTCGGCATATCTTTCTTGGCAAGGACAGCTATCAAATCCCAAGTCCTAGCAGACTTCGTAGCAGAGTGGACTCCACCTGCAAATTTGACTCCGGAGAAATCAAGTGATGGAGTTTGGACTGTTTACTCCGATGGGGCTTTCCAAGCATCCGGAGCAGGCATTGGGGCAGTGTTGATTTCACCGTCAGGGCAAAGAGCAATGTATTCCGCAAGACTCAACTTTAAGTCTACCAATAATATAGCGGAGTACGAAGGGATTTTGTTGGGACTCCAGAAAGCACGTGCTCTAGGGGCTACAAGAATAATTATAAAAACAGATTCTCAGATAGTAGCAGGGCACGTAGACAAAAGTTTTCATGTTCGGCATCCACAGCTAGCAAAGTACTTAGAAGAAATCCGCAAAATCGAAGCACACTTCAAGGGTATTTCCATTCGGAGTATACCAAGAGCTGAGAACGTGCAAGCGGACATTTTAGCGAAGGCTGCAGCCGGAGCTGTGGATGTGCCTGAAGAAGCTTTCTATGAGGAGCTCAATATACCTTCGGTGCCACAAATTGCCTCTGCGGAGATTTTTTGCATTCCTAGTGCAGATTGGAAAGATTCGATCATAGAACTCTTGCAAGGAGGAACAAATTTGCCCGAAGAGCCCCAGTTGTCCAGATTAAAGCTCAGAGCCAGAAGCTATCAGTTAATCAACGGTATATTATACAAGGCCGGAGTATGTTCCCCTCTACTCCGATGTATATCTCAAGCCGAAGGCCAAGAAATTCTTCGAGAAATTCACGAAGGCCTTTGTGGAAGCCATTTAGCCCCTAGAGCTCTGGCAGGAAAAACACTTCGCCAGGGGCTTTATTGGCCCACAATAACAGCTGATGCGGAGAGCTTGGTCCGCACTTGTCAAGGATGCCAGTGGATGGGTCGACGGAGTCATCGCCCACCAACAGCTCTTCAAGTCATTGCTCCGGTATGGCCTATGGCCAGATGGGGTATGGATCTAATTGGTCCCTTTCCGTTAGCAAAGGGAAATCTGAAGTTCGCAGTGGTAGCTATTGAATATTTTTCTAAGTGGGTGGAAGCAGAGCCCTTAACAGCTATCACTTCGAACAATGTACAGAAATTCTTCTGGAAGAACATTATTTGCCGGTTCGAAGTGCCTAGATATCTCACAGTTGATAATGGAACACAGTTCGACGCAGAACCCTTCAGGAAGTTTTGCGAAGACCTAGGCATTCAACTATGTTTTGCTGCAGTGAGACATCCTCAGTCGAATGGAGCCGTAGAGCGAGCCAATGGAAATATTTTATCAGGGCTAAATCGAAGAATAGTAGGATTATCAAAGGGACTGTGGACCGAAGAGCTTCCGAAGATTCTGTGGTCCATTCGGACTACGCAAACAAGGTCCACAGGTTTTACTCCGTTCAGACTACTATTCGGAGATGAAGCTATGACTCCAACGGAGCTCAAAGGGGGATCATTTCGCAGCACCGAACCGGACATTGAAGAAGAAAGACAATCTTCGTTAGATTTGTCAGAAGAAACAAGACTTCGGGCTGTAGCTAATTTATCAAAGTATCATCAGCAGACGAAGACTTGGTATGACCCGAAGGTTAAGCTCAGTGAGTTAAGGCCGGGTCATCTTGTTCTACGAAGCATTATAGCACCAGGGAAGTTAGGAAATAAATGGGAAGGTCCATATCTAATTGTCCGCTCAGGGCGCCCTGGTTCATTTAAATTAGCTAATTTAGAAGGTGAAGAGTTAGCACATACTTGGCATGCGGAGCACCTAAAGCGATACTTCGCATAAGGGCTCCTTGTAATTCGCTTGTAATCACCTCTAAATTAATAAAGCATATGACCCTGATAGTTGCCTTCCCCTCATAGACTTCCAGCTTCCGAGTGGACGCACTGGAACCGCGGGGTCGACCGAGAGGGAAGTGTCATTAAGCTGGGTTGTATTTTCGGACTTCGAACCCATAAAGTTCGAAGCCTCCGACGTGGTGGCTGACATAATCCGGAGCCCAGGCCAACGGCTTGTAGGCATCCGTAAAAGAGCCAAAAACCACATTCTACGGAGTCCAAGCCATTGGCTGGTAGACTTCCGTAAAAAGAGCCGAAGGTGGCCAAAATCTACGGAGTCCAAGCTGCAGCTTGCAGACTTCCGTAAAAAAGAGCCGAAGGTGGCCAAATTCTGCGAAGTCCAAGCCATTGGCTGGTAGACTTCTGCAAAAACAACCGAAGGTGGCTAAATTATACGGAGTCCAAGCCATTGGCTGGTAGACATCCGTAAAAAGAGTCCAAAGAGACCATTGCAAACTCCGAACCATTGGTTCGTCAGAGATCGCAAAGACAAGCCGAAGGTGGCTAAAGCAAAACAGCATTTGAGCCGTGAGCTTCGAATGTCTGTTAACATAAGTCCAAAGTGACAAATTTTTTAAGACACTAAAGTGTCCTAAAAGTTATCTCAATTGATTTCTTTCATAAAACAAAGGTACTAAGTTACCATTCTTCTGACTGCAAAAAGTCGAAGACATTTCATAAGATTTCAAAAGATCTTTAAATGACAGAGGGGCTCCGAACCCCCAAAAAATTGTACTCCGAAGTTTTTCTTTGCGCATAACCATCTTTGAATACATTTCGAAGTTGCTTATACCCAAAGAGGGGCTAGTAAATATGGAGACAATTTTAAATCGACATTCATTATTGAAATAAATGTGTTCACAGATTACACTATGAAAAATTGGTATCTATACCAAGAAGGAATCGGAGACCTCTTCGGTCCCGAGAGCTAGGGGTGGAACGACTAGTTCCAACATCGGAAGTTCTAAGAACTTTACGTTTAACTCTCTTCCTCCCCCTCGAAGCTCTAAAATCCTTCTGCTCTTGTTGAAGTTCGGCCCAAGTTCGAAGCCGCTCGGGGCTTCTTTCCCAGCTTCTAAGATCTTCATATCTTTTATTTTGGGCTTCACCTTCGTCTTCAGACCAGTTAGTGTCTTCAGAAGACGAGGTGTTTGCGTCAACCTCTTTATCTTCCTCTTTAATATAAGACAATACATCTTTGATTACTTCGGGCGCAATTACGCCGGAGTCATCTCGAGGAATAAGAAATCGAGGACGCTTATAACTCTTTAGAAGTTCGAAGGTGTTCCACAATGAGCGAAGTTCGCTGTTAAGCTCTAACACTTCGATATCTTCCATAAGAGGCAAAGCCTAAAAATATGACAAACAAGACTTTCATTGATAAATGTTTACAAGCATGAGCTTTACATAATCAAAAAATCCTAAATAAATCCTAAACCTGTGGGTTCGGAGGAGGCTGACTGCTCGAAGCTTGGTTCCGAACTTGCTTCTGGCGTTGGCCTTCATCAATCCAAGCCTTGATCGCAGAACGACCTTCGGCTCTCCATGAAGTTTGAAAGGCTCGCCAGGCGGCAGTCACGCCTTCGGAAGGATTCAAAAGTCTCGCGTCGTCGAAGGTAATGGAGCCCTCTGCGCTCGGAGTAATTATTCGGCCTAAATCCTCATAGTAACGAAGTAATCCAAGGGCAGACACTTGTCCGGAGAGTTCTCCATAACGCATGCCTGCCGTCTTCATTTGCTTCGCTGCTCCTTGGATCCTCTTTAACCGGCGCAGCAGAGTCACATTGTCATCCGAAGGAAGTGATCCAATAGTACCGAAGTACTCCAGAACACTTAGCATCTGTTCGATGACCTCCGTAGCCACCTTCTCCGACTTAAGCTTTTCTTCAATTAGCGCATCCTTGCTCGAAGTCGTTTCTGCCAAAACTCCGGAAATCCTAGCGTTCTCCGTAATTAAATCTTTCTTCTGGTTTAGGAGTTGGCTAGCTTCCTCCTGGAGCCTTACAAGTTCGGACCCAGCATTAGCATGCTCCGACCTCACCTTTTCAATTTCGGCCCGAAGCACGATTCTTTCAGCTTCGAGCTCCTTATTCACAGCCTCCAAGCCCTGTCTGGCCCTGCGCTCCGCTGAAATTACATTGTCCATTTGAAGTACTCTAGCTTCGGAGAATGATAAGTTGCGTTTCAGAGCTTCATTTTCTTCCCGAAGCTGAGCAATTTCATTTTCGTTCGATAAGGCTGCAGCGCGGGCCAAGACCGCTTGCTAAGAAGAGGAAAAACTGAAGTAAGAAATTATTCATTTATAATTTGCTATTGGTTCGAAGATGTACTTCGAACCCAATATAATTTACTAAAGATATCGGTTCGAAGGTGCTCCGTACCTGATAAGCTGCTCGTTCCAAAGCAACATTAAGCTCCGAATTCTTCGCCTTGCTTAATTTTGCTACTAGCTCTGTCTCCCCGACTTCTCGACTCACTCGACCTAAAGGTTTGAGCAAAGTACGAAGCCCTCTTCTTTGCTCCAAAAAAGGAGTTAAAAGAGGGAGCAGAGCCGAAGCTTTTTGATCTTCCCTGCTTGGCGAAGCTCCAGAGTGTTCTCCTGAGGTCCTTGGAACTTCTGAAGATGGCCCCCCTCAGTTGATTCACTTTCATCTGTTGACTCAGACGAAGTCGATCCTTGAGTAGGGAGAGGCTCTATGTGTCTTTTACCCCTTCCAGGCCCCTGTTGAGTAACCTCCGGGTGTGGCTCCGAAGTTGTCGAAGGCCTTTGAATTGTATCTTCGTGATGCACTTCTACAGCAGGAGGCTCTACAAAAACAAAAATATTATACATTGTATAATTTTGCAGAAATTGATAAGAATTATGCGAAATTTACCTTCGACATTCTCCGGAAGATCGAGCACTGGACTGATCGGAGGATCAAAAGTGAAGTCATCATCTGAATCCGCAGTTAAATTTTCCGCTGTCGGAGCATCTCCGTGAGCAGTCCTTTCCTCCACAACTGAAGTTGCAGGAACTTCGACTTCATCTTCACCCATAGGGGCTTCGATTTGCTCCTCTTGGGTATCCGGAGCTCTTACTTCTTCAATGTTGGCTTGGGGCTCCAGGATACCTGCAGTATCTTCAATGTGAATATTTCGTTGAGTTGCATCTTCATCAATCAATCTCACTAATAATATACCTTCATCTTCTTTAGAACTAGAGATTGAGGTTCTTGAGATCGAAGGCGCAGGATTCGAAGGTGCGAGATTTTTTGGCTTCCGAGCCACCTTCTTCACCGGAGTCCTTGCGGAGCTTGAAGCTCCGGCTTCAGCTATTCTTTTCTTGGGTCCTTTCTCCAGAGGCACCCAGTCCATCAGAGGGGGCGGAGTTAACTCCAACATTCCCCATACTCTGTTAAACCTTTCCCAACTCCCGACCAATTTAATTCGCCATTCTTTTTCCGTCGGAGTTGGGGCACCAAAAATCTTCTCCGAAGCCCTTACAATTTGCTCTGAAGTAATAGGGGCTGAAGAAGCTAAAAAATAATTCAAGTTAGTCTTTCTTCGAAGTAAATATGTACAATGCATGTTGGTTTCGAAGTTACCTGCAGGGCTCGAAGTAAAATTGATCTTGCGAAGACCGCCTTCTGAGTCATCCTCGAAGATGATAGGCTAGTTGGCCATTAGCGGAGGAATTTGCAGTCCGAGGAATTCTTCGGCTAGGTCCCGCATGCTTAACCTTCGGCTAATTTTCTGAAGTAGGTTAAGGCGAGCTTCGAGCTGACCTTCGTCAGGCTGCACTAAGGCTTCTTTCCGGAATTGAATTTCTTTGAGGGGCCCAGCCAGAGGACTGCTCGCTCCAACTTCGGCATAGAACCACCTCAGGACCCAATCAGTGTACCATCTAGCATTGATGGCCTTGGCATGAAACTGAAGAGCATATTCGTCCCGAAGCCTAAAGTTGATAGAGCCGAAGGATACTACCACTTTTTCTCCTCCGGAGCCTACGAAGGTCTTCGGCTGGCAAGTTGCTCTATGAAGTGCAGCGAAGATTTCTGCCTTCCCCTCACAACCTTCGGCTCTCAGCGCCCATTCAAAGATAGCTAATCTAGCTACAGCATTCGGAGATAGCTGGGGGAGGGTTACATGGAACAGATTAAGTACTTCGGCCAGGAAGTCCACAGCAGGGAGGCCCAAGCCTGCTTCGAAAAAGGCTTCGAATACTACAACCTCTCCGGGTCTTGGTGATGGAATCGATTCTTTGCCCGGCTTCCGAATCATAACTCCATTACTAATTTTTCCCCCTGCTGTGATTGCCAAAGACTATCTCTTGCAGGTAGAAGGCCCCAACTCAAAAGACTGATCCAAATACTTGGTCGATGGCGGGCACAGACCTTGGTCATCGGCGATTTGGGTATTTCTCCCCCCTGCCGCCATGGATGTCGCTGCCTGCATCGGAGGTGCCGCCGCCAACGCTGCCGCCGCTGCCGCTGCGGCCGCCTGTTGCCGAGCCAAGGCCGAAGGAGGCGCAGATCCCTTGGTTTTCACCATCACGATCGCTGGATTGCTCTGAAGAAATGGAGGCTAGGGCTCAAGAACTCAAAGGCTAGGGCTCAAGAACTCAAAGGGCTCAAAAGTTTTTGATTGCTAGAATGCGGTGAAAAGGTAACCGGGTAACTTCTAGGCCCTTTATTTATAGCCTAGACTTCACTTTCTTACCGTTAATCCCTGTCGTTTCGCATTCCTGCCGTTACTTCTTCTACGAAATTAACGCCTGCTACAGTTTCCGTTGGAAATAGAAACTAACGGCTATTTCTTCTAAGTCTAAAAAGACTTTCGAACTTCCTAAGTCAGTTCTAAGATAGTTCGA